>BSBK01004975.1:0-367500 GCA_027943335.1 Chamaecyparis obtusa | reverse complement strand
GCTGATAGTGAGTTAGATGTCCTTGTTTCATATGATGTCATTCCATCGAAGGATATGTTCTACCAGAGTCAAGGACTCATGAATCACAAAGTCCAAGGAATAGAAAATCTTTTAACAAAGTTGCATGAGGAGCTAGAGAGTTGTCAAGAAATTGAAGAGGATATCATCATTAATCTCAAGCAATTAGGATGTGAAGTCCTTACCCAAGATGATAACCTCTTTACTGAAGAAGACATGACCACAGGATATATTGACAGGGTTAATGCTGATTTCGATTCTAAAGAATTTGGAGTCCAAACAATGAACAAATTTGCTACATATAAATTTGTGGCAAAACACTTGAGGGATTCTCTTGATGATAATTGCAAGGTTGTGAAATTAGCTCGTACAGGTGCAATCAGGATTGAATCCATTTCAAAGATCTTGGATATTCCAGATCTTCCTCTTATTCATGTTTGTATTTCCAAATATAAGGCTTTCCTTGATAATTTCAAGGATTAATTCTCGTTTCTTCATCTTTATGTTGTAGTTTTCAAGCTTTGTAGATTGGAGAAGATGAATAGCATGCAATGTAATTACATGTAAATTCGATTACATGTCCTTATGACATGTAATCCAATAATTCTTCTCACCTAGTTAGACCAGGTCAAAGTGGTTGAGTTGCTCCCATTTTTTCCTCCTTATTTTTCTCATTCCTTTCCCTATAAAATGAATGCCCCTCTCATTGTAAATACCATCTTTATTTTATGCAAGAGAGCTCTACCAAACTTGTGCAAGCATAACTGTGATTGTGTAGTACTATTTTGGAGAAATATAAATAGAAAGAAACAATTGGAGCTAAAGTTGTGACTAAGTGCAATTGTGGTGAATCAAATTGGAAGCTATGACTGCAATTTGGTTTTACTATCTTTTTTTTTATGTGATTCTTGTGTTTTGTTAATAGAAAATTGAAAATCAGAAACAATCGAAACCAAAGTTGTCACTATAGGTTATATTACTATCTTATTTTCAATAACTTTGTTAGAATAGTTAGAGAATCTCTACTTATGGAAGTCTATGCACCCCAATGGTAGAGTTATTTCTTATAGAATAGATAAATAGGTCATAGAGCCAAGTCGGTATGCTTTTCAATCAGCCTGTGATTTGGTGTTGGTTTATTAGTATCACTCTTCCAGCTTTCAGATAGAAGTGTAGTTTAGAGATTAAAGCTTTTCCCATTACTCATTCTTTAGGTAATTGGATTCCTTCTTGAAAGATAAGAGGAAGGAATATTTGTACCACCCTATTTGATAATCTCTTAACTTCTTTCTTACCTTGAGTTGATCCAAGGAATGGTGAGAAGGGGGAGCCTTCCCTTTAAGGTAGGAGAGACATTGTCTCACACTCTGTGGTTAGTATCATTATTTTGTAACTATATTTTTTCCCAAAATTGTCGGTTGCAAAATATCCACCCAACAAGTTGTACCCTTAAGATAGGAACTTCTAGGACCCTTGCTTGGTATTACCTGATGATTGATTTTGGTATTGTTATTTGAGTGCGGTCTGATGTTATGTCCTCAGCACAGTGGGAGTGGAACCACAGGTTTCCACGAGGTCGGGAGGTAGTGATTCTTTTACCATTTGAGACTCTGATGTTCTTGGTTTAGTGCTAGATGATCCTTGTTGTGGTTGCTTCTTATCTTATCTTCCTTGAGAGACTTATTCCTATTATTTCTTTATTTGTACTTTGTACTCAATTGTATTTGCATACCCTGCGACTTGTGCAATGGCTGTGGGTGATCATGTACAATTTATTGTTCAAATGTATTTATGTTGTATTATGTTGAAGATTTAGATGATTATTGTACTTAATAGGTTAAATTTTATTTGCATAATTCTATGTTAAGGATCCCTTGAGATTTGTAATCTATAATTGAGATTATTTTAGGTGTATATATGGACTTTATGTTTTACTTTTTCTTTTTTATTCAATATTGTTTGTAAACTCTTAAGAAAAAAATTATTTTGTAAACTTAGTAACATGTTTTAGGTTAATATCTCCTGGGTTCCCTAGCGAGGCATTACAAGGTACAATAAAATAGCTTTTGCCTACAGTATTAGTATTTATTAAAAAAATAATGGATACTTTTGCAATGTATACATAAAGTTAAAATTAAAATTAAAATTAAAATCAAGTTTTTTAAATTAGTGTAAGAGATTTTTAATATGGTGTCACTAGTAAATTTTAGCTTGTTTTTCGATGAGTATCAGTTGATTTTTAGATGCCAATTGGTCGACCAAATGACCATAACTATTGTCAAAGTTTTTTTGTCAATTATATGACACATAAAACCATCATCGCAATTGTGACGTCTATAGTGGTTGAATTATCGACAGACCCGCCATCGAAATAATCACTTCAACCTGGAAGAATTATCAGCCATACCTTTCATCTATGAGACCAATTTTGGTCAAAATTGTGAGGAATTATGGTTGAAATAGTCGTCGAGTGTATAGCATTCTCGTCGAAATGACAAAACAATGTTGGTCAAAATTGCGATGAGGGATGGTTGAAATAGTTGTCGAGTATATAGCATTCTTGTCGATAAGTATATTCATTTGACTGTCAAAAAAGTGACAGCAAATTTAATTTATATATATATATATATATATATATATATATATATTATAAAATTAAGCATATCAATAATATTCTTAATCTATTATTAATAATATGATTAATCTATTAGTAATTATCTGCATTTAATCTGCCAATTACTAATAGTTTTGTACTACGCATGCAATGTATTGTCAGTTTGAAGATAGTCTGTGCCATGTGTGATGGTTAAGTAATGGGAAAGTTATGATGATTTAATTGTAGAACTACTAGTCCCTTGAAACATTCAAAAAAAAAATCTCAAAAGGTGCACTCTCATGGAATACAATGACTTCAGGTTATGCACAAAATGGATCTATCTTCTATCACTATGCTCTTATCCTATGTCAAAATGGGAGACTTATGGCACGGGATAGATTTATGGGGTCACTTGAGTGATCCAAGGATTTATGTAAGGGTAAAGGACCTATAGGTATATCTAAGTTTTTTATATGGCCATTGATGCCATTATTATCATGTAATTGCACTTCAAAGTGCAAAGATGCCAAAAAGATGTAAAATTCAATTTTTATGCAATTATGACCTAAAGGGATAAATGAGGGTTTAGTAGAGGTTTAGGGAGTTTAGGGGATTAGGATAGGAACCTAAAACCTTTTGAAAGGTTAAATATGATGCAAGAAAGATTAACGTGGTCGAAGTTGACAACTAGTTATCAACTAGACAACAATGCAAATGAATAACTAACTATAACAATCATATAACTGACTATGCATGTTAAGAAGAAATTGAAAATTAGTTTGTAAGGGGATTTTGGTTGGTTTTGTATGTGAGTTTTATGGGAGAGGAGTCTTAGAAGTTGTGGGGAGGTGTGTATGGTTGAAGAAGACAATGTAATGAACTACCAAGCAATAAACTTTTAATTCTTTACAAACAGTCACTTCTCTTCTCGTGAAGACACAGTCTAGTGTTTATATTATTAAACTCTCTATTCAATGCAACATTGATAGGAAAAGCATTCATTGATTGGTATTATAATTTTTTATCATTCCATGTACTAATTATATTGTTTTGAAGTCTTAAAATCAAAGAATTTTAGTCCTTTTATTGACTGTTCCTATACAGTGCTTGGCGTGCAAACAATCTTTGTCTTGAAGAACCAATGATTTCCTAGGCTCTGTCGAATAGTTGGCAAGCAATGATGTATTCAATATTTCTAAAGTGCTTCAAAAGGATTAAACTCACCAAGACTCTTCACAAGACTTCTAAGTGATATGTTTGGTGTTATTGACTTACATTTTCTTGGATTCAAGGACTTTAGAATATTGACTTACATGGGGGGTGTATTGGTGCAGGGCACCTAGGCCATTCAGTTTTGCTTTGGGACTTGAGTTCTATATTTGTTTTTTCTTTGTAATAAAGGATGTCTTATAAATTCCTAGACCATCCTATGGTTTGGTTTTATTCCTTCTTGTGTGGAGGTGTGTATGGTCGAAGAAGACAATGTAATGAACTACCAAGCAATAAACTTTTAATTCTTTACAAACAGTCACTTTTCTACTCATGAAGATATAGTCTGGTGTTTATATTATTAAATTGTTTATTCAATGCAACATTGATAGGAAAATCATTCATTGATTGGTATTATAAGTTTTTATCATTCAATGTACTGATTATATTGTTTTGAAGTCTTAAAATCAAAGAATTTCAGTCCTTTTATTAACTATTCTTGTACAGTGCTTGGCATGAAAACAATCTTTGTTGGAAGATGTGGCCCTTACTAACATTTTCACCATTGGGATTCAATGCCACTGTGTGAAAGGTGAGTTAAGGAAATGCTTTATAAGAGTTCAAAATCTTAGAGTTGGAAAGGTTAGTTTTCTTTTTGAATAATGATGCCCTAGGTTGAATATTTTGTATGTATTCAACTAGACAATTTGAAAATCGACTGCAGCAGTAGACAAAAACCATGTGGGATCAAGTTTTTGGATGAATTGGACCCTTAGAATTCATGGGATTTCCATATATTAAAATCAATATGCACAAAATTGTTAAGAGGACATATGTTCAAGTCATCTAATGTTGTTAGAAAAAATATTGACTAGGACCTTAGCAAAAACATCTTATGAAATTTAGTTTTGCATAACCACATACAAAAACAAACACAATATTCCTTATTGAAAGAATCAGTCACCTTGTTGAGATTTATCAAATTGATAAAAAGAGAATCATACAGTTCACACTGCTTCCAAAATCTAGAGACAAACTACTTTCAAATATTATCCACTAGGCTGAAATTTTGACAAGCAAAAACAAAAAAAACTTATCATTGCAGGCACTTAATTTGGGAAGATAAGGGACTTCAACATCTGAAATTATGAAAAACTATGTTTGAATGAAAATGAATCATCAATTTAACTAAAACAAGAGCTAACCAAGTCTTTAATGTCATTTGATTGAATTAATTATAAATATTCAAATATTTGGAGATGGAGGAGGATGGTCCAATGCACTGAAGGTACCTAGGGAAGAATATATCCAAAATCTTATTGTCAATATTTTTAGAAGTACAAAGCATGGTCGTGAAAGAAAAATAGTTCATTCATAGTGTGTTGGCCTCAATAACCTCAAATGGCACAGTAGTAAACCAACCAACTTAACTCGAGGTGGAATTTATTTTTTCACATTCAAGGTACCATTACATAGTTTATTGCACCTATCATTATGCCTCCATAAAAATAAGGTATTTACTTGGCAATGATACTAAGCTGAGAAACTAGAATAATTTAGATCTCGTGACTCTTTATCATCAATGTGAACAAGACGATGCAGTTCCTCAAAAGCACACATGGTTTATACATCAAACCCCCCTGCAAACTGCAAATATGGTAGACAAATAAATGGAAAAAGAGAACATTACTCAAAGCAATATAATAACAATTGAGGCCATTTATCCACATGTCACATGAAGTGAATATTTACTTGATGAGCTCTGAAATAAAAACACACACCCTGAAGTAGAAAGAATTCTTGTGCAGGCTCCTTTTTTGAGTTTCCCATCGACTCTAGCTCTATAGATATTCATCTCATGTATATATTTGCTAGCTTAATGGAACCTAGCTTTATTTGTATCAAAGAAGATCATTAAATTATGAGTTTGAGCATAAGCATAAATTCATACATTCAAAAGGGACAACAGTACCAAAAATATGGGCTTTTAAATGATCACTAATAGCTAATAAGCATGCATGACATACCATATAATGCTCTCTACCCAGCACAATTCTTACAATAAGATGTCCCAAAACTTCATTTTTAAAATTTGTACTAGGAATGTACGTTTCAGTTGAAGTTGAGAGAGAATGGATTTTAAATTTAAGGGAAGTTTCCATGAAGTGAGAAGCCTCACTGATGTCTCCATCCAATTTCAATTTTATGTCAAAACTAATAAGTTCTACCAATATAGGGCTTATAGCCTTTATTTTTTATATTCAAGTCCAATCCAATGATGATACTCATCTAATGCATGGTTTTTTTCATTTACACATCTATAGTGAATACAATGCCACAAATGACAGTTTTTCATATACACTAAAGGAAACTTTATATTTGCAAAGAGGCTTGAAGCATAAAACAATTCAAAATCTTCAGAGCCTAAGGAGAAATCAAAACATCAGAGTCTTTTCTCATCAAAACATCATTCTATAAGTGAATAGTCAAAGAACCTAAGGAGAAATCAACAAGATAATATAATCACCATAATATATAAAAACTAGTGAAATCAAGGACAACCAATATAGAGATATGAAGTTATGATCTGTTACAAAGACATGAGGTCCAACATGGCAAAGGATAAAATCAATGGTAAACAAAATGACCAAGTAAAGTGAGAATAGAGACTTCTGAAAGGTTATAGATTCAAATATGGACAAAGCAATGATGCATTGATAGATATAGCACATCAAGAGTTACATTTGCATATATTAACTGAGTGAGTAGGTTACTGGACACATTTTTTTAGTTCATAGTCATTTGGTACAACTACAAATGAAATGCATAAAAAAGTGTTATAGCATGAACATGAGATAGTGGTATCTAAACAAAGTTAAGTTTTCAAAACTTGCATTCAAGGTATCAAAGGATACTACATGAACAATCATTACTACAATACATGTGCATATTATCTGATTTCAAGTGATACTATAGGGTAAAAATGAAGTTAAACTAGAACATTGGGGCAGTCACGAATATGGTCATATGACAAGGTTGTCATACATGCAGTCATAAAGAAAAATTGTGAAGCAATCATAATTAGAGTTAAAACACTTATCAACAACAGAAAAAGACTACATAATTGATAAACAAAGTACATCTTGGCATTTGATACAAGAAGCTTGAGTTAGGCATAAACCAAGGAACTACATACAACCACATTTGATAAGGGATAACATATCACTTTTCCAGAAAGATGATTGAATGTTCTCAAGAGGGTATTCATCTAAAAACATTGAAAATGATGTTTCTAAATAAAAAGAGTAACATTAATCAAGTATGAATGATTATTATCAAGATTATGTTCATTTGGCCTTTCTAGATTTGTCTATATGCATATGACTGAAATATGCTTGTATGGAAGTCAATTCCTAGATATATGATTTAGATCTTCCATTGATCAGTTGTTGGATTGACACCATTTTCAAAAATCTTGCAGGTGCATTAAGGACTCGTGACCACTTCTTCAACTAGTTGATCCAAGATACAACATAGTCCATCATTTCCTCAGGTAGTAGGGAAGTAAAAGGGGTAGGAAGAAACATGAGAATGAGTCATTCAGAGGTAGCTAATAATTTTTCATCTAGATTTTTAGGCTTAAAGATAAGTGCTTTATAAAAATTCCCCATTCACTCTCTTATCTATAAATCTAATTTGATGAACATGGTGATGCAGATTGGTTGATGAACATGTCTAAGAAGTAAATTATTTCTTAAAGTGAATGAGAAATAATATGGAATAAGAAGTAGGTGTTTTTTACCATTGAATCTATGTCATTGGTTTAGTTTGAGCTTCACTTGGTTTCAAGAATATTTTAATATTCTCTACTTAACAAGGCCAACCACGTGAAGGTGGAAGCTCATTTGGCCCCTCCCCTCCCCCCCTAACATCACTCTAAATTCCCCATTAACATCTAATAACATTCATTCATTCATCCATCCATTTTTGAAATATAACATTCAATCATTATAATCACATGATAACATTCATTAACACATAAAATTCATTAACACACAACATTCATGAATAATTCATTAACACATCATTCATCAACATTTACTAGTACAAAATTACATCCATTAAGACAACGTTCTTTCATTAGCAAAAAATGTTAATTACAATCATTTCTTTTTTGGTTTCTTGCTCATTTTTATAAGGTAACGGCTAAGTGGAGCATTAATATCCTCGTCATTCCCCTCCTCTCCTGATTATAATGTCAACACATGTCTCCTCCTCATCTGTTCAGGAACAAGAGGCTATTGCACCAAAGGGGGGTCTGTTGCAATAACAACTACATCATGGGTTAAATTCACACCATTTTATATTATTGTTACAAGTATTTAATTAAGTAAAAGAACTATAAATCAAAAAAGATATTTAAAAGAGCAAAACATAGATTTTCTTTACCTGAATGTGCCACATGATCTACATGGTGATCACTCTGAACATCCTCCACTAGTTCAGCATGACATTCTGCATGCTCTAAAATATACACAAAAAGGGTTACACCAATTTCAATTTAAGATATTAAATTGTATTAATAATTACATAATTAATTTTAAATAGAAAATGAACACCTTCATCGATACTATGATGCACATTAGGGGCTTCGTCATGCGGCGTAGGATCTATGTTGCGATTAGGAGACTGCATTGCAATGTTATGCATATTATTATCAAATAGATTGTTGCTCAAGTATTCAATTTCAAATATATTTTTTTTGGCATATTTACCTGTTCACATGATGCAGGAGACTCTTGGGTTGGGCTAGTGGAAGCTTGGTGTAGGCGTTCAGCCACGGCTTGATAGCCTTCCTTGAAGGCAATTTTTTTGTGTTCTGTCATGGCCTCTAAATTAAATTCTGAGCCCTGCATTTTTTTATTACACAAAATTATTTACATTTTATTAATAATTTTTCTCTGGAATTTATTTACTGCTACTTACAATTCGTGCTTTAATTTTTGAATATCCACTAGAGCCAAGTTTGTGCTACCCAATCTTTTGCAATCTGGCCTTTGATGTGTCCTGCAACCTATGAAAAGTTTGAAATATGTTACATGATATAGATATAAAGATCACTAATTAGTGCATTGTTACATTCTACTAGTAGTTAATACTATTGCATACCTTCTTCTCTCATTTGCTGGTGTAATTCCTCTTTGAGCATCCCCTTTCTCCTTTGCATCCAAAATGAACTCATTCCAATCCCTCACTGGAATAAAGGGAGGACACTTGTACTTTGGGTTCTGAATGAGACTCCTTCTATATGAGTCACTCACAGTCTTAAGATGTTTGGCAACTTTTTCTAAAATTTTCTTCTCCTCAAAAATATTACTACCAAACTCATGCTCTAAATCTTTAATGAGCTGATCTTTTAATTTTTTGTCTTGCAAGTTCCACCTTTTAAGAAAAAACACAAAATTGTTAGATAGAAAAATTAACTAAAGTTGTGTACCTTGAATATAGTAAAAGAAAAGGCCTGAATGAAAGGAAAAATATTGTACCAATTAGTGATATGAAATAAAAATAGTGGGATAGGGTTAGTTCACTTATGATGTTCCACCTTATATGTATGGTGGGCCCGAATATCTTCAATGTGAAGTCATAAAGCGTCTTATAAAAAGAATCATTTCCTGCAAAAATGTCATGGGATTATCAATCCAAAACTTGTTATGAATAGGTAAATGCATATTATAATATAAATAATAATAATTTTAAGTACCTGGAAGCTTAGGACATTTTAAAGGCATCAATTATTTATCATCAATTAGCAATGATGTTTGCATAACTCCTGTGGTAGAAACATGGGTAGATCCAGGAAATGATGGTGAATTATCACCAATACAGGTACTCTAATCTGTATCTGGCATAGCAGATGCTATCAGTGTATCTCCTACTCCACAAAATTAATCCACTATGATATGCACCCAAGATTAAAGTACAAATTATCAAATCATAATTAACACAAAACCAAATATAAAAAAATAAGGATTTACCAGGCATAGACCGTGAAGGCATCGATGTTTGCATGCCCCTTATTGCCAACATTGCATTCAGAAATCTCGGATGGACATTGGTCAACCTCCTAGGAGGAGTCGCCTACACTTGATCACCTGAACAATACATTGTTAGCAAAGACATTCTGAAATAATAAAAGTAAGAATTAACTTAAGAAGTTTTTGAATGTTCCAAAGAAAAAATTCCTTGTACCTTGTCAACTTAAGGATTATTTTACCTGAGGTGGCCAGAGCTCTGCTAGTACCAACCTCACCGCAATGTCCATGATCAAGTACTTGAGCAAGAAAAAAATCTTGTAACAAGAACACATACATATTTTAGTTCATGATATAAAAGAGTATAAAATATAAACCTTTATTGAACTTTTGTTATAACTAAATATTCATTACTACTTACTTCAAAATGACATGTTTGCACCATCAATTCATTTGTCCTCTTCAGCATCTCCTCGGTTGGATTTGCATCTTCCAAAATGCTAATAATTTCTACATTGACTCTTTTTAGTTTTTTCTTCACCGTATTTATTATATTAGGGATTTCTGGGGTATCCTCATCTGTATCTACAGCTATTGCCTTTATTGTTGTAGGTGCTTTTCCCCTATCCTGAACATCAAATTGTGACAGGAATATCAGTAAAACTATCATAATAACTCCAAAAACCTAAATAAAATAACATAATAATATAACAATTTTCAACTATCTAATTTGTATAATTTCAATAAGGTTTACCATTGTTGAAGAATGTGTGGGAGGAGCATCCCCACAACCTCTATCATGTGGGGGATCCATGTCCTCCTATGACAAAGATTAAATATAAAAACTTCAATGAACTGAAAGCAATAGACTTAGCAAAAAAAAATTATTAATAAAATGGTATATTGGAGTCATAAACTTGAGGTTAGTTTAAATGGTATATAGTACTTACCACCCTCATGATAGTAACTTTTTTGGTATCTATGCGATTTAAATAGTAATCTATTTGTAGTTCTTCCCCTGCACTTATTGATTTTATCGCACATACAAAAATTTGATTCCCCTCACGCGCCTCAAATATGCAATTGGGTTGCTTATTAGTTGAGGAAGGTCGCGTACTATTTATAAAACCTGCAATATTCCCTGTTTCTTTTGGTCTCCCATCAATGTACATAGAAAATCTTTTACTTTGATTATTTTCTTTCCATTGTATATAATTTGTTGATAGTGCATACCTACGCATAGATTTTTTATATTGAGCAATTTGCATCCAATCATTGTAATTGTAACAAGGATTGACATACTCCATCAATTCAACAACTTTTTTGTAACATACCTTTATCCCATCCATGGAAAATCGGCGCAAACCATGTAATGAGGATGGAGCTATGCGATATATCCTATCCTTAACACAAAAATTAATGTTAATTGGAGGTAGCTCATTGGGTACCCATTCTTTCTCAAGATGTGTGTACCGAAAGGGCAACTTGATGTTGCCTTTGGTCTCATCATCATAAGAACATGACCCCTCTTTAGCAAGGAAAAATTACATACATTTATTGAATTTTTTTCTAATCTTTTGACGTCTAGTTGATCTCCCTATTTTAGCCATACTATATGTAGAACTTTCATCTACCATTCCCTCATTTCCCTCATTCGATGTAGATAGATCTGACAAGTACCTATTTGGTGGGTCCTGCAATCCATCAAATGAGATATTGTCATGTCCCCGTTTCAAATAAAATTTTGATAATAATTAAATAATACATATAAAATAATCAAGTCGTGACCCATACAGTTCTTCTTTGTCTATACGTGGGAGATATAAAATGTAAGTTGAAAAGTGAAGGAAAGGCACAAAAATAGGAATCATATAAAAGGATAAACAAGAAGAATATAACATGTCAAACTTTCTACGTCGATTATTCGACACATTATATGATTATATAATATGTCTATTTATAACATGCGTGCTCAATGATAAATAAGAAAATTATAAGAAAATTATGTCTATTTATTGAGTTATACCTGCTGATCCATGTTATTGTGCAGGATCCTCGCCAAAGGGGTTAAATTTCTTGCATATGTTAATCATTTATCTTAAGTTAGCTAAAAATTACATGATACGTATGCTACAAATAACGTAGAAGACAACATGAACAATATGCAAGATCGTAAATATGAACAAATTACCTTTACCTTATATATGGAATGCAAGATCGTCAACAGAAGGGGTGACGATGTCTATAGTCAATTGCCTATTTGCAGAAAGGGTGACAATCAAATAAAATATATACATGTATCAGCAGCAATTAATTGAGCATCATAAGCAAAATATTGGTAATTATAAATCACATATGTTGTAATCATTAGAATTGAACACAATAAATATGTAATCATTAGAATTGAAATCAATAAATCAATATTAAATATATATACTAATCAATATAAATATATATTAATAATTAAATCACATACCTTGTACATTTCAATCATGTCATTGATCATCTTCTTCATCCATCTCATCATCATCGCCATCATCATCATCATCATCATCATCATCATCATCACCACTATCATCATCACCAACATCAACATCATCATCGTCATCATCATCATCATCATCATCATCATCATCACCATCATCTTCTTTTTCTTCATCATTTTCAATATATTTTTCTTCCATAACATTATATTTTATCGGCCTTCCTCTTGGATCATCTCTAACAACAAATGACCAACCCTGTTTATGTGGAACCTATAAGTAAAACACTTGCTCACATTGGCTTGGAATAACATAGGGCTCATCTCCAACTAGCTCAAACGACCTTGTATTAATCATTGTAAATCCATTATCATGTTGAATAACAGTTCTATCAAGATCATTTTGATTCAGTCGTAGCCTGTACCATTTGACAATGAATAGAACTAATTTGAAGGATTTCAAGTCGCACTCAATTATATCATCCAAGATGTCATAGTATCAATTTTGAGATTGTTGAGGATGTATGTCATTTTTGGATGATATATTAGTGACCTCAAAAGTTGTAGTTATCCCAAAATCATAAGTTTTCTTCGTGTCATCCAACTTTTTTATACAAAATTTGTGTCCATGATAGTACATAGCTTTGTGGTGCTTGACTTGCAATTTTTCAAGTGTGTGAAAATTAATTGCATCGTGAGTTAATATGAAACATATGGGTCATGATCATTAATAAATTTTTACGTACTTTTCTACCTCTTAAACCATATGCTAGATCAATTACCATTGGCATAACATTGGAATCTCCATTACGATGAGCTTCTCTAACCAATGAAGCAACACCTTCACATGTTAATGAGCAACTATTTTGTTGACATCGTTCAATCCATACTGTCATCCAATCAAGATTTTTCACAATATACAAATATATTGCATCCCACTCTCGACCAACTGTATAAAAAAAAATACACCAATTACAAATAACTTATAATTAATATTTATAAGAATTAATTAACTACAATAACATCTTATATTTACCTCTCACTTTTCTCAATCTACTTTTTCCCATCAAGTACTCCACTTCAAATTTTTTAATGGAGTTAGAATCCCAAATACAATCTACATGGATCTTTGATGCAAACTTAGGAAGATATTCACTAATGTACACCATGGTCTGTTATACCATATATCCCTCCACCATAGAATCTTTAGGATGTGCTCTCTGTCGAACTAAGTCTTTCAAAAATTTTGAGTGTCTCTCAACCATCCACATTTACCTAGTTTGTACAGGTCCACATAATTCAATCTCCACAACTTGATGTATGAGGTAGTGTTCTTGTGCATTGAAAAAAGTTGAAGGTAGACACTTTTGCATTTCACACATAAGATGAGAAATTTTTCTCTTCCAATATTTTACATCTTCTTTATTGATTTCTTTTGATGACAACCACCTCATGTATTTTTCAAGATCATATATAAATTGTTTGACACTTTTGTCGAATTGGTGTGGGAGAGATAGAGGTAGAACGTACTGCAATATTTGTAAAATGATCTTATCAATATTTTATAAAAGAATGCAATGAAAACTACATGTAGTATACAAATATATGATGAATACAAAATAACATGAATTACCTTAATAAGTGTATGTCAATCGTGTGTTTTCATCCCTGGCCCAAATTCACTTTTCTTTGATATGAGATTGTTTATGTTCGCACCAAATCTTGTGAGAAATCGTATTTTTTTATGACTTCTTTTATAGCATTGCTCTGTTGCTCTGACAATAACCAAGTAACGACACTTGTATCAATTTGGTCTCCATTGTTATTTGATCGAATGACATTTTTCATTGCATGGTTGGATTCTTCAATGTCACTACAAATTTTGACAATTTTCTCTTTGTCACACCTTCCATCCAATATTTTCCATAATGTCTCTGTTACATTCTTTCCAATATGCATAGCATCAAACAAATGCATGATTGGGAGTTGCTCATAGTACGGTAACCTACTAAATTGTGTAGGATAACTTTTTAGTCCTTTTGGAAGTTGGTCATTAATGCCTTGAAGACCTTCACGAGCATCAATTACATCATTAGTAAACAAAACACAATATGAAAATATAAATTTCAAATAAAAACCATCAGATGGAATGACATTACCTCGATGATTTATTTTATTATATTCCAACTTCCATAGGCAAGGTGTCATTCTTCGTGGCTTTGATGTAGTCTCTTCTTTCCCATTGAAAAGATGTTTTTCAGTAATTCGGTACATATGATTTCTGTGGAGAAAGTGTGTATGCTCATCAAACACCTACTTTCCTAAACTTTTTGAATGACGAGATTTCATCTTTGGACCACAAACTGGACATGCAAATTTTTCTTTGTCTGAAGACCTACAAGATCGTGTATAATTGGATTAAATATGTTAATTTTGTGTTAGCACTATAACATACCAAAAAAGAGGTGTTAAGAAGAGAACATACCACAAAAATGTGTTAGCCCAGGGGCATCATGTATTGTCCATACAAGCATTGCATGGAATTGAAATTGTCTTTGTCCTATTGGTCTAGAGATGTCATACATAGTGACCCCATTCTATAACACCATCAACTCGTCGATAAGGGGCTCAATATATACATTGATATCTTTAACTTGGTACTTACCTAGTTGAATGAACAAAAACATTACACAATTATTATGACCATTTTGATGGATTATTTATAATAAATTAATTTAGATGAATATTAAATGAAAAAATACCTGGAACAATCATTTCCAACATTATGTGCTCCCTCTTTATGGACATCCAAGGAGGAATGTTATTGTTGATAATAAAAACAGGCCACACCAAGTAAACAGATCTCATCTCTCCAAGCAGATTAACACCGTCCACTGCCAATGAAAGCTTGAGATTACGAGGTTCTTCTTTAAAGCATGGCCAAGTTTTCTCTATTTCCTTAAATGTCAAACCATCTACAGGCATTCACATAATGTCATCTTGACTTCTATTGTGTGCATGGTAATCCATAAATTATGCCAAGCTATTGCACCTGAACAATCGTTGTAGACGTGGAATAATGGGAATATACCGAAGAACCTTGTGAGGCACCTTTTTTGTTATTCGATCTGATTGATATCTACTAATATGACAATCAGGGCATTCTGTTGCAAATTCATGTTGTTTATGATACATAATATGATCATTCAGACATGCATGTATTATTTGATACTCCATTCCAATATCTTTCATAATGGCAGATAATTCTCGATACGAGCAAGGTAGAATGTTTGATGGTGGTAAAAAACACTCACCTATCAACCTACAATAAAAAATATAATTTGTTAATACAAAGAATATTAATTGCTACATGATTCATCCTTTGTTAACTATAAGGGAATTACGACTTAAAAAATAAAAAAAGATGACATATCTTAACATACGTGTCATTGCTACATTGGATAAACCATTCATAACATTCAAGCTCACCAACAACAATACAGCGGCAAGAAGGGTTGTTTGGGATTCTTCGTATAGGGGCTCGTATGCCTTCTCAAGTATAGGTACATCAAGGTCATCTGCATCAACATCGTGATCATCTTGATCATCGTGATCTTCTTGATCATCGTGATCTTCTTCCATGGGATCATTACCTTCTACTTCTATATTCACACCTCCATGTTCCTCATTTGGAAATCCACATTCTTCGGATTGTCATGGTCCATAACATGAAACCCAAGGTGGTTGACCTATATCAAAATGATGACCTTAAATTAACCATGACCATGATGTCATCATCAAATCATGTCTTATGTATTTTATAAATTATTAAAATACATACCAATTAATGAAATTCATTTCCCCCTTCAATGTGACCATGATGCCTACAATGTTCCTCAGATATTTTGATTAGATATCTTTGAGTCTTTAAGCCCTTACAAATTTTGAAGGGACAATAACATTTTCCATCACCTTTTCTTTTAAATTTAGACCACAATCTAGCAATTTTCTCCCTATTTTGTTGTGGGTTGATATCATCATACATGGTCTTTCTTGAATGGAATGACTCATTGGTGGAAGAAGGATGATTTGTTTGCAACCTACAGATACAAATCGTCACTTAACAACCATTTTCTCAACTCTAATTTTCTCAACGCAAAGGGACATTTATCATACCATAGAAACCTAATTATTTTTATATGGAATACACCAAGGAGTACCATCAAAAATATTAACCATTTACAATCATGAAAAGTAAACCTAAATCAAATAGCTCATTTTTTATCAGCATGTGTAGTCTCTGTGTATATGAAAAATGAAAGAAATATCAAGCTGAAATAAAATAGTGAACAAAATAGTATTCCACATAGAGTGAATGAAATATACCATCAAAAGAAGGTGACAAAATCATGTTACAAAGCACAGACATAGGAAATCAAAAAGGGACAAAAGATAAGAAATAAGAAAAATCATTACAACTATAGAAAATCATTAAGACTATAGAAAAATCATTAAGACTATAATCACAAAAAGAAACACTCTTTGTCAACAATATTCAAAATCATTAGGACTATAGAAAAATAATTAAGACTATAGATAATCAAATTTTAGAAATGAACGATTTTGATGCTTTGCCATTACAACAATTGAGCATTCATCATTTGGTATTGTGTATTTCATTTAAGTATGTCAACAATGTTCAAAATCTTGTCACCAAGCACAAACATAGGAAATCAAAAAGGGAAAAAAGACAAAAAATAAGAAAAATCATTAGGATTATAGAAAAATCAAGTTCTAGAAATGGAAGGTTTTGATGCTTTTCCATACAACAATTGAGCATTCATCATTTGGTATTTCTTGGTGTATTCCATTTAAGTATGTCAGGCACAAAGTATTCCATTTACATTTGACAAACATGCAGATTTGACCAAGCATTTATGTAAGGGTCAAGGACCTATAGGTATATCTAAGTTTTTTATATGGCCACTGATGCCATTATTATCAATTGCACTTCAAAGTGCAAAGATGCCAAAAAGATGTAAAATTGCATTTTTATGCAATTATGGCCTAAAGGGCTAAATGAGGGTTTAGTAGAGGTTTAGGGAGTTTAGGGGATTAGGATAGGAACCAAGAAAGATTAAAGTGGTCAAAGTTGACAACTAGTTGTCAACTAGACAACAATGCAAATGAATAACTAACTATAACAGTCATATAACTGACTGTGCAGGTTAAGAAGAAGTTGAAAATTAGTTTGTAAGGGTATTTTGGTTGGTTTTTTATGTGATTTTTATGGGAGAGAAGTATTAGAAGTTGTGGGGAGGTGTGTATGGTCGAAGAAGACAATGTAATGAACTACCAAGCAATAAACTTTTAATTCTTTACAAACAGTCACTTCTCTGCTCGTGAAGACACGGTCTGGTGTTTATATTATTAAACTCTCTATTCAATGCAACATTGATAGGAAAATCATTCATTAATTGGTATTATAAGTTTTGATCATTCCATGTATTGATTATATTATTTTGAAGTCTTAAAATCAAATAATTTCAGTCATTTTATTGACTATTCTTGTACAGTGCTTGGCATGCAAACAATCTTTGTCTTGAAGAACCAATGATTTCCTAGGCTCTCCCACTTTATGTGTTTATTGTGACTTGTGGGAGAAGCCTTGCCTTGTATTACTTGGGCCTATAAGTGTTTATGCGGGGAAGGTGAAAGGAGGCAAGGAACAATGACTGTCTTCCAACTTTTAACTTACATTTCTATTGCACTACTAATGTTGTTGAATATGAAACCTTCATTCCAAGTTTGTAATTTGGTTTTAACAAGGGAAAATAGTAACTGCAACATCACTACCAAGATATTACAACAAACTTGCAATTTTTTTCAAGTATAGCTTACAAACATTAGAAGACTTGTGAATATTCTTGGTGAGTTTAAGCACCCTTTTGAAGCACTTTAGAAATATTGAATACATCATTGCTTTTTAAAATAGTCTTGGTCTAATAGAACTCCCAACAATTCTTAAACATACTTTATCTGATATGATGAGTTCTTAAACAATTAAGGTTGGAGTAGACATAGTTATCACACAATATTTTGTGTGGTACAAGGAAGATACTTATCAAATCTTCCTTCGTGCTAGCAGTCTACAGAATTAGACCTTTATAAAGAATTCATCATATCAGATAAAGTAATTCTGACCAACATGGGAATAGAAGTTAAAAAAAAGGTCAAATTTTATACATATATCTCACCTACTGGCACATTTCATTTTGGCATAGTCCGCGAGAAAAGGAGTGATGAAGGAGGCGGTATAAGGTGGGAAGCTGCACTAGGTCGACATTGCGCACCTATATGCAAGTAAGTTTGAACCAGTGGTTGAATATCACGGAAGTGCAGACCGGTGAGAAATAAAATCTTCATTTTAAATCTTAACTAATAGATTAAGCATATTATTACTATGCTTAATGTTCCATTTAAATGCATTTAACACAAAAAATAAAATTACAAAATTGAACCAATGGCATGTTTACAACAAAGTTCTATAGAAATCCCAATAATTCTTAAACATACTTTATCTGATATGATGAATTCTTAAACAATTATTAAAGAATTCATCATATCAAATAAAGTATGTTTAAGAATTGTTGGGACTGGTCCTTTGGCGTGTATTAAATAGAATAGAATTTTCAGCATATTATTATCATTCTATTTCTTTGTTGTAAACATGCCATCGGTTCAGTTTTGTAATTTTTTTTGTGTTAAATGCATTTAAAATAAAGGTCTAATTCTGTAGACTATTGGTCAAACAAATATTCATTATCTTCTGATTGTCTTCTTTATATACTAGCATTTAAATGGAACATTAAGCATAGAAATAATATGCTTAATCTATTAGTAATTATCTGCATTTAATCTACCAATTACTAATAGTTTTGTACTACACATGCAACGTATTGTCAGTTTGAAGATAGTTTGTGCCATGTGTAATGGTTAAGTAATGGGAAAGTTATGATGATTTAATTGTAGAACTATTGGTCCCTTGAAATGTTCAAAAAATAATTCTCAAAAGATGCACTCTCATGGAATACGATGACTTCAGGTTATGCACAAAATGGATCAATCTTCTATCACTATGCTATTATCCTATGTCAAAATGGGAGATTTATGACAAGTTATAGATTTATGGGGTCACTTGAGTGATCCAAGGATTTATGTAAGGGTCAAGGACCTATAGGTATATCTAAGTTTGTTATATGGCCATTGATGCCATTATCATCATGTAATTGCACTTCAAAGTGCAAAGATGCCAAAAAGATGTAAAATTGCATTTTTATGCAATTATGGCCTAAAGGGCTAAATGAGGGTTTAGTAGAGGTTTAGGGAGTTTAGGGGATTAGGATAGGAACCTAAAACCTTTTGAAAGGTTAAAGATGATGCAAGAAAGATTAAAGTGGTCGAAGTTGACAACTAGTTGTCAAGTAGACAACGATGCAAATGAATAACTAACTGTGTAGGTTAAGAAGTTGAAAATCAGTTTGTAAGGAGATTTTGGTCGGTTTTGTACGTGATTTTTATGGGAGAGGAGTCTTAGAAGTTTTGGGGAAGTGTGTATGGTTGAAGAAGACAATGTAATGAACTACCAAGCAATAAACTTTCAATTCTTTACAAACAGTCACTACCAAGCAATAAACTTTTAATTCTTTACAATACATCATTGCTTTGTCAAATAGTTGGCAAGAAATGATGTATTTAATATTTCTAAAGTGATTCAAAAGGCTTAAACTTACCAAGACTCTTCACCAATACACCCCCCATCCCACCATCCACACACATCCACTCATGTCTAGATCTTGTACAAAATCATGTTGAAATATCCATTGACCTAAATTTAGATCCTTCCCTCTCACTTCCTTCATTACATAATCACTTTTTGAGTATATTCTAAAGTCCTTGAATCCAGGAAAATGTAAGTAAATAACACCAAATATATCACTTAAACTCACCAAGACTCTTCACAAGACTTCTAAGTGATATATTTGGTGTTATTGACTTACATTTGCTTGGATTCAAGGACTTTAGAATATACTCCAAAAGTGATTATGTAACAAAGGAAGTGAGAGGGAAGGATCTTCATTTAGGTCAATGGATATTTCAACATGATTTTAGACAAAATCTTTTCATGAGTGGATGGGTGTGGATGGTGGGATGGGAGGTGTATTGGTCAATGTGATCTACTCATGAAGACACGGTCTAGTGTTTATATTATTAAACTCTCTATTCAATGCAACATTGATAGGAAAAGAATTCATTGATTGGTATTATAAGTTTTGATAATTCCATGTACTGATTATATTGTTTTGAAGTCTTAAAATCAAATAATTTTAGTCCTTTTATTGACTATTCTTGTATAGTGCTTGGCGTGCAAACAATCTTTGTCTTGAAGAACCAATGATTTCCTAGGCTCTGTCAAATAGCTGGCAAGCAATGATGTATTCAATATTTCTAAAGTGCTTCAAAAGGCTTAAACTCACCAAGACTCTTCACAAGACTTCTAAGTGATATATTTGGTGTTATTGACTTACATTTTCTTGGATTCAAAGACTTTAGAATATTGACTTACATGGGGGGTGTATTGGTGCAGGGCACCTAGGCCATTCAGTTTTGCTTTGGGACTTGAGTTCTATATTTTGTTTTACTTTGTAATAAAGGATGTCTTCTGAATTCCTAGACCATCCTATGGTTTGGTTTTAGTCCTTCTTGTGTGGAGGTGTGTATGGTCGAAGAAGACAATGTAATGAACTACCAAGAAATAAACTTTTAGTTCTTTACAAACAGTCACTTTTCTACTCATGAAGACACAGTCTAGTGTTTATATTATTAAATTGTCTATTCAATGCAACATTGATAGGAAAAGCATTCATTGATTGGTATTATAAGTTTTGATCATTCCATGTACTGATTATATTATTTTGAAGTGTTAAAATCAAAGAATTTCAGTCCTTTTATTGACTGTTCTTGTACAGTGCTTGGCGTGCAAACAATCTTTGTTGGAAGATGTGGCCCTAACTCACATTTTCACCATTGGGATTCAATGCTACTATGTAAAAGGTGAGTTAAGGAAATGCTTTATAAGAGTTCAAAAGCTTAGAGTTGGGAAGGTTAGTTTTCTTTTTGAACAATGATGCCCTAGGTTGAATATTTTGTATGTATTCAACCAGACAAGTTGAAACTCGACTGCAGCAGCAGACAAAAACTATGTGGGATCAAGTTGTTGGATGAATTGGGCCCTTAGAGTTCATGGGATTGGCATATATTAACAAAAACTTAAGACTGTTATAGCTGAATAAACACAAGAATTAACACCAGGCGTATAGATTTTCAAAGCAAAGTAGATTTTCAAAGAATAAACACAAGTAAAACCTACTAGCTCATTAACACACCAAACCAAGCAATGAAATAGCAGAAAATAAATATTTTATTTCTCACCGGTTCGCACTTTCATGATATTCAACCACTTGTTTGAACTTACTTGCATATACGCACGCAGTGTCGATGTAGTCCATCTTCCCACCTTCAACCATTGGTTCGAACTTACTTGCATATATGCGCGCGGTGTCGATGTAGTGCAGCTTCCCACCTTATACCGCCTCCTTCAGCACTCCTTTGCTCGCGGACTATGCCAAAATGAAATAAAATGGAATGTGCCGATAGGCGGGATATATGTATAAAATTTGATTTTTTTTTTACTTCTATTCCTGTGTTGGTCAAAATTATGACCACTCTTTAGGGTCATAATTCCGACCAACACAGGAATAGAAGTAAAAAAAATCAAATTTTTCTTCTATAAACTGACCATGGAAAATCATTTTATAGCTTGGTCGAAAATGTTGGTCTAAAAATTGGATCAAATGTACTAGTTTGTATGCAGTTAATAGCATTTTGCTGTAAATATTTTTGTCTAATAAAATAACCATGTCCACTTGGTGCAGGAGCACCTAGGGTCTTAGGTCTACCCTATTCAAATTTTGTCTTGTAAGTGATTTTGGCCAAGTCACTGTTAAATAAGGACTAAGAATGAATCCCCAAGTGTGTGGTTGTGTCTTAGAAATTCTTTAGGGTGTGTGGGCAAGATTTTTGCAAGGTCTACCTAGGACTTGCCTTGGATTTGTCTTCTATGTCAAAAATTGTCAACATTCTAAATAATTGGTCAAAGGTAAAGTTGACCTCCAAATGTGTGGAATAGAAGTAAAAAGAGGTAAAATGGGTTTAGATATGCTCATGGGATCAAAATACACTCTTTAGAGTGGTTTAGGTAGAGTTGACAACAAAAGTTGCAAAAGTTGTCAATGACAACATTGCAACTTTGTAATGTTATCATGACAACATCGGCCAGATTGCTCAAGGATGGAAAGAAGCTGTTGAAGGTTAGTTTGGGAAATTGTGGCTTGAAACATGAAGTTATTTAAGTCCAATCCCGACATGTGATAAAGGTTGGTACCTTTGTATATTCAATTTTGATAATCTAATAGACTGGTTTTTCTCTACAATCCTGGTGACAATGATTTGAACTCAATCATCCATGTATTAATTTGGATTGATTTGGGAAAGTTCTTTTCATGTTTAGATATTTTTTTGTACATATTTCATTTGGTGTGCAATCTTAAGTTTAGTTCTTTTATTTTATTAGCAGAAATAAAATCTTTCCTTTGTGATTGGTTCATTGGTCCATACAGAGTTGAGAGACTTTAAATGGCTCTAGTATAAGTTCCATCGGTGGGTACTGTACGGCCTTGTATAATATGCTAGGGCATTGTAAATACATTGTAAATATGGAATTTTGGATCCAAGTATACAGGTTAACTATTTTTTCTATCAAGCCCTAGGTGAGACAGGGTGTACCTGACTAGGTGGCTTGACTATTGTAGAATAGAGATGGAGGGTTTAATGGATTGGAAAACATAATCCAAGGTCATGGAAGTAAAGAAAAATGATCAAAGAGTCAGTGTGATAGTGGAGAAGAAGTGTTGAAGTCATTTCAGGTGTTCTTGAAACCAAAATGCCCTTGTAGTAAGACTAAGCTTGTAGCCCTTAAAAATAGGCCTAATTTTATAAAAGAGGTGTACAGACAGATTGAGCCTAGGAAACCTTAGAAATATTTGAGTTCTCTAAAAATGGTATCTGGAATGAAAATTGGTTTGGTGCCTTATTTGGAAAGTTGCAATGTTATTATCTGAAAGGTCAGTTAGGAGACCTAATTAGGCCTAAAAGGCTACTAGCCCTTTTTGGTAAGGTTTGAAGAGATCGATTGTTGAACCATGAAGGTTGGAAGCAAGACAACACCAAAACTACTGGAGATGAGTAGTTAAAAAACCTTCCATCTTATTTGCAGTTGAACAAGGTATTGTTGTGATAGAAGGTGGACTTAGTGAGTTGAGTCCAAGAAGGAATGTGGAAGTAGAGTTGAGTATACACTTGATAGTGAGGTCTTAGAGAAAGGAGTCATTGAGGGAAGAGTTCCTCTAGTGTATGGTCATAGAAAGAACCCTAGAAAGGTCAGGAGAAGGACCTTGTAGGAGTCCTCAAGAAGTTAGGGCTCAGGAGTAAGGAGATCTCCCTATCACCACTCATCTTGAAAAACAAAGAAATACCTATATATTTTATGATACAAATGTTAGATTGCCTCTTTGTCCCTACACCAAAAAACATGCAATCGGATAACAAGCATATGGGATAAGGTAGACTTGATAAAATTAATTTGTCCCTCGTTGGTCTATACAATTTCTTGTGTTGAAATAGTTTCTTAGTTACAGCTTGGGAAGGACAAGTAATCCAATAGTTGAGTATTTCAATATTCCTTAAAGCTATTTGGAGGAAAATTTCCTACTAATGCATGAAACTAGATAAATGGGCCAAAGAAATTAAAATTTTAAGGAAAGAAAAGAAAAAAATCTTATATTTACCTATGCACCAACTCTAAAATGACAAACAACATTGCTCTCTCCCCATTTTTTTTTTATGTTTCTACTTCTCAAGCCACTTGACCTTGCATGAGTGAATGAAATGAATTAACAGTGTCCTATTTCAAAGAAGAAACCATGTAGCTAACCCTAATAAGAATGTATCCAAAATGTGGAAGTATGTGTCAAGGCATGTGGATTGTTCCCTTAATGTCACATATCACCTATTGTATGCCACCTTTTTCCCTATTTTTATAAATGGATTAAAAAATTGGATATGCTCTTGAAACATTAGAAATACATCAAATATTTTCTTCTACTTGTTTTTAATTTTTCAAAGATTATTTTCTTCAATTTTCTAAATGGAAAAAGCAAAAAATCTCAAGGAAAAATATGAGGGGCCGAACAAACAAAGAAAAAGCCAAGAGAAAAACCACTTTAATAAAAAAATCATTGTGGACCATAGGATAAAATTATGACAATTTACAAAACAAAAAGTGATTGCAAATAGAAAATTGAGAATATTAGTCTCCACTTAAGGCAGGGACCAACAATTCCTATTTACAAGTTATGATAGTGTGTCATATATTTCTTTGTTTTTTATTATAATATTTAGTCACACATATAAGTTGATGGTTGCAAGAATAAGGGCAAGTTAATGAGTAACTTTGGGAAGATCGTGGTAACTGAAAGTGGCCTTTGTAGCATACTATGTCCAATTGGTCATAAGGACTAAAATTAAAGATTATTATAATATTTAAAATAAAGGAATTTGAAAGGAATATTCAATCATGCATTAAAGTGTTTAAGAGATAATTGTTCATATTTATATATGGTTTTTTAAACCCATGATTAATAGCAATAATAATAGATGACTTATGTTTTCCCTTATATTCTAGTAGGAGCTAAAACAATATGAAATCCTTCTTCACAAGTTTTTGCATAATCATTTTTTATGAGCTTGCAAAGTTTGCAATTTTTACTCAAATTACACTTATGGTAAAGGTGGAGACCTACAAGATCAAATGTTATTGTAATTTGATTTGAATTCCTAGATGCGACAACTACATTTTTTTTATGAGTGTCTATGAATCATATATCTACACAATGCCATACAATCAACTATACATGACTATGTGACTGTGTGCAAGGGTTTCATGCATGTCACCCTTTGAAAGTCGAACAATTCTTTCCAATGAGACTCTCTCTCTAGTCATCAGTTGTCGTACTCTAAAAGCACAATTGTAGTTGGTCATTTTTAAATTCAAGATAATCTAATTATTGCAAGTTTAGTATCAACAAAAGGGAGTTGGCTTTAACTAGTTTATATTAGTCTATAACATCAAATGCATCTCATGTTTAACATAATTAAGCACTTATCCACAAATAAACATAGTGATCAAGGTATTCACTTCAAACTTAAGCCACATATATATTTATTATATTATGGTGAAAATAAAGGTTGTAATAAATAACATATGTACCAAAATGAGCATATATGAATTCTAGGATGAGCCAAAACAAGCCAAAAGGACTCAGTCAATGACTCAGATCTAGGATCAAAAGACTCAAGAAAGAGATCCTAATGTGTAAAATTTGGATGGCCTATATGTTGGTCAAGAGAGTTTTCTTGATAAAAAGAGGTTGATTGGTTTGTTTGAAAATTGTATGTAGTTTGAAAAAGAAATTATAAGGTTTTCAATAATGTATTGTTCTTGATTTGTACTATGCTTGTTAATGGTAAAAGAGAATTAGTGGCTTCTCAAAGTTCCCTTTGTATATTTAAAATTCTCTCCCACTTCAACGCTTACAAAATTAGCCTCCTTAATAGACTAGAAGGTGTGTGAAGAGCCTAAGCACCTGTAGAGGAGGAATTGACACTCTTGGAAGGCAATACAAGAAAACATGGGCTCTTCTTGTGCTTTGATTTTCTTTCATTAATTTGGGCAAAATCACTGCTTTCTCTATGAAGTGATAACAAAATGGTTACAACACCTTTAAGACTATCACATCAATCCCACAAAGTTTGTCTTGGTTTCAAAACTATTCAAATGAAAATAAAATAAAATAAAATTCACAACAATTTTCAAAACTGTCATCAATGAAGAACCAATAGTTTATCCAAATTTTGCAAAATGCAAGGTTTTGATTAATGAAACGAGGGGAAAAGGCAAGTTGGCTACTAGAGGCTAACATGCACATGCAAAAGGGACCTAACAGACTTGTCCTAGATGTTGGAACTAAGTGTCACATTTTATTCCAAGATGGCATCTAAATGGTGTATGTTGGGTGGCATACATACTACCACTACACAACAAGTCTTAAGTTATTAATGAGCACGCATTAGATGAGCACAACCTAGGTCCTAAGAGTTGGGTCCAAAAACCACTATTCCACTTCCTAGAGCAAAATCCCACTCACAAGGCTAGGTTGTTATCAAGTGAGTGAAAAAGGTTCATCAACACAACAATGGACAATTCAAGGCCAACTCAACAAGAGTAGATTCTCTATCCTACACTTAGAGAACAACTTAAACTCGAAAGGGCATTCTAAGTATATTGTGTAAATAAAGAGAAAAAGATGATAACAAAATCCAAACATTTGATACTACTACAAACATCTATCACTAAGTAAGAGAGTAACTACTTACCCCACTACATCTATAACCCTAATACCTCTATGCAATCGATTAAACACCATCATTATGAGTGCAAAGTGAAAGCAAGATACACGATTCACATAAGTTTATAAATACTATTCCCTATATATGTGATAAAATTATGAACTACAGAAACTACAAATTAACTAAAAAGGTGTTCGAAGTATTTTTTGTTCAATAAGTGATTGAGTCAAATTATTCCCAAATTGATGCTTTTTATTAAGCCGATAGGCTTTTCCTGCGGGGAAGCCCGTGTACGGTCGTGGCATTTATTTGTCACGCCGGCTTTGTTGTCTCACGATGTCTGAAAACATAAATATTTTCGCTTGGTTTAAGGCAAAGGCTATGCAGCCACGAAAATTGTGAACCATACAAAGGGGAAACACTTAACTTTTTTTTCAAAAATTTATAAAAAGCTATATAAACAAATCAGATTTCGTGGCTGGATAGCCACTACCCTGGTTTAATGGGTGGCCATCATTGTTCCCCGTGAAAATGTAGACGGTTTTGTTTTCAGACATCGACATTAAATATCTAGTCACATGGTTCCGCCGTGTGTATATAAGATGTGACACATTCAGGAAAGCCATCGACTCCATGGTGGGTGAAATCACAGATGACACCTTCCAAAGTATATGCAGAGTGGCTGAGCTTGGTGGACATTGCACCGTCCGGGAACCTTCTCAGCGCCCAGACATGGGTCATGCTGTGAATGTGCTATCTCCTCTCCTTTAGCAATGGAAGCCAACTGACATAGATCGAGACGATTGCTACGGAATAGACCCTACCTCAACCACTCCGAAAATGGCAGGCTTCAATAATCGATGATGATTCTCTCAGGAGTTTAGATAATACACTGGCGAGTATTCCTAATAAGCCCACGGGATTTGCAGATTCCTTTATTCTGCAGATTGCCGGTGAAAATTGCAAGCAAAAGTTGAAGATTTGTGAAAAGAAACCTTGGGGTTGATAAACGAAAATCTACTTGTTATCATGGTTTTCTCATCCTGCTCACGTTTCTGCTGCTTCTGCCGAGTGTTGTGAGTTTTTCTTTTCAAAAGAAGCATAGCAGAAGAGGTCTGGTTTGAATTAGCCATTTTTGTTTTGATACAACGGCATGGTGTGCATATTATCCTGATTATCAAGGCCAGCTAATTATATGGGTTTTCAGTGAACATCAGCATTTAATTTCTTTGTTGTTTCACATGTAACATTTGTAACCCTTTTGATCATTGTATACAGATTCCTTTTTTCTTTCTATCAGTATGCATTAGCACTATATTTTCCAAACAAATTGAAATAGCAAGATGTATCTTAAAAATTAAGCTCTTTTAATTTTGTTGGGCCCTCTTTTTTTAATTTAATTTTTCATGTATGTGAATCTATGTTGTTAGAAACGAGAAATATGTTGTTACAAAGGAGAAATAAAAATATTCAACAGTTGTGAAAAAATAATTAAAAATAAAATCCTTTCTTAACATTAACATATTGTATGCCATATTAAAAACCACAAAATTATTTTTTAAATAGAATATACATCATTAATAATTTAATCATTAAATTTAAAAAAAAACATGTTAATTTTATTAAAAATATATATTTAAATAATTTAATATTCATAAATCACAAATCTATTTTTTAAATAATTTCAGACTATAAGTGTCACAGGCTTTGGGAAACAGCTCGTGCGGCACTGGTAAATCTTCCAAGTCTTAAGCAAAAATGCTTAGCTCGTTCAATTCCAGACTATGCCTTCCCCTTAAAGCAATGACAATGCACAAATCCGATTATGTCCCAATACCAAATAATGAAAGCAATGCAATAACACAAGTCCAGATATGATGGTAGGGCAATGCTCCTGAATTACTTTATCAATCGCTCCGCAATTACAAAGTCAAAATGATTCCATGTTGAGAAACACAGATCGCCCCAAAGAATGTATCTAAGTTAATCAAACTTAGCCGATGCTTATTACAATACAGATTGTAGAGCTCAACTCAATACAAAAGCCAACAAGAATACAACAACTCGCAAAGAAAGGAAATTCGCAATCTCTGCTCCTTTCGCTCCTTCGTATTGCACTCCTTGTCACTCTAATATCTCGCAACTCCACTATGCAAGAATGAGACAAAGGCTCCGCCTTTATACAAAATGTCCTCGGATCATGTGCGCCTAGATTTAAGTCCGCACACAAAATCAATACAATGCATCTCCATTAATTCTAGCAACCTCCAACAGTCAAATCTGCAACAGCTCACTTGCGTGCCCAATGCAATGCAAGTGCATCTACATGTTACCGCTAATGACGTCGATGATGTCGCGAACTTACAAATGAAGTCAGCTTGCCTAGAGCCTTCCTCCAAACATCTGTTGCGCATATTTATTTCTCCAAGGCACAAATACAAGTCGGCCCAAGTGAACACTTAACCAACTCACAAATATCTCAAGTCGCACTTAAGCGCCCCGCTCAAGTCGGCTCAAGTCGGCACTAAGGATGGACCCATTACATCCTCCCACACTAAACTAGTGGCGACATCCTCGACGCCTGCACATCTGGTCTGTGATGCCTAGGAGGCAAGTCCGAAGACTTCACTTATGTTGAGTAGAGTTCCTCGCCTCAAGGAACTCCATTATTTTCTGCTCATCTCTCCACAACGTTTCACCATGCTGCCAAGTCACAGTCTCGCGAGCATGTCCTTCGAAAATAACCAAGAACTCATGAAAGATCCTCTTCCCATGTCCCTTGGCTCACATTGCAAGAACTTCACTCACTCAATGTCTCAGATTGTCAACAACATTCGCTGGACCCCGATCTGGAATATTTCTCACTAATTCTTCCTCATCAAGATGGTGAGGCCTCAACTGAGAAACATGAAAAACCAGATGCACACCCAAGTGTGAAGGCAAGTTGAGCTTGTATGCTACGGAGCTAATCTTTTGTACCACCTCAAATGGCCCATCAAATCTCCTCATCAAAGAAGTGCTCAAACCCCTGGCACTTTGAACTAGATCGGATCCTTCTGCAACAATACTCTGTCTCCAACATTGAACTCAAGCTTTCTCATGTTCAAGTCAGCAAACTTCTTTATTTGGTCTACCACCTTAGTAAAGTGATATCTTGCCAGATCCACGCATTCGCTCCAAGTTTGCAATAACTCGGCTGCATTGACATCCGCATTCTGATAACCCTTCATCACTGTGTGGGGGGTGAGAGGTTGTTGTCTAGTAGCAAGCTCAAACGGGCTACACTTCGATGATTCACTCTTCTACAAATTATAGGAAAACTGAGCCGCATCAAGCAACTTGGGCCAGTTGCGCTGATCGGAAGTCACAAAGTGACGCAAGTAGTCTTCCAGAATGGCATTAATCTACTTTGTTTGTCCATCGGTTTGGGGATGAAAGTCTGAACTCATCAATATCCCAATCCCTACCAACTTGAACAATTCTTGCCAGAAATTCGAGGTGAACCTTGGATCTGTGTCACTAACAATGCTCAAGGGTATACCCCAATCTTTCACAACATTCTTGAAAAATAGCTCGGTTGCATCCTCAGTCGTCCAAGGTTTCTTACAAGGAATAAACACTGCATACTTGTTGAACCTATCAACAACTACCATAATTGTTAGGAATGGGAACACTGAGAGGGGGGGTGAATCAGTGTTCACTATATTTTAACATTTCACTTTAATCTTTATGCTGAACTTAAATTCTTAAGTACTGAAATAAACATTCACATAAACATGAAACATGAAATCAACACATGACACCAATATGATTACGGGGAAACCCAAATAGGTAAAACCCCAGTGGGAATTGATACCCTCTAATATTCTACACTAGTATTTTTTTATCCTTGTTAGAAGATCCTTTACCCTGTTAGGAGTATCTTTACAATGCTTTAAGTATAGTAGACCTTGTTAAGGGTCAAACCCTGTTAAGAGTCTTTTACAATCACCCCTGTTAGGGGAGAGGACGCACTGTCCAAGAGCTCAGTGAAGGCTACAACCTTCTGATCTCAGATACACACTATATATGTTGGATGAACTGTCACTGTGACACTGCTTGTCAGATCAGTTCCTTTTATGCGCTGATGCTTTGACCTCTAGCAAAGCTCTAATACATCTTCTAGTGTCTTCGCACACTTCTACTCTATTTATTATAACTCTCTATCAACTACCATGTCAAATACAATGGGCGCACCTTATATTTATGCGCTTATACAAAATACATAATTAGGTCAACCCTATAACTAATTACAAACAATGCTTCCAAATGAATTATCTTAAGCATGCTTACAATTATACATATAAACATTTCAGCAACCTAAATACAATGGGTGCATAGCCTTTACAATATTACATTACAATCGCAAACCAAAATGCTAACTGTCGGCTCCATGCTCTGTTCACTGCTAGCACACACTGGTTGTGCAACTTCAACTGACTGTAACTTTCTCATCCTTGCACATCCAATCATGGGCTCATAGCCTAAGAAAGAATATAGTCTAACCAACTTAACTTCTAGGGCACATACCATAATTCATCTGTACACACATGCGCTGATGCTCTGAGCTGCACGAACTCTGTACACTGTCCAATCTTCAACACTTAACCAAATTCTAATCTTTACATCAAGTGCGTTGACTCCAAACTGCTATATGACTTTGTTGCCATAATGACAATACTATATTTAGTCATATACCTCAGTATAGACAACTTGCCAACAATCTCCCCCTTTTTCATTGATGGCAACAAAGGAATATGACCAAGTTGCTAACTGTCCCTTAACACAAAAACTCTTTTCTTCTATACATTCTTTATGCATAAACTTATATCTCCCTATGCATATATATACTCCATATTCTATACACAACTCCCCCTTTGACATTAATGACAAAGGTGTATCAAAAAACTATATTTTCACATACTCACTAAAGGAAAACATTCGGATATGCAATCTTGAGGTTCTGGATCTCCTTCTTCCAAAAGGTGATCAGTGAATTGACTATTTGGAGATGGGCGCATAAAGCATATTGTAGCTTCTCCATCGTCTCCAAAACTGTGCTCGGGCCTTGATCATAGGTTATCATGGTGGCATCAATTTCCTTTATATTCTGATTGTGAATGTCTAGTGAGGGCACAAGAGCATTCCTCAACTGAGTCTGTCTAGACCTTATCTTTTCCATCTCTTTCTCTGCCTTCTCAATTTTGTCCAATTGACCTTGGTAGACATTGTTGCACATGTTTACATCAGTGGATGTGTCTTTTACTGAACTCTTCACCTGTTCAATCATAGCTTCTACATCTTGTATTGTCTTAAGATGGGCATCAGTAAGCTTATCCTGATCCATGCAGTCTGCAATGAATTTCCTTCCTTGATCAGCAAATTCTTTTAAGGATGCTTGTCCTACCTTGAGTGAATTCAGATCTAGTGCAAATTTTCTCATCAACTCATTCAATCTCTTCTCTAGATACTTCTCTTCTGCAACCTTGGATGCAGATACTTCAAGGCTTGAAAAATTACTTTTGAACTGTGAGATGATTGTACTCACATCATCAACTAAGTGTACCTTATTCACTTTCATGTCTGCAGGCAACAAACTATTCAGTATGTTCACTGATTCCACAATGAGAGGATTTATCATTACTTGTTTCTCCTTTTCCTTCTCCATAGCTAGGATGTTGAACTTAATCAGGTCCTCTTCTTTCCAGGAGTCCAAACTGCTTGTGTCAGGTGTCAAACTTGACAACAATACTGAGGAAGGAGTGATGGGAGTGCTATCCATCACTTCTTGTTTCACTGAGACCCGTTCAACAGAAGATTCATTTTTATGTTTACTTTATTTTTCCTCTTATCCTTCTTTCTTTTCTTCTTCTTTCTCATTCGATGTCTTTAATAAGCACTTCTTCTTGATGAGTGGGAGGTGAGCTACTGCATAAGATTTCAGCTTCTTGTGTGCTCACAAAAGCTTCCTCAAACTTGTCTAACTCTGTGTCAGTGGCCACCATGGCTATCTCCACATTATCAATGATAATGGTGATGTCCTTGAGTGCTTCTGACATGGGCACAGATTTATCTAACTCTTTTTTTACTTCCACTACAGGCGTTGAATCCTGAGGACCTGTAGAATGTACTTTGATGGTCTTTTACCCTTTGGTAACCTTTATGGGTACATTAGCTGTGGGCGCAGTAGGTGGATACATGTTTCTATTCATGAATACCTTCTCGAAGGCTTTTTCTGTCTCTTTTGCAATTAGCTCATAATTTTTATCCATTATGCTCAAAGTCCTTGTCTTAGTTTTGAGGTGAGGCTTCACCAAATCTAACAGCAATTTCTTCTCTTCTAGCTCACATATAGGAAGGATATCATCAAGAATATTTTCCCTTATCCGTAGATCTTCCTCAATAGCCTGTCTCTTTTGGAATCATGGTTTTAAGTTCCAAGACTATTTTCTTGAACTTTAGCATGTGCTTGAATAACATACCATGAATCTCAAATTTGTCTATTTCATTGTTCTTGTCATAGAATTTCCCTACTTGGTCAATTCTTCCCTCATCAACTATTCTGGCACTTAGCACACTGGGTTTGAAGCTTACTTCAAGAGGTGCTTGGGTGTTTCTTCTATTTCTTGTGATTCTCGAGGATGGATGACTGGTGTCAACCTCTTTCTTCCTCTTTGGCATTGCCTTATACTCGGGAGGAGTAGTAAGGTCAATGGTTTCCTTGGGCGCAAAAGAAGTGTTAACTTCTTTTCCCTTCTAACTGTCATCTGATTCAATTTTCATCTTCTTCAACTTAGGATCTTCTTGTTCTTCCTCTACTGCTGTGCTTTTCAATTCTAAGGCAATCTTTTCATCCCTTGCTTTATCAAGGTCTTCTTGAGACACACCATGTATTATCAAGATCTCAGATGTGACTTTAGCAACCTTTCTTTTTGTTGCTGCACTGTTTAGCTTTGCATCTACTTCTCTGGTTTTCTCCTCATATGCTCCCCACCTAGGTTCATTAGGATCTTTGGGGGTTGATAGAAGTACCTACGCATAAGCTTCAAGGACTTGTTCCTCTACTTCATAACCAAGTGGATGAATCCACTTAGTTCTAGGTTCAACAGCTTCCATACAAGTAGTATCAGTTTCAACCATAAAGCAAATTGTATCCTTATACTTTTCCATAATGTTCTCTAGAATTATGTATCTCATCTGCATCTTAACCCTAAAGGTCTTCAATTCCAATGTTACATAGTCTCTCAATGTACTTTTAGTGGATGCTTTGTTGGATATCTAAGGCAAGGTTGGAATAGACTTGTCCAAATACATATCTGAAACTTTTCCAACTATATGAAGGTACATATAGATGATTAGGGACCCAAACCTAAATATCTTTGTCTTGTCATGTTTGATAGCCTTGATGTTATCAATCAACTGTGCGCACAAGATCTCACACAAGTTAAACTTGCCATCTTCCTTTACAAGTCTTATGGCTGCTAGAATAGTGTCGCAGACACACTATTCACCCTGCTGGTGTGATGAAACATGTATCCTAGTAGCATTGACATCAGTTTAATGTCTGCTTGCTCAATAGGCTTGATTTTCATGCCGCACCTATCGCTCCCTTACTTACAAGTCTACTCAACTATTTTCCTGACATCCTTGCCCACAAGAAGGACGACGCCTATCCTAGAAAGGCTTGTCATCTCATGAATCAAGTCACTTGTGATTCTAACTAGTACATCACCAATCCAAAACAAATCATCATGAATTCTGCTCAATAAGATCTTTATCCATTATCTCTCATAGAATTCATTTGCCATAGCATACTCAATAATAGGATGATCATTCCATTTAGAATATTCATCCATGAATGTTTTGTCAGGTTTCAACATGGTATCCATGTGCACTCTTAGCCTATCCAATCCAACTAGTTCCTTCTTACAGTAGATATATGCCCTAATGTCTTCCACATGCATGACGCCCATAGGCGTGCGGGAGAAAGCTCCCTCTAAATCATCTAGGGTTGATTTAAATGGATGTTTCTTGAAAACATATCTCTTCTTCTCAGCGACATCATAAACAATGGGAGTGGCCATGACTTACTTGTAAATATTTTCCAACTGAACTCCAAGATAATCTGACGGCTTCCAAATCGACGCAATGAGCTAGGGTTTCTGCAACTGCCCAAATGCACTACAAACACTGATAGTTCAATCTCCAAGTCTTCATAACAACTTCCAAGGCTCTTTTTGCTCTCTATCGCTCTGAATTTGAATGCACTAAGAAATCAAATAACTTTGTGTACTTAAAAGTGAAAATTTTGCCATTAATGCAAGTCGCGTAAACTAGGCATCACTTCAAAATTTGCAACTCGAGTTTTGCTAACATTTAGCATGTGCACTCTTGCACGAAGGTTCCTATACACTTCAAAAGCTTAAGTCCAAAGGCACATACTCTGAGGATGAGTATACCACCCATGTAGGGGTCTAGAGCTAAATTAGCTCCCCCTATGACCCTGAGGGCCATTCATCTAGATGTAGAAGGTGCGTCCACTGTGGATGCATCCAATACATTCACAATGTATACACCTAAAAATGGTCATCTAGACTATTAGCCCATTTTTCTAAATCATAAATTGTTTATTCTTGATCAAATCCTAGTTCTATCATTTATTCAATTATTTTATATGGGCTAACCATCTTATCCTAAGTTTTTACTTATTTAAAAAGAATATTTCCTCCCCTTTTATTAAATAAAAAGCCCCCACTTTTCCTCTTATCCTAAGTTGCACAAATAAAGCATTATTCTTACTTTATAAAAAGAGAAAAAGCACTTTTTGTCTCATATGGACACAAAAGTCAACTCTTATTTTCTCATTGGAGGATATTTGTGCACATGGATTAATCCCTCTTCAAGCTCCACCGTTGATTAAATCTTTTGCCTCTTAATCTCCATGGTTCATTCCTTCTCATTTCTTATAAAAGGAGAGCTTTCTTCTTCATTCTAGATCCCCAACTTTTTATGCTAATGTTATGCTGCAGGTTTTCTAGGTCACTTTGGAGGTTTTTAAAGATTTGGAACATTCTTGGCTTTTGCATCTACATACTATTCTAGTTTCATTTCTTACATAGTAGCTTCATTGTCATGGAATTCATAGCTTCATACTTAGCTTATTTTCCTTTATGCTTTAGATTAATTCATCTAGCTTAATTAGGAAGGCTTGGTAATACTTGTTCTTTCCTTTTCATAGCATAGCTTGTACTTTCATTTCCATAGACTAGCTTGCATCTTTTAGTCTCATAGATTAGCTTGCATTGCATTGCATTCATTTGATTCTTGGGGATATTGGCATTCTTGCCCTTGTCTTCATTGAATCTCCCATTGCATGGTTTACTAGCAAGGTTATTGGCTTAATAGCTCTAGCTGAGAGCATTCTTAAAAACCCTTGCACTCCATGCCTAGGGAGCTATGGATCAATTTTTGAGACCTCATTCTTGAGTGTTCTTGAATGTAATGATTCATAGAAGTGTGACACAATTATAGCACACATTTTTGGTGCCCACCATGGGGCAGAGTAGATTAGCTTTGTCCTTTAATTCTACATTTTCTATCAAAATTTTTGTTAATTTTTGGCTTTATTTTCGGTCTCTGGTTTTTCTGTCTCAGAGTGTCGCGTGACATTTTTCTAGTGTCGTGCGAAAATTCTTTGTATAGCGGTGCAACACTTTACCAGTTAAAAGTGTCACCCCCTTTGACAGAAAGTGTCGCACTGTTTGAGGAGTTTTGTCGCCTGCATATAGTGCGAACTGTCGCCCAGAGATAAAGTGTCGCACCAGTATATGAAAAAGTGTTGCATGATATTTTTGGTGATTGTGTTGTCACCTGTACCTGGCAGTGAGCTTGTTTTTAGCTTTTTTTGTTATCTTGCAAGTGTCGGGTTTTCTGCTATCTTTTTGAAAAATTTTGAAAATTTTAGCATTTTCAAATCTGTGCCACTATGGAAAATGGGCACCCATTTTTTTAAAAAATTTCACAAATGGTATCAAAATTTTAAGTGTGATATATCATTTGAAAAGTCTTTCGGAGCCTAATCCAACCATGCTAGTTTCATTCTCAGATTTTACCATTTGATTAGCTATTTTACTTGCAGATTATCTAATTTTTGATGTGCTAACCATTGTGGAGCTAACAAGTTGTGCTTGTAGGTGCTCTCATTGCTTGGAATTTTCCAAAAAAAATGCATGTCAAAGAGGGCTACTAATGGTTTTTGCAGGGCTGCCCTAAGCATAAAAACCAAATCAAGTGCTTGTTTAATTGCTTTATTTATTGAGTGCAACATATACTAGTTGTTTCATTTCATAGGCACTTAATACCTTGTTGTAGGAATTTTGAGGTGGTAGGAGAGTATGCTCTTCACCCTTGTGGTGAAACAAAAATCTTGACCCATCTTGGGATTTTGAAATCAAGGGGGTAACTAAATCTTTCCTTAGTGTGTTTGGGTGAAGTTTTTGAGATAGGGGAGTATGCTCTTCACCCTTGTGGTGAACCAAAAACCTTGAACCTCAAAAATTGATCTACTTTTTGTTTAGATTTAGAATCCTTTAGCGAGCCTGCTCTTGAGCAATCAAGAGGAATGACCCAAGTGGGGACAAGTTAATATCGAGCTATTCCAACCCACTATAATCTCAAAGCTATCAAGGACACAAAACCTTGGTAGACATAACACTTGTCTTCACTTGATGTGAGTAGCTCATGGGATTGCGACCATGGGGAAAGCATTGAGCAAGAATGCTTAAGGTACTCTTGAGGCCGCGAGGTTCTAGTCCTTTATGAGGAGCAAGAGGGGTGTTATGAATGGAAGCCCTTACTACGAACCATTAGTTAGAAGCCACCTTATTTTAGCCGCTTAGCTTCTTGGTGCAAGGATTGATCCAAGTGGACTTACCCGGATCACCCCAAGACAATCACCATATGTGTTCCTTTGGTTTTGTTTTTGACACTTCCATGACAACGTCAATATCTCTTGTGGGCAACCACTTGGTGTGAGGCAAGGGAGCATCAATTTGTGGGCCACGTTGCTAAGTAATGAGCCTTGACCTTCTAGGTAGTAATTGCTTGAATTGTCTTCGATTGTGCTATACCAGTGTAAACGTTCTCAACATTCAAACAAAGCGGTAGCATTCATAAGATTTTCTATTTTGATATCACAAGTGCTTGTCTTGGCAAGGTTGCTTTTGCCCTTGTTCCAAGTGTTTTATGACATGTTTGATCCTATACTGTTTGCAAACCTATCTTTTATCTGTTGTTACTGCTTGTCAAACTAAGAAATTGCACTATCCAGCCTTTGAACTTGATCAAAATGCTTCAAAACTAATATTTTTATGTTCACTAGTCAAAGAGTCATATGAACCTAGAACAGTGTCACACCCTATTCTAAGAAATATCGCGCGACAGTTCATCCTTGCACAACTGTCGCCCCACTTGCCTGGAAAGTGTCACCTGGCCTTACTGGAAACTATCGCTTAGCTTAGGGTGAAGTGTCACCTCGCTATAAACTATCACCTTGTCTGCCTGGAAAGTGTCACCCTGAACCTTTTTGTTGTCTTGTTGCTATTACAATCCAGAGCTGCTAAACTTGCATTTTAACCTGTCGTAGACTGTCTTTTTCTATTCTTACCTGAAGCTAGTCTATTATCTGCATGCTTAGACTTGTTCTAGACTGAAAAAAATGAGCTAAAACTATTGGATTTGAGCTTAACAAATGCTACTCTTGATCACTCGTCGCATCACGGTTACCTCTCTAGCTACTTGCTTATTGAGCTTCTTGCTCACTGCTCGGCTTTAGTCAATTGATTGTTGTAAGTGCTTGAGCACTTTTGATGAGCCATCTCTCTATTGTTCTACTTTGACAACTGATCTTTATTAGCTTTTCTTATCTCAAATCTGAGAAACTTCATCTCATTCTATTAGTCAACCAACATCTCTTTTCATGCCAGTTACAACTCGGTCTCAATTTGAGCAGGAGAGTTATCCTCCATTCAATTATACATAGTTACCTTCTCCAACTAGACGCTCACAAGCACCCATTAGCAACAACAGTTCTAGTTCTAACCAATCTGAAGATTCTAAGGCTACCCCGTGGTACAAAGGAGGTTTCCCCTTTTCCGCATTCAAGACCCCCAAAAACATAGACAGTGTCTCACTCACTTTGACTGAACAAGAAAAATTCCAACGCTTGCAAGAACACTTTGAGCATAAGGATAACCAAGTGCGCTTAGACAAAGAACACAATCAACAAAGGATGGATGCTGCTAGGCGCATGGCTTATAGAGGAATGTCTTATGAGCAACCTGAGACTAGTAACTATGAGCATAGACCTCTTTTTAATGGCAAAAATGGCAACAACATGCCACCAAGATCTCCTCCAAGACCCACTTTTGGTATGCCTTCTTCACCTCCTAGGCCTCCTCCCTCTCAACATGAGGAAGAGGCTGATGATGAGATTTCTAGTGAGGATCTTATGACATTTGAACAAGATGTGGTCTCCCAACGAATGATGCGTAAGCTTTTAGAGCATAATGGTGAACAATATTTTCAACATATAACTTCTAGAGGATACAAGCTTCCTCCCGGCTATGATGTTAGACAAATTGTCTAACAAAGAGTACCAACTGAATTGGAAGCCCTTCAGGAAGAACTGCGTTGAACAAATCAACACCTTACCCAAATGGCAATAGAAAGAGAGCCTCCAAAGGTCTCTTTTGTAGAATCAATTTGTGCTCTTCCCTTTGATAGGAGTCTATACATGGTCCCATTTCCTAGGGATATTGAGGTTCCCAAATATGACAAGTATGATGGAAATGGTGACCCCCATGACCATGTGCGTCACTTTTACACTCTTAGCATGGAATTCCTTCATGAAGACACATTTCTTCTACGATTGTTCCCTAGAAGTTTAAGAGGCCAAGCTTTGGAATGGTTTGCAAAATTGACACCACTTCTTAATACTTTTGATGAGTTAGCTATGCACTTCACACAACACTATTCATACAATATCCAATAGCCTATCACCATGATAGATCTTGGTGCTTTAAGACAAAACCAAGGAGAGCTATTTGCTACTTATTTGCAACATTGGAGGTCATTGTATTCTCGATATCCTCGTTAGCTACTCGAGAGAGAAAAGATTGACATTTTCGTCAACACTCTAGTGCCTGAGCTATATTATGATCTAAGGAAACAACTATTCTCCTCTTTCAATGACATGGTTGAAAGTGCATATCGGATTGAGGATGTAGCTATAAGAAAAGGGGATATTGTTATTAATAAAGATGCTAAAGGCAATGGCAAAGACAAGAACAAACCTTGGAATAAAAACAAGTATGTTGTTAATGATGGGGTTGTTGATGCTCCTAAAGCTAAAGAGCTTGCTTTCAATCTCTCTAATGCTATCTATGCAGCAAAACAACAAGAAGTTGCCAACGCTCACAGTGCTCCTAAACCTCAATATGCAGATAAGCCTAAGAAGTCATTTTGAAAGTGAGTCTATACCAAGTTGGCAGAACCTTACGATGTGATCCTTAAGACTTTGGATGACAATGGATATCTTACGCTTCCTGATAAACTTGGTAACTGGGATCTGATAAATAAGCCTGATTGGTGGAGAGAGGATCATTACTGCCATTATCACAGAAACAAGGGACATCTGATAGACAATTGTTTTAAGCTTAGGGATGATATTCAAGACCTCATTGATAACAACACAATCTCCAATGATGGCTTAGCTAAAAATTCTGATCACACAGCTTTCAAAGATCCTCTACCTAAGCATCATAAGGGGGAAACCTCTCAAGCACATAAGAAGAATCATGATGCTAAGATCAATTATACATATACTTCTGACACACCTGTGATCAATATGGTAGAGCCCGTTGAGAGTGTTCTAATGATGAGGTCTCAAGATGATAATAAAGCCAATCATGGTAAGCCAAAGTTGGTCTTGCAAACATGTGGTAGTTCATCTTCCCGAAGTGAGACATTGAATGCTGTTACTAGGGGGAAAGCCAAGATTGTCCTTAAAACTGTGCAAGATCCCAAGCAAGCTTTTCCTTCCAAACAAGTGGCTCCTTCAGCCACCCCTAGCTATGATCTTGTCCAAAATTTGAAAAAGACACCAGCACAGATATCTATCCTTGATTTTCTTCAATTATCCCCTTCACATAGAGAGATTCTTGATGAGGCTCTACGTACAACACGTGTTCCCAATGACATTGATCCTGATCAATTCCAGGCTATGGTCAACCACATTTCATCTCCGCTATCTCTCTCCTTTTTTGCAAAAGATGACATATCTATTGCTCACCCACATAATCTAGCTTTACACATCGAAGTTCTAGTCTACCACACCCGTGTCTGCCGAGTCCTAATAGACAATGGTATAGGGTTAAATATTGTTTCTTTCAATGTCATAAAATAGTTGGGTTTGTTAGAATTCACTATGGATTCTAAGAAGAAGATTACTATAAAAGCTTACGATGAAGTGGAAAGATCTTCCAAAGGTCTTGTCACGTTGCCTATCAGAGTGGGCCCTGTCACAAAAGATATTAACTTCCAAGTATTGGACATCCCACTTGCATATAACATTCTTTTGGGTCATCCTTGGATCCATGACATGCAGGCTGTTCCTTCCACTTATCATCAGTGCATCAAATTTTTGTACAATGGCACTGAAGTTGTGATTCCTAGAGACCATACTATTGCTATCAATGTTCTTGTTGTTGCTGAAAAATTTGTTCCTCACAATGAGCCTTCTATTGATCCTAGTACATCTCTAGTTGCTACTGAGAAAACACTTAAGATGATGAGCCTTGGTATGGATGAATATACATTGGATTCCTTTGCTTCTATACCTGTTTCTCCTAGGTCATATGGGAAACCTTCTGATCAAATGAAGCCTTCAACTTCTACTATGGTGATCTTTGATACTTTTGTTCCTTCATCCATTCCTTTAGAAGTAGAAAGAGAAGAACAAGTTGTCCAAGAGTGGATCTATAGAGAAGATGAGGGTAGTACGGCAAATGTCCTCCTTGATTATTCCAAAAATACTCCCATGCTCAGTAATTCAGACACAGATACAGATGAGTCACCACTACACACTATGGCTCAAATGGGAGATGATCTTCCTTCTACTTCACTTCTTTGGGGAGAAGAATGTGCATCTACTGATGATATGGTTGAGGCCTCTATGTCTAGAACCTATGTGCCTAAAGAATCATTGAACTATGATAGACAACGTCGCAACATTGCATGGCTTCTACAAAGAGGTGATCTCACACATAATGACATGAGTATCTCTACTTCTCGACATCTTAAGCCTCTTCTAGAAGATTCTTCCATGATAGATATGGATGTTGATGTAGTTCATACCTCTCGTAACCCACCCGATATAGTTGATGAGTCTTGTGCAGGATCTGATGAGTTTGTTCCCCATATTGCCTTAGTCGACTACGTTGGTCCTTCTATGACAAGTCTAGATCTTAACACTTTTGGAGCTTACCCTATAGGCTCAACTTCTCTTGTCACCAGAGATGACACCCCTCACATAAATTTTGTTGAACCAATCACTTCATTTCATCTCACATTAACACCTATTACTTCTTCCACCAACAAACTAGTAATAAAAAGGACTGAATCAGCAATAAAGTATCACAAGCATCGAATCAAAAGAAAAGAGCAATGGTCGGATGGTGAAAACCACATTGTGGCGGTATCCACACCTAAGAAAAGTAAAAATAAAAATCTGCTCAAAAATTCTCAAATAAAAGATGACAAGATGATTCTCTACAAAAAAATGGTACACTACTTCAAGCATGATCTCATATCTGTTATACTTCAGCCCATTCTTAAAGCTGAGAACAAAGTTGGTAATGCCTTGGTTACTTTGACATCCATCTTATGAATGAAAAGGCATAAATCTCACTTCAAGTTCCTGGTGGATGAATTACACTATCCTGCTCACAAATCTTACAATCCTACCATCTTTTCATGTCTTCCACCTCATACTCCTAAAAATCCACCACGCCATTCTTCCCACCATCCCTTACGCTTTGCCTTTGTCTCTAGTGACTTGTATAGGAAGGGTCTAGATGGAAAACTCCTTAAGTGTCTAGAAATAGAGGAGTCAGAAAAAGTGCTAGCTGAAATCCATGATGGCCTATGTGGACCACATTCTAATGATCCTCCGCTAGCTTAGACATTGCTTAGGGTTGGTTATTATTGGTCGAACTGGTTGAGACCTATCGTCATAGTTGCAGCATTTGGGCCTAGGGCCTATCAGTTCTCTACATTAGAGGAAGCAGATTCTTGATGCCCGTTTCTGTTTGGGGCATTCTTTGTACATACTTTATGATCCTGAAAAAACTCCAAAAAAATTCATATATGATGCTGAAAAAATCCTTAAAAGCATAAAAAGTACTGCAAAAAAAAGAGCATCCTAGTGAAAACCTAGAAATAGGTGCTTTGATGTCTCACCAAAAAAACAAAAAAATTCAAAAAATTGAAAAAAATTGAAAAAGTGCCTTGGTGAAAACTTGGAAACAGGCGCCTTGGTAGCAAAAATACAAAAAAAATTATAAAAAGTCCTGAAAAAATTGCAATAAATCTATCAAATGGTGAAAACCTAGAAATAGGTGCTACTTGAGACCCTCTGCATCTATGTCTATCAATCTTGCATGGCACTCCTTCGCTCCACTTCTCGCTTCACCTCTCTTGGCCTGGAATTGACTCTTGTCTTAGTCTACAAGGCATACATTGTTTTAAGCTTATCTTGGGTCTCTTTATGTGTCTGGGTTTCTTAGGCACCTCACAAACGGTGTTTTTCAACACCACCCCAACTATGTTTTTCAACACTACCCTAGCATCGAGTGTTTCTCAACACTTATCAGATGTCCTACCCGCAGTCTAGATGATGCGATATTTCTCACTAGTAGATGCGATACTCAAAGTTTGACTCTATGACCTACACACACACTTGACTCGCTGAGATTTGTTTGACTTTATTTCTTTGTGTGCTGTCTATGATGATTTCTTTGCTGAGTGTTCTCCCCCTATGATCATTTTCGATGATGCATAGCTAGAAGACTGAGGGAATGAGAACATGTTTTATTGCTTTTTCTACTTGTGGATATATTTTGTTGGTCCTACTTGTCATTAAGCATTTATGCTTGTTCCACTTGACATTGAGATCTACAAGGTATTATCCTTGACTATTTCGCAAGTGCATGCTTATAGCTATCCTGACTTTTCATGTGTCTCGATGCTAGCATAATCTTGTCATATCAAACTTAGGTAATCTCACTGCACTAGTCATCTTGACTTACATGTCTTTGGTGCCTAGGTGGGATTCCCACATTTTTATCTGATATAGATCATATTCAGATTTACATAGTTATGCTAGTGTGTATTGTATGATCTTGCGACGCTACCAATAATGCTCGATGATGATAATTAGATGTCTATTGGCTTCATAACCTTGCAAGTAAACCACTTTTCATGTAGCTTGCATTCTTAGGTTCATGTTAGTTTAGTTTTGCATCTTGCATATGGAGAGAGCTCTCCTTTATCTTTCATGGACTTGTTAATCAAATGTGCTCACCTTTCACTTCTTCCCGATCATACCTTTCGCTTCTTTTCTTTCATCTCCCATCATTTTCTATTCATTTCAGGATTGAAATCAAAATTCGCGTTCACCTTGATCACCCAAATCACATTTCTCCTTCTTCCACGTAGTTGGCTGACCTTTTGAGGCCTGATCCTTTGATCTTCGTTGGGGCATTCTTCATCTCTTCATCCACATCTCTCTCAACTTCCAGTCTTTCATTCACTTTCAAATCCCAAGTTCAAATTCTTCCCCTCCATGGTGTTTTCGGGTTGAGGGACCACTTGGTTCGTGCCCCATGTCCCATGTGTGGGGCATATCTTCATTGCTTGATGGTTATTCTGTTCTCTCTCTTCGATTTTGATTTCTAGTGATTTGATCATGTCTCTTTTGTTTCTGCTTTCCCTCTATCTGGATTTCGCTTTCGATCCCGAGGGGGCAAACACATCATATCTTATTGGCTATCTCTTTCCTAAGTGTTCAGTATTGTCGCTACCAGGCTGACCATGCAGGATTTTCTATCTCTCTTCACTTCATTCTTTGGAGTCAGATCGCTATCTACTTGCCTTCTTAGCTATCTCTTGCCTTCTTGGCTAATCTATTCTTTGACGTAATGTGTTCCTAGATCAATCACACATTAGTCAAAGAGGGGCAAATGTATACACCTAAAAATGGTCATCTAGACTATTAGCCCCTTTTGCTAAATCATAAATTTCTTATTCTTGATCAAATCCTAGTTCTATCATTTATTCAATTATTTTCTATGGCCTAACCATCTTATCCTAAGTTTTTATTTATTTAAAAGGAATATTTCATCCCCTTTTATTAAATAAAAAGCCCCCACTTTTCCTCTTATCCTAAGTTGCACAAATAAAGCATTATTCTTACTTTATAAAAAGAGAAAAAGCACTTTTTGTCTCATATGGACACAAAAGTCAACTCTTATTTTCTCATTGGAGGATATTTGTGCACATGGATTGATCCCTCTTCAAGCTCCACTGTTGATTAAATCTTTTGCCTCTTAATCTCCATGGTTCATTCCTTCTCATTTCTTATAAAAGGAGAGCTCTCTTCTTCATTCTAGATCCCCAACTTTTTATGCTAATGTTATGCTCCAGGTTTTCTAGGTCACTTTGGAGCTTTTTGAAGATTTGGAGCATTCTTGGCTTTTGCATCTACATACTATTCTAGTTTCATTTCTTACATAGTAGCTTCATTTTCATGGAATTCATAGCTTCATACTTAGCTTAGTTTCCTTTATGCTTTAGATTGATTCATCTAGCTTAATTAGGAAGGCTTGGTAATACTTGTTCTTTCCTTTTCATAGCATAGCTTGTACTTTCATTTCCATAGACTAGCTTGCATCTTTTAGTCTCATAGATTAGCTTGCATTGCATTGCATTCATTTGATTCTTGAGGATATTGGCATTCTTGCCCTTGTCTTCATTGAATCTCTCATTGCATGGTTTACTAGCAAGGTTATTGGCTTAATAGCTCTAGCTGAGAGCATTCTTAAAAACCCTTGCACTCCATGCCTAGGGAGCTATGGATCGATTTTTGAGACCTCATTCTTGAGTGTTCTTGAATGTAATGATTCATAGAAGTGTGACACAATTATAGCACACACAAATCAGTCATGTCCTTTTTCTCTGACCAAATCATGCTCGCATCATCTGAGGCTTTGACAAAATTAACTTCTTCTGGATCCAAAACTGGTTCTTCGGCCTTTTTAGGGCTTTTATGACCTTGCGTCCTTGATCTACAGAACCTTGAGATATGTCCAGCCTTGTTACAAGAGTGACAAATGACTAGAGGTCTTATATTCCTCGGTGCATTAACATGAGTCACCATTCTGCATTGTTTTGTTGTGTGACCATTATAGTTACATATCTGGCATGTAACATTCTGAGAACATCTTACATTTGTCTGATTCTAATTTCTCTGATCTTGTTGAATCCTATTCTTCTTACTAGTCTTGCAATTCATAGCTCTATGACCAAACTTGTTGCATGAATAACAGTAACCATTAAAAGGTCTTACCTTTGTACAGTTTCTTGCAATGTGTCCATGCTTGTTACATGCAAAACAAGTGCATTCTACTTGCTTGCGCTCATTCTTAGGTGGTCCACCATTGTCTTTGGTTTGATCTTCAGTCTCCTTAGCTTTAGTAGACTCTTTTTGTCAATCCTTTCTTGCTCGCATATTGTCAATCTAATTTTGTGCTTCATTGTAGCCAATATAGCTAGTGTCTCCTTTGGCTCTTCTTGCATACAACTGAGATTCTACCAAATCAGAACTGGTGTGTAACTTGTCAATATGATTCTTTGTTGCTTTCAATTTAGACTCCAAGCTTTCTTTGCTATTCCTTAGCTCCAAGATTTCCAAGTTAGCTTCCCTTAGTTCTTCATTGAGTTGAAGATTCTCCTTGACTTGTTCATTATGGACATCTTGATTGTTCATCAATTTGTCATCAAATTCTTCAAGCTGATTTAATAAGGATGCATTTTTTTCACTCAACTTCTTGACCTTTTCTTCAAGATCATTGTTAGAGCCTCCTTTCAAATCCTTTCTTATTTTTTTGATAATTAATTGAGCATTGCTAAATTTTTCTTTTAGTTCTTCAATTTCTCTTTCCGAATTATCTAGGTCTTCAAGAGCGGTTTCAAGATTTTTCTTCAAATGTTTCATTTCTACTTTGTCCATGATCTCCTCAAGTGGTTAAACTTCTTTGCTAAGGACTAGAGCTCTGATACCAACTATTATGAATGGAAACACTGAGAGGGGCGGTGAATCAGTGTTCACTATATTTTAACTTTTCACTTTAATCTTTATGTTGAACTTAAATGCTTAAGTACTGAAATAAACATTCACATAAACATGAAACATGAAATCAACATATGACACCAATATGATTACGGGGAAACCCAAATAGGTAAAACCCCAATGGGAATTGATACCCACTAATATTCTGCACTAGTGTTTTGTGATCCTTGTTAGAAGATCCTTTACCCTATTAGGAGTAGCTTTACAATCCTTTAAGTACAATAGACCTTGTTAAGGGTCAGACCTTGTTAGGAGTCTTTTACAATCATCCCTGTTAGGGGAGAGGACGCACTGTCCAAGAGCTCACTGCTCAAGTGGTGAAGGCTACAACCTTCTGATCTCAGATACACACTATATCTGCTGGATGAACTATCACTGTGACACTGCTTGTCAGATCAGTTCCTTTTATGCATTGATGCTTTGACCTCTAGCAAAGCTCTAATACATCTTCTAGTGTCTTCGTACAATTCTACTTTGTTTATTATAACTCTCTATCAATTTCCATGTTGAATACAATGGGCGCACCTTATATTTATGCGCTCATACAAAATACATAATTAGGTCATCCCTATAACTAATTACAAACAACGCTTCCAAATGAATTGGCTTAAGCGTGCTTACAATTATACATATAAACATGTCAGAAACCTAAATACAATGGGTGCATAGCCTTTACAATATTACATTACAATCGCAAACCAAAATGCTAACTGTCAGCTCCATGCTCTATTCACGGCTGGCGTACACTAGCTATGCAACTTCAACTGACTGTAACTTTCTCATCCTTGCGCATCTTATCATGCACTCATATACTAAGAAAGAATATAGTCTAACCAACTTAACTTCTAGGGTGGATACCATAATTCATCTATACACATGTTCGCTGATGATCTGAGCTACAGGAACTATGTACACTGTCCAGTCTTCAACACTTAACCGAATTCTGATCTTTACATCAAGTGCGCTGACTCCAAACTGTTATATGACTTTGTTGCCATAATGACAACACTATATTTAGTCATATACCTTAGTATAGACAACTTGCCAACAAATGCTAGTGAAACCATCCACATTCGGGATCTGAGTAATGAAATCCATACTTACGCTTGCCCAAGGTCAAATCGACACAGGAAGGGGTTGCAAAAATCTAACTGGTTGCAATCACATAGACTTATCCTACTGACAAGTGAGGCAAGTTCTCACATATCGGTCAATATCATCCTACATATTTGGCCAGTAGAATTCACGTTCCAACAATGCAAATGTCCACTTCTAACCTAGGTGTCCTGCCCATACTGAATCATGACACTCATTCAAAACTTCCTTGCGAGGTTCTTTCCATCTTGGAAGATAGACCCGACTGTCTGAAAATAAAAAATCCCATCCTGCATCAAAAATATCCTCGTTCAACCGGCCCGAACTTGGAGTACAATCTACCAAGCTTGAGAATCACTCTCAAGTCCTTCCTTGATCTGCTCAATCATATCATCAACCATTACAACTTGGTTTTCCCCCAAAGTCTGCAAAGCACCAAGTTGAGATTTTTGGCTCAATGCATCTGCAACAACATTACAACACCCAGGGTTGTACACAAGCTCGAAGTCGAACTCCGCTAAGAATTACTGCCACCTCGTTTGCTTCGAAGTCAATTTTGACTGAGTTTTCAAGTAAGTCAAACTGATATTGTCCATCTTCACAACAAATAGCATGCCAACAGATAGTGCCTCCAAACCCGTAAATAATGAACTATTGTGGTCATCTCCTTCTTGTGCGCGGAATAGTTCCTCTCTCTGTCATTGAGCTTCCTCGATTCAAAAGAAATCGAATGCCCATTTTGCATGAGCACACCTCCAATCACATAATCTGATGCATTTTTCTGGACTTCGAATGGTTCACCATACCTCGGCAAAGAAAGAACTAGCTCCTCCGTGAGATTTGCCTTCAACAATTCGAACGCCTCTTATTGCTTCTCAGTCCACTTCCAAGCTTTGTCTTTTTTCAACAAGTCTGTCAGTGGGTCGGCAATCTTTAAGTAGCTCGCTATGAACTTGCGGTAGTAGTTCACCAACCCAAGGAACTTTTGAACTTCATCCACATTCTTCAACGGCTCCAGATCATGAATCGCAGTCAACTTCTCTAGATCTGGATGAATCTGACCATGTCCCACAAAGTGACCCAAGAAAGGCACCTCATCTTGAGCAAAGACACACTTCTCTTTCTTGAAAAAGATCTTATGCATCCAAAGCAATCAGATAACTTCACCCAAGTGTTCTTTGTGCTCATCTAGACTTTTACTATACACTAGAATATCATCCAAATACACCACAACACATCTATCCAATAGAGGTCTAAACACATCATTCATCAAAGTGCTAAACATAACAGGTGCATTTGTCAATCCAAAAGGCATGACAAGAAACTCATAACTTCCATACCTATTCGTGATAGTCATCTTCTCTTCATCACCTAGAGCTATCTAAATCTGATAATACCCATGTCACAGATCGAGTTTACTGAACACTCATGCATCGACTAGCCTGTCGAAGCTATCTGCAATGAGGGGAAGAGGGTACTTGTTTTTTATGGTGAGCTTGTTTAAAGCTTTGAAGTCGACACAAAGATGCAATGTTCCTTCCTTCTTCCTCTGGAACAAAATTGGGGCAACATATGGGGAACAAAACGGACGCAGGATCCCAGCGTTCATCATCTTTGTAAGCTGCTTCTTCAACTCAGCCATCTCAGGTCTAGAGAGGTGGTAAGGAGCCCATGTTGGTGGTCTTGCTCCACTCTCAAGTTCAATTTGGTGATCTACATGTCTCCTCAGTCGTAGCTCGGCAAGAAGGTTGTCCAACATTAGATTCACATACTTATCCAACACATCTTGAACCGCCGAAGTGTCAGAGATCCCAGAAGTCTCTCCTTCATCCCAACCTCCAAGTAGTGTTTCTAGATACAGATCACCTCATCCATTTCTTCTTGCTTGCTTCATACTTAGTGCACTTAGCACCCGTTCTGAATCCTTGCATCGCACCATCACGATCATGCAAGCCCTTGTTGGATCTAGCACCAAAATGCAACCTAGATGAGGGATCACTGCTACTGCCACTTGCCTTATAAAATCTTGCCCAAGGATCAGATTCAATTCCTTCATTTTGATCATGAAAAGATCTATTGCACCTTTCCAAGGTCCAATCCGCACCACTACATTACAGATATCACCCGCAACCTTCTGTGCAGGAGCAATCACAACCTTAAAACATGTCTCAGTTGAAATCATACCAAGTCCAAGCGCCTTAGCTCGGTGAGCTAAGATGTAGTTGTGCATTGCACCGGAATCCACCATTGCAATGACTTTTTTCCCTCCAAAGAAAGCCTCCATATAGCACAACTCATGTCGATCCTCAGTGCCTTGCAAAGTATTAAGGAGTAGAAATCCTCCCATCTCTGGCATCTTCTTTTCATCTTCCAAAATTGCATTGACTCTAGCCCGATTAGGACATTCGTGAGCCCAATGGTCTAGGTGTCCACAAAAGAAACAGTTCCGCTCACGATCCTTTTTCTTCTCCACAGGAACTGAGTCTTTCTTCTTTGAAGGATTCTCACCATTTCCCTTAGGCTTCTTTCCCTTTGAATCATCATTCTGATTTGAAGCATTTTTTTGTCATTGCGCTAAAACTGCCTCTTCCGCTCAAAGTTCTCAGATCTGGCTCCCCCAAATCCTTTCACAGCATCACTTTTGTAATCCAGGAACCCATCTGCAATAGTCACGACTTCAGCTAAGGTTTACACCTTTTGTCACCTCAGTTCTTTAGTTTCCCAAGGCTAAAGATTACTCATGAACAAATACAACTTCTCAAAGTCGCCCAGCTTTGAACACTCCAGATCCAAGACTTGAAATGCTTGAACATAGTCATGAACTTTTCCAGTGTGCTTCAACTTGTCGAATCTAGCATGAATCACCCAATCTGAATTTCCAGGTCATAATTGGTCTTGCAGCGCTGCCTTCAGCTCGATCCAGGATTTGATCGACTTGACTAGTTTTCTCGCTGGCTCATCAGCCAAATGAGTTCACCACCAAAGTTTTGCACTCCCTGTGAAGTACAAACCACCTTCTTGATTTGAGCTTCATCACCCAGATCTGGTGCTCCCGACAAGAATTCTTCCACATCCCAAAAGAAATTGTCGAGGGTCTTATCATCGTGATCTCCATCGTAAGTGGTGATTTGTGCTGATTTGGGTCCTTGATCTCCTCCTAGCAATGCATGATGAAGTTGTTGGCCTTATTTTAGAAACTTTGTTTCCTCCCGCAGCGCATCAAGTTGCTCGCTCAACTTTATCAATTCATCATTCATGCATTCCTCTAGACCCGAGCTCTCCAGAACGTCTAGATGGTACTCATGATTTTGCAACCAATCCTTATGCTCCATGTTTCCACGCGTAGTGCGGCCGAGATCATTTCCTTGTGGCTGATCAACATCATACTAACTGTCAGCATCAGCCATGATGCTCTTGAATCACATCTCTAAAGCAAAACCTTTGCTCAAATACCAACTATCACAGGCTTTGGGAAACAGCTCGTGCGGCACTAGCAAATCTTCCAAGTGTTAAGTAAAAATGCCTAGCTCGTCTAATTCCAGACTACGCCTTCCCCTTAACATAATGGCAATGCATAGATCTGATTATGTCCCAATACAAAATAATGAAAGCAATGCAATAACACAAGTCCAGATATGATGGTGGGGCAATGCTCCCGAATTACTTTATCAATCGCTCCACAATTACAAAGTCAAAATGATTCCATGTTGAGATACACAAATCACCCTAAAGAATGTATCCGAGCTAATCAGACTTAGTTGATACTTATTACAATACAGAATGTAGAGCTCAACTCAATACAAAAGCCAACAAGAATACAACAGCTCGCAAAGAAAGGAAATTTGCAATCTCTGCTCCTTTCACTCCTTCGCACTGCACTCATTTTCGCTCTAATATCTCGCAACTCCACTATGCAAGAATGAGACAAAGGTTCCGCCTTTATACAAAATGTCCTTGGATCATGCGCACCCAGATTTAGGTCTGCACCCAAAAGTAACGGCACACAAAATCAATACAATGCATCTCCATTAATTTCGGCAACCTCCAACAGTCAAATCTACAACAGCTGAATTGCACACCCAATGCAATGCAAGTGCATCTACACGTTACCGCTAATGACGTTGATGATGCCGCGAACTCACAAATGAAGTCGACTCACCTAGAGCATTCCTCCAAACATTTGTTGCGCATATTTATTTCTCCAAGGCACAAATACAAGTCGGCCCAAGTGAACACTTAACCAACTCACAAATATCGCAAGTCACACTTAAGCACCCCGCTCAAGTCGGCTCAAGTTGGCACTAAGGCTGGACCCATTACAATAAGAGCATGAAACTGTGATAACAATCTTGCCTAATAAATCTACTACCGTAGAGGCATTCGATCTTTCCAAAAATGATACATGAATTAGTGGATCTGAATATAAAGATTTTTTAGTATTGAATAAAAGATGGAAAGGGAAAGCTAGAGTGGAATTCTGCTCCAAATCACTCTTATGAAAGTGCCCTCCTCCTTTCCCTCCATTTGACTAAAACCCTTCTAATTAATTTTAATTTTAATTTTGTTGTTATTTAGGTTGATAAGTATAAAATTAATTGGAAGTTTGATTTCAATTTTTTAAGTTTAAAATTTTATGTTCGATTTCAATTTTACTAATATTTAGGAACTATCCAAAATACAAATAGTTCAAATGATATATTAAGATGGTGTACTTAAAAACTAATTTTTTATTTTGCATATGTAATGTGAAAATGTGTACTTTAGGCAGGTTTCTAATTAGATTGAGAATATTTATTTTTTTATTTATATTTATATTTATTTTAATAGTATTTAGATTTAAATTTTAGGTGAAAAAACATAAATTATTTTTTAAATCAAACACTCTTATCAATAATTTAACTACAACTTCATTATTTTTTATTTGCATCTTCATTATGTAAGTGTTTTAAAAGTGTTTCTTTTATTTTCCCATGGTAAGAAACATGAGAGGGCATTATCTAGATAGAGTGTCATGATGGAATAAAATCTTCTAACTACTATAATAGCTATTTGTGTTTTTAATTATAATTTTTTTGTTGTGGTTTAGGCTCATAAGTATAAATTAATTTCAATCATCTATGTATCTATGAAGTTGGATCCCAAATTTTCAAAATAATTTTCTTTTCACTAATCTTTATGAGCCACCCGAAGTGTGAATATTTCAAATGATATGCTAAGATGGAGTATTTAGGGACTAAATGTTTTTTATCTAATATGTGAAATGGTGTAGTTTGGTCAAGTAAGCTTAAAGAAATTTGTGTTTATATTCTTGTGAGATTATGTTAGGAGTATGTTGAATAATTAATTATTGTTCCCAACCTTAGTTCATTGTCATTTAATCAATCAATCCAAGGGTCTTGCCAAGAAAATATGATCTTCATAATTATACTAATTCCCTTGAAGTATTTTAAACATTGTTTGTTTGTTTGTTTGTGTGTTCTCAAATTCAAAGCACACACATAGAGGTGAATAAGTTTTAGGCACCAAATTCCAATTGTATCAAGTGCATATATTATACTTATTCAATTCTATGTAGAAGTTCATAAATGTGCCTACAAAGTAAGATAACTTTTTCACCTACAAAAATAAAGATAGTGTAAATCAACTTTCTTAGCTTTGTGACAATTGCCTAAGGGGTCTTCAATATTTGACATCTATAGATAGTGATATCTTGATAAAAATCAAAGCTAGGTACTCATGCATTTGATTTATTTAATTTGTATGATTATTTTTAGAATGGTACCAATCACGTGGTTACCTTCCTCAAGATATGCCCTCGCAAGATATAATTTCATTCTCATCATTTTGCCTGTCGAGTTTCCATTTTCCGTCAATTGTCTCAGTTCATTTTATAGTTTTTTTGCCAAAAATTTAGAAGCTCGCTTAAAAATATAAGTTAAACATAGGAAATTCTGTTGTCGTGAGATGAATGTTGTCTATCATGCCAATCACAACTTGTTGGGTGTTGTTATTTTTGCCAAGCCAGTCTTATACCATTTTTATTTACCATAGGTTTCACGCCACTCTTTTTTAATTTGTGAGTTTCACGCCACTCTTCAATTCAAACACCTCTCCATAAAATAATAACTTCATCTTTCTACCCATATGATATGACGATGAAAACATTAAATCTTGTGTGAGGCATCAAAACCGTCCATTGCATATGAAGATCAATGGCCATAGTTCCTTAAGTTTTCTTCTCTTTGTATGCTTGCAGAATGAAGTGATAGTTAGGGTTTTAGTGAAACAAAGGCAAACAAGGAGGGCACTTTCATAGGAGTGATTTGGAGCAGAATTCCTAAAACATTTTCGTATCAGAACATAAATAAATGTAATCATATGATGACTATGGACATCCCCGATAGAAATATGTAGGGAAGGTTGCTTCTTCCACTTAGGCATACGTTGCGAAGATGTTCACATTGGGAGCAATCAAATCTAGGTTTAGAATGTGTAAGCTAAATTGATCCCCCTTGATGTAAAGGTCATCACATTAGAGAAGCTATAGTCTTTCCTAAACTAGGTAATCTAATGTGTCTCAATGTAGCAGTGGCATTAATCCATGTATTGTTATATAGACCTTTATTTTTTATCCAACTCTAAAATCCATGTTGATAGCAAGTAGACCATTGGTATCCATAAGCCATTTCTATTCACAATTTAACACACTTGATTTTCCACAATCATTCTTGCACCCCTATCCCTCGCTCATCACCGTGATCACACAAGACTACGCCCAAGCAACCATCCATGCTCTGCATGACTTCAGTTGCCTCTACTTTACTAATCCTTGCATCAAAGTTGTCCAGGAATGCATCATATCTTACCAAGGGAGAGACATTTTTTTTTCAAAGTCTCCTTATATATTTTGTGTTTTAGTTTGCTAGATAGCCACTTCCCATCATATGTACATATTTCCCATCATATGTATATGTTATTGGTACCATAATAGCTTATCAAACTTATATAAGTATAATTTAATTTATTTCATCTTCAAAGAAAATTTGAAACATATAATAAGTTTGAAGAACTGGTAATAATTCATTATGTTGTAGATCGTCCTCCAAAGAAACCTCGACATTTGGTCTCCTCTCTTCTAAATAAACTTACTTTCAAATTTAAAAAAAACCTTTGGTTTAGTGAAATTAAGGAAAAGCAAAGGGAAATATCCATTCCTGTTGGTAAGATCAAATTTAATGATGTATGTGTTTCTAATTTTTATGAAGTTGAGAAAAGATTGTCTAACAAAATATCCTTTCTCATCTCTCAAGCAATCTATATACTACATTTTACCATAGATATTAAATATGTACTATTATGAAGTCTATTGAAACCATTAGTTGAGAGTGAATGGTGAGGTTAAAGATGAATCTACTAAAGGGATGTAATCAGGGGCTATGTTATCCACTGATCTATTGGGTTAAAATATTTTCTATTTTTTATTTAATAGTTACTCAACATTTATCAAATACTCTTGATTATTGTAGGATTTGAGCAATACAAATCCACAAAACCTGAAGATCACCTGCATACAAAAACTTGTTACAAGGAAGTAGAGACAAGAAGAGGGCAGGGTTTGACTCAAAAATATGAAGAAGAAAATATCCTCAAATAATGAATAAATTAAATGTACAATGGATCATCCTTATAAAGGAGATCGAAAGCCTTAAAAAGGCAAACCCTAGTGCATGTAATAATTAGTTTAACTATTACATGACTAATGCATGCAAGTTTATATTTAAACCAACTAATGCATGTGCATTTAACTAAAGCAAAAATGAGTTGACATCTTAAGAAGGGAGTAAAGTTAATTAATATAATTAATACTTTACTCTAACACCCCCCCTTAAGATGAGCAACAATGCAACTACAAACAATGCAAAAAGAAAGAAAAGGAAACTACAATGCTGAAAGCATAAAAATGGGTCTCGGCAACATGGCCTGATGAGTTACCCAGCACAACCAAATCTCTATAAAATGGAGAAATAGAGAAAACCCAGTGGGAAAAAACCTACTCCAAAAAGAGATTGAAAAAATGCAGAAAAAAAAATGGCTCAAGAGACTCTCTTAAAACCATAAGTACAACTAGCCCCCCCATGAGAGAGGGATGAGACACCAAAGCCCCCCTAGATTGAAAGAACCCCTAGATCAATGAACAAACCACTGTGACTCCAATGCAAAGGAGTGAAATTCAGTGGACACTGAAGAGGTAACCTCGAAAGATGAGGTGTTACTGGAAGGCCGAGCTGATGCTCAAAGGAGTAAACACGAGGATCCTGAAAGGGAATCCCCAATGTAGGTGGTGTGACAGGTGTGTTGACACTGTCATGAAAGAGGAGATGAATGTCCTCTTTAGAATCCTCAACAAGTGCACCTGATGGCTCGATGAATGCAGCTGGAGGGTTAGGCAGTGTTGAAGAAGAATCTTGCTAAAGAGAAAAGACCTCAACAAGATGTGGTGTGGCAGTCATAGCAGTGATCTCAGGAACAATACAAAGGTTCAAGCGACCTGACTGCACCACATGATGCTCTCACGAAAGAGGAGAGTTGTGCTCTGATAATGGAGATGGTGGACCAAAGTGTGAGAAGGTGTAGAGATAGGTGGAATGATCAACTGTCCCTGTAGCAACAATACCTCTTGTCGCACTATCCTGAATGAAGACTGAATCTACAATGAACTCAACTGTCTTCCCTGATCCACTATGGGTAATCTAATAAATTGAGAGAAGGTTTACAGACCAAGATGGAACATACAATACATCATTGAATGTGCCATCCCAAATGCCTATTGAACCTTTCCTGCAAACTATCAGGACAGTGTTATTCCCATGAGAATATGAGGAATGGGAGAAGCCTCAACAGTAGAGAAGACCCCTTGAGAAGATGCCATATGGTGAGAGGCACCTAAATCCAGTATCCAAGGGACTTGTGAAGGGGATGCAATGGATGCCCGTAATGCATGACCCTATCCAAAATCTTGTCCAGATGTTGAAGATGTGGAAGAAGACTGAAAAGTAGACCCTTGTGAAGTAGAAGAGGATGGACAGGAAACAATGCACTTCTAAAGAAGAGCTTGCAAATCTGTAATCTGCTTCTCATAGCCATCAAATCTCTTCTAAAAATAATGTGACTCATCATGAGGTCCCTTCTGACAATAGGAACATGTAGGTCTCTCAGTCTTATGTTTCTCCTTCTTAGAAAAAGATGGTGGGCCAGTAGAGTGCTGAGAAGAGGAATCTGATTTTTGCTTCTGCTTTCCATTGGATGGCTGGGCAACCAATGCTTGGTTCTTTGATCCTGTTAGAGAGTCCAACTGAGTAAGCTTGGCCTGCTCTCTAGTCAAACGATCACAGAGCACCTCAAAAGTGGGCATGGGGAATGTAGGTCCCAAAGCGTCCATGGTAGAATGAAAGGTAGAAGAGAAGGTCTGAAAGTTTCCCCTAAGCTTAGATAGAATCAGATAAATGCACTCTTTATCAGTCTCTTGCTTTCCACATCCGTGTAACAAAGATCTCTATTGTTTGAACTTCATCATAAAGTCCTCAATAGAGGGAAAAGAATCAGGTACAAGAGAGGTAAGCTCTGCCTCAATCTGAAGTGCTCTAAACTCATTCACTATACCAAACAAGGTGTTTAGCTTGGTCCACATAGCTAGAGGGGTATTGCACCCATCAAGATGAAACTGCAAGTTGTCTGATACCTATAAAGCAATCAACCTCATAGCCTCATCCATCTTGTTCCGATGTTGCATGATCTCAAAGGGCCTCTGTAATACTGGATGCACTACATCTAGACAAGACCAGAGCCCTTTTGAACGGAGAAGTCGTGTCATCAGGGTTCACCTTGTGTGATAATATGTGAGGTCAGAAGTTCTAGACAAGAAGAGGTCTCGGCCATATTTTTTAGAATGGGTTTTGTTTTGATAAATATCTAGTTTAATTGATAGAAACAAGAAAATAACACCCCCCCCCCCCCACAAGCCAAATATCGAACCCCTAAGCCTAGAATGATATGCTTTATCAAGAGAAGAGCAAAAAAGCTTCAGATCTAAATCTTGTGTACCTTAAAAAAATTCTGATGAAAATAAGTAGAAATCTGGATGGTTCTCAAGAAGAGCTTTTCGGTGCTTCTTTCGGATTGAAAAATGGAGCTAATTTGAGCAAATTAGCCCCCCCAGAATGCAAAAAGGATAATCTGGAGTTGACAAAAATAATAGCAAGCTAGATGGAAAAAAATACCAGATTAACCTCCATGGGAGCATTGGGCTTAGAACTAGCTTTCCAGTGATATCTCATTTGTCGAAAAATGATGCGTGGAGCTCCCGGAATGCCAATTTCAGTGAAAACCCTTCAGAAGAGAAAAAAATCCTCCAAAAAAAAAATTTGATAGGGACCAGCGCTAGCCCCTGGTCACATGCGGCTCTACTACTGGACACTGGCGGTTTAACCGTTGCGCTAGCGGTTACCGCTGGCGCTGGCGGTGACCACAGCCACTAGCGGCTAGACGCCAGTGGTGGGTGGAGTGCAGGTGATGGAGGCCAAGCGCAGGTGGCGCAGTGGTGGCACGCTGGTGACACGTGGTCTACGCTTTATTTTTTTTATTTTTTTTAATTTTCTACCTCGTATTGCATGCAATTGATTGCCTCGGGGTTCATGCACAATCGTACGGCCCTGTGCCAAAAAAAATTTGCCTCTCCTTGCAACGTTGTCCAAATTGGACGTGTTTTATATCGAAATAGGGGTTTTTGGGTGCTACGAGCTCAACAGTGAGGTCCGTTTGAGCTCAAAGTCCACCAAAATTTAGGGACCCCCTAATTTCAATAAAAAAAAACATTAAAAAGCCCTAAAAAGTGCTCTAAAAAAATTCTTTTTTGCAAGCAAAAAAGAAACAAAAAATAATGTCCTACAAAGAATACCAGATCTGAAAACTATAACCAAAACCTCTCAAATCTACCGAAAAATATCTAATTTGAATCCTTCAAACACGAACAAGATGTAGCAGATTAGGCTCTGATACTATGTAGGATTTGAGCAATACAAATCTACAAAACCCGAAGATCACCTGCATACAAAAACCTGTTACAAGGAAGTATAGACAAGAAGAGGGCAAGGGTTTGACTCAAAAATATGAAGAAGAAAATATCCTCAAATAATGAATAAATTAAATGTACAATGGATCATCCTTATAAAGGAGATCGAAAGCCTTGAAAAGGCAAACCCTAGTGCATGTAATAATTAGTTTAACTATTACATGACTAATGCATGCAAGTTTATATTTAAAACAACTAATGCATGTGTGTTTAACTAAAGCAAAAATGAGTTGACATCTTAAGAAGGGAGTAAAGTTAATTAATATAATTAATACTTTACTATAACAATTATAATGGCACTTGTGTGAGCCAAGTTGTTAAACAACCTATAATTTTGTGGATAGTTTCAATTCTTATCAATATACATTGGTATCTATTTATTATGCTGACTTTTTGAAAATTCTCTTGAATGAGAATGTAGCTATAAGAAATTTTGTAATAATAATACTATAAATTAAATACTTAAAAATCATTATATAGCTCAAACTTCAAGAATAAAAACTAGTGCTTAAAATTTGTGTGTTTTGCATATTACATAATTTGACACTTAATCTACACATCTAATCAAACTACAAATTTTATCTATTTAATCAAACTACAAATTTTCTCCCAAAATTTGACACTTAATCTACACATCTAACCATCGGATGTTTGGATGAAAAATCCACTTTTAGGAGTGATGTCCAAAATGATTCTATTAAAAGAAGGCACAATGAGAACAAGCAAATCAACCTTCCCTTCGGGTATCTCCAACGCATGCCTAATTGTCAGCCTTTTCCAGCCATAGGATGATGGTAGAAAAGCCCCAAATATAATATTTTCTCCATCTATTCTATATTATAATCACTTTTTTTCCTTCATCATGCTTTGATGGATGTATATACCCTATTCTAGAGCTTTTAATTTATCACAGGTAGGGAGTGTGCTCACAAGGGTTGTTGAATCTAGCTTTACACCCGCCAATTGCATTTGCTTGAAATTTTTTTAAGCCTTTTCAAAAAATACTTTTTGTGCATATCTTGCAATCCATGATATTAGTTTTTCCCAAGAATAATTTGTCCTATTTTTTTCTACGCTTTGATGGATGTTCAATCCCTATTTTAAAAGCTTTTATTTTGACACATGCAGGGAGTATGCTAGAAAAGGCTATATAATTTAGCATTAAACTTGTCAACTTAATTTTATTTTCTTAGTCTTATAATAGCTAGAATGTTTATGATGGTTTTACTTTCCATTACACTTTATTCAAGTTTACAACCATAGTATCTATTTTTGGACATTATTTATTATCTCTTTAGTATTGTGGAAAGCCTACTACACTATTATTTTGGTCCAATTGTATTGTGATCCAATTGAAAGAACGTACAACCATTCTCTCGTATACCATTTTTTAACGATAAATGTTGTTCATATAGGTGATCGATTCATTCTACCCATATGTTTAGATAACATTCTTCTTTTTGTAGATTGAAAGGTGACATCTTTTCATTATTAAATAGTGAGATAAAAATTGTAATGAATGATTCATGCAACAAATAGATGTACTTCTAGCTCAGCAAAATGCAAGGGTTAAATTTAGCAAAAGTCAATAAATAAATCAAAACATTTAAGGATCACCTAGCTATGTCATTAACATGTTCCTACAATGTAATCCCAAGGGTTCAACTTGTTATCTTCATCATCTGCAATAAAATTCCTCTTCATTAATGTGATTACCATTATGAACAGATGCATTATTTTCATGCAATATATTTTTAAGTAAAAGAGCTACTTTAATTCCTCCAAAGGAACTCTGTCAATACTTCCTTCCATCATGCTACATGTTTGTAGAAGTACACTTCAAAATACTTCCTTTAATTCAGTTGCCGACACATTTTGCTTTCACATCCTAGACTTTTACTCTATCTTTGTTAGTGAGAACCTACCCAAGCAGTTTAGGATGCACGAGACAGCAATAGTTATTTTGTATACATTTTCCTTCAGCAACATTTATTTTATATAAATTTTCCTTAATTATGTTCAAGGTAAATCATTGGTTGTTACCTGTTTGGGGTTCATACACTCCCTATTCTCTAATTCTTTACATTGAAAAATGTCTTCTCAATTGATTTTGTTGCATTATGTTGCCTTTCCATTTACAATTTTAAACACTTACTTCTATTATGTCATGCTTCAATTATACTTTCAAATTAAATGCCTATCGGCACATCCCTTGCACCTCCATTGAGTGCAAGTGCTAGTGGGTAACAAAGTCAAGTTAGTAAGAAAAGATGCGAGGAAAGATAAAATATTGAATAATTGATCCTAACATAAAAATGCATCCAAATGAAAGCAATCAATTTTAAACATGCTCAATTTTCATAAACATCATCAAAACAACATTAATATGAACATATTTAACATTTAAACTATTACTCAAAATATCTTCAAAATAATTCAAATAATTAAATCAATTTCAAAGATATTAAGAAACCACTTGCCTCACATACCCACACCTTCACATTACCTTGTTCATCTGTTAACATCACCTTGTTCAAATACTAAAATGAATTCAAAAATCTTTTTAAAAAAATAATAACAGATTTTTTTTTCATAAAACTAATCATTTCCAAAAATAAAAATAAAAAATAAAAAATCTGTGAATATTTGACACATAATTTCTACACGTTCAGAAATTGTCTGCATTAAACAAAATTTATCCCTCTTGTTTTATGTTATGTTTTCTTTCTAACATAAGACAAAACTTAGCCTATACGTAATTATCTATCACAAATACTTTCTGGACGTGTGGACAAAACAGTGAACATGTCATAAAATATTCTACATCGAACTCCAAAGCTCAAAACTCAAACCCAACCTCCTCTATTTTCATGTTTATTTATAAATATCTTTCATCGTAACGATGGCAGATTATCTGGTTAAAAATTTACAATAGGACAAACTTGATCAACAAAAAATTGTATATAAGAAACTTCATCAACAAGAATTAATGATAAATCTAAACAAGGAGAAAATTGATCAACAAAATTAATGATTGCTTCTAGTGATCGTTGAATTGTTTTCATCTTAGATCTCAGAGACTGCTTGGTCTCGTGAAAATCATTCAAATCTTCATTTCATTTCATCGGTGTTTCTATATCGCCTCATTAATTTAAAGTTATTGATTCATCATTGTTGATTGCATGTTTTGCCCTGTCTCGGTACATTGTTTTGAAGTTATTGATTCATTATTTTTAATTGCCTGTTTTACCCTAGGGAGCTTTTACTTTCCTTACAACTGTAGCGAGCCGCGCGGATCCCAAACTACAGATACATTGACAACCAACTACCTGCAATGAAAATAATGTACTTGTTTACATTTCGACCTTGTTCGTCATGCAATTCGTTGCTATTTCGTTTATTCTCGTGTGGTGGTGTGAAAAAACAATACCACCTGGACTGAGTTATTAGCGATCACAATGTAATCAAATATTCTTGTATGAATGTACCAGACGACTTTGGTAGGTCCACAAGTCATAATCACGTTAAAGATACTTTTAATAAGAGCTAATTGAGGAATTACGAAATTTAAGCTCAAACATATTAAATCCACCAGTGAATCCCCTCATCAATAGTTAACCTTCTTCATAAATGGAACAGATATTAGGTAATTGACAGAAAAGGCTAACAAGCACCGGGATTCTCATGGATCAAACTATAAGAGACCATTGAAGAATTACGAAGTTTAAGCTCAAACGGATTAAATCGTACCACTCGATCCCATCGTCACTAGTTAGCGCTATCCACAAATGGAACAGATATTTCTAACACATTGGGTAAACTGAGAATAAAAAAGGCAACAGCACCTGGACTCATCCATTTCAGGATTCCTTTTGCAAACACATAAGAGCAAACATATCCAGCAAAATGAACGACAAAGATGCTCTATTCAAATGCAAAATGTTTTTAGCATAGGTACTTGTACAGTCGTTCAAATATCAACTGAACAATCACTAGAAGTGGATGTCCTTGCACCCTCCCCCAAATTGGACATCCTTGGGCTAAATAGCTTTACTTCACCAAACCTCGGGCTTGAACCATTTCGAGGACTTTCTCTTCTTGGGCTATAGATTTGTTGTAGCTCACTGATTTGTGGGTTGACAGTTCGTTTGGGTTCAGGAGCTAGTGGACTCATTCCGTGCTTCACTTCACCAGAATGTGTATGCTCACGTGCAAAATGTATCTGTGAACTGAAAAGGTGTTTGGCTTCAGCTGGCTCACTTGCTCTCTGTATTTGTGGACTAAAAGTATATTTAACCTCGCCGCGGCTTCGAGTAATTATCTCATCAAAAATCTCACCATCATCTGCCTTGGCACCCCTTGATCCTTGGCTGAACCCAGTTAGCTCATCTTCCTGCAAAGCAACAAATAACTTGGTAACTTTTAGTTTAATGTAGATTATGCATAACATGCCTACCAGCGTCCAATGACAATGGTACTCACTACTATATCATATGGTAATCCTGGGGCCTCCTCATACTCTGCTGCATCCAATTCTTGAAGATGTGCTTCCTTGAAAAGTTTGGGGAAAACATATTGCCTTACAGGAACTAAGAGCATTATAAGCACTGGGAAAAGAACACCAGCAATGGGAATCCAGGTAATACCAAAACAAGCCAGCAAATAACACGTCTGGAAGATGGTAAAAACAGCAATCATTTTGAAAGGCACTGTTTCAACAAATGAAGCATGGGACTGTTGAAGTACTCTGTAACCAAAATTAAAAATAAGAAAATCAGCTCTACAAATTGCATTCAAATATTAAGACATGGTTATTCTAAAAGCAAGAGATCTGCAAAAGAACCTAAAAAATGAAACAGATCTATGACTGATTGTGGCATGAATGTCCATACTTGTATCTTCGACTTGGTGCAGTAAGGAGTAAGAGTATTCTTTCCCAGAATTGATTGCCAGGTAAACTTTCTATAGCCATGAATGCAAAGTAACCCCAAAGCACTGAAGTAGGAATCATTTTAAGAAGGGGCATAGCAGCAACACAACCACCTACCATCATGGCTTGCAACAAATTACTCAAACGCTGCTCTTTGACCTCAACAGGAAGTAGTTCATCAACATCCTTCTCTGGATCAAAAATTGATTCATCAACTGGAGCATCTAGGTTTCCAATACTTGAAGCTAACTGAAGAGTTGTCTGTTGAAATTCCTTTAGAGCCTACACAAAAGCAGAAAGATGTCCAGACCCGATGAGAAAAATTGAAGTCAAATTTCAGTTACGAACTATGCAAAGTAGCTACAAGAAATTCACATCTAATTTACCAGGGCTGGAGGTGGCTGATAAACCAGTGGAGTTTGCATTTGCTGATAAGTTTCTTGCATGCTGCCATACAATTGTCTTAAGCTTGAATTTTGTTTAATGCTTTTCTTGGCTGTCTTCACCAACCTATTACGGACCAACTATAATAAAAGTAGCTTAATAATTACTAAATGGCACAACTCTCCTCATGCTTACTCTTCAAAATTAAAAACTGAGATTTCTAATTCAGCAGTACCTGGTGCTTCAAAGTAATTAAACATTTTGTATGCATCGGAGATTGAGGAATAACACCATTTGAAGGAGGTATACCAACAAGACCACACATAATAACCTGCAATAAAACATCATTCTCAGGATTCCCGGTGATCCCATACCAAAATGGCCTGGAAAGTCAGTCAGCATTGTGAAAAACTGCTAGAGCTTTCAAAATGTATTCAAAGAAAATCCATGTAATTTTTCATACCAAGAATCCCAACAAAAGCAAATCATAATGGAATGATGACGGTTTTCTCAAATTGAATTCCTTTTGCTGAGAAAGCTGAGATGCCACACTATGGTCAAAATAGTAAAGTACAGCAATCATAGTCGCTGGAATGAATGCACCAATAATGTATAACAATGGAACATCCAGCATTTCCTACAGGAAGTAAAAAAGCTCATCAAAGATCAAAATTGAGTGCAGTAGCTTCACAGTTGTAATAGGAGCACAAAAATATGGAGGTACTAAATACTCTTTAACAAAACATAAAATGGATGACCTCAATGCCTTAGTTTATTAATCAAGTGCTGTAAATAAATTGCACCTATAAAGAAAATATCTGCCAAATGTTGTCTCCCGTCAACTAGTCCTGCCATCCATAAGAAAAACAATGTTTACCTTAATTACTGTCCAGTTGTCATAAGCACCAGCTGACCATGGATTTGGGCTAAACAAACGCCTAGGAATACCATTAGGAACATGAGCTGAAGGTAAATACGATATCCCAGTCCAAATAATTACCATCAAAGGTATTCCATAATCAGCAATGCCACCTCGTAACCAACCTGGAAGAATTAAAGGTTTCAAGTCTCCTATGAGAAACAAACAGGTAAGATATAGACTGCATTCAGAATTGCCATGAATGACAAATAGATGCCATCCACAACAGCAATACCCTACAACAAATCAATATAAGTTTATACCAAAGTATTCTAGCAAATAATTTTCACAATAAAATTCTTCAAATGGAGCTGTGTTTCTCAGTGGAGACATGATCCCTGCTAAAGAAGGGGAAGTAGTATCTCAAATAGATCCAGATTAGGAACTTTCCTCAAATAAAAAAATATTTAATCGTTATCACACATTCATGTAGCAATAAAAAGCCTTAAATTCTTATATATCTTGCACTGCAGTTATTTCGATTTGAAAAATACATCATTGATCACAAGGAAGTGGCACAGACAAAATGAAAATTAAAACAGGTTAACATCTGGTAGAGGAATACTATATATATTCCCTACAATGCATACCTGTCCCAAAACGCCATGACCTTCCTTTGCGGCTCTTCAGTCCACTGAACAGAAGCCCAAATGATAGAACCAAAGCAAACATTCCATTTCCAAAGCGCCAAGAAGGAGCAAACTGTTCGAGTGTTGGATTACTCCTCTTTGGAATGCGAAATTCATCCACAACACCCTATAGCAGATTATTCAATACAAATCTTTTGTTACTTTCAAACCAAATCTTAGAATTGTAATCTATTTTCATACATTATTTTGAACTTGTAAAAATGCCATAATTTTATATTTTAAAGTAATTGTGTAATTCTTGCCATCACTAATTAAACTGAAAAAATGTTTCATCAGAATCTAACTTTCAGAAAAGGTAAAACCCTACATTTCATATATAGGACAGCAATCTTACATTTCTTAGGTCAGTCTTATGATTATCCATCATCAGCAGGAAACACGGGGTATCAATTGGAGATGCCATTCTCAAATTAGGATCTAGAGGTACTTGTATAAGGGTATGGCTCTGTGTGTGTGCAAAAGTAGGTGTGGGTGTTGGAGTGCATGTGAGCATGTGTGAGTGAATATGGGTGCAAGTGTGTGGTGTTGCACATGCTAGCGTGCGGATCTGCATATCAGTACTAGTGAGCTTTGCATGTGTGGGTGCATGTTTGTGTGTGATTGTGCATGCACATGTGGGAGCACATGTCAGTTCAGGTGTGTATTTGTGTCTATATATATAGACACAAATGTACACGTGCGTGTATGCACACACACATACATATTTGCAAACCTAAATTAACGTCTACATATTGTCTTAACAAGAAATGGCACTCATACGAGACACTTCAACTAAGTGAAGAAGAGGGACCAATCTAGGAATTTATAAAAATAGATGCCTTTGGAATGATAAGAAGATTGCTGGTAGATTAACATCAAGGTAAGACTTTATGTTTAATGGAATATGATGAGATCAGGGGAATGCTGACTTGAGATAAACGTTAGTCCAATAACCAAAGCAATAGAGTTTGAAACTGATGATAAAGGATAACAGCACCAACCTCAAATCCTGATGTGATGCATTGACCTCCCATGTGGGCTGAGAACCAACTCATGTCTTGGACAGAGATAATCTCAAAGGATGTACAAACCTAAATTAGCATGTACATATTGTCTTTAAGAGACAATTCACCTAAGTGAAGAAGAGAGACCAACCAAGGAATACTTTAATTTCCCAATTTCACAGAATAAAAGCCTTTATAATGATTAGAAGATTGCTGGCAAATTAGCATCAAGGTAGGGCTTTATGTTTAGTGGAATATGATGAGGTCAGGGGAATGCTGACTTGAGATAATAGTATGTCCAATAACCAAAGCAATAGAGTTTGAAATTGATCATAAAGGATAACAGTAACCTCAAATCCTGATGTGATGCATTGACCTCCATGTGGGTTGGGAAAGGACTCATGTCTTCAACAGAGATTATCTCAAAGGTGAAGTCCAAATAATAGGGAGACGCCTAGTGAACAAGAAGGCAGTACACAGCAAATAATCTTAACACATTGCTGGTATGCCTTTATCTGCCCATGAAATCAGACCTGCTGCTTTGTTAATATGATTTAGCCTTGCAAAGATAACCTTTAAAGTTTGATGACGGCAGAGGAATGATAGTACACGCCATAATTGATATGTAATTGAGACTAGGACTTCTCCTAATGTGAGAAGTGCAAGTACCTTGCCTACAATATAAATATATCCTAAAGATTAAGGACTAAGGACTAACTGCTTAAGGATGATAGGTTTGCTATTGGCCAAACCTGTCACACGATATGAATAAGGTGAAGGCAAAAACAGTATTTGGGAGAGACAATGTACTTTGAGTCTTTTGAAAAAAATTATCTAGACCAATTCCTCAAAGCTGAGGCAAGGGATTCGTGGGATAGCCTTGGGTGAGATACAAATTCAGTTTCACTCATAACAACTATTCTTCTCTAGGTGGAATAAGTCCAAAGAACTAGAACATGAAGAAAATGAACAAAAAGACAAAAAAGCAGAATAACAAAAATGAAGCAAAAAGAAGAAAGAAAGAAACACTAACCTTAGTTTTTTATTTATTTTTCTTACGAAGGAAAATTCAATATTATAGGTTCATGGATGCAATCAAAATGTGATATTCCAACATTCTAAAATAAGTTATAAATTTTAAATAAGTTTGACAAGGAGTAGACATACCTTGTCCCCTATACATAATCTGCATTTTTGTAACAAAGCAATAAAGTGATGATTGATGGAGCTTGACAATAACCACAACATCCATCCACCACGTAGACAACATGACTATGACCTCATTTATAAGTGACCTAAAACATCACTTGTAAACCTCACCATAGCATGTTGGCTATATGAGGGAATGATGGCTTGATGATAGGTTGAAGCCACCCATCATCTTGTAATCACCTTCATAATATGCATTTCATTTAAGAATAGTAACCAAGCTGCATCGATCACCCTGCATACATGCATCCATGATAGATCGTACCATTTTGCCATATACATATGTACCACAGTGATTTCACTGTCATGCCTATATGTACAGCAGTGGCATCATACCATCGTACATACATGCATACAGACTGACGATTATGTCTGCATTTACATTCTGCCATACCCGAAAACACATTATCTTGCATATCATCATGCCATCGCATACATTGCATATTACTTGCATATAATCGCATCATATCATTATTGCATCACCCCTGCATTCTTCATAATTCCTTGCATGTAATCGCATCATATTATTATCGCATTATACCTGTGATTATCTTTACACGGAATAACTAAAAACATGGCATGATTAGTATGGTAATCGGTTAATAACCGATTTACCATAATAATCATTACATGATTACTATGGTAACCATTCAAATTGGAGAGGCGCCTCTTCATACGTGCCCCTTCCTCTCATATCGCACATATATTAAGACAATCAAATCATTTGATGAAGACGTGTTATGAGAACTTATTATATTTCGTATCCTTTGAGGATCACTCTATATTAGAGCATATTGCCTTTCGGCAACCATTCAGTGCAAGCATATAAAGATCAGTCAGAGACGGCATCAACATCGAGCATATTAATATTGTCATATCAAATACAGCTTACCACAATATTCAGAGCATACATATAAAGTTATATCAGAGACGGCCTGCATATTTGCACATTCTTAATTGTATATCAGACACAGCGAGCAGTACCAGGTACTGAGATTCCTCTCAGTCGTGCATGTAATCTCCTGTATATCAGAAACAGCATATATTTATCATCTTGATTGTTATGCAATCATTGTTATTTTATATTGACGTATGCATTTGGAACTAAGTAGCATTCAAATAATTACTTAATTATCAGAAATTGTTTATACATTTTATTTGAATTGTGAAGAATTCAAGTAGTGACTCAGAATTAGGAAAAAGGGACATTACACAAAAGGTCCTTGTATCCATTGTGTTATTAAACAAAACATATTTTGCTATTTAATGTAATGAGTTATTTTGTTATAAAGCTTAAAGCTTATACTTTATCACACCATGTAATGTAGGTGGTAGTGAGTTGTAGTGTTTGGTAGATCACTGCTAAGGAGTGGATGGCTTATGTGAAATGCTACTAGAAGGTTAACTGAACCTAATCTATGAAATATTCAGTAGCTTGTACAAGTAGCAACTCATTTTATTATTAATAAGGGCTTAACCATCTATATTATCAATGAATCGGTTCATTTTCAAATTTCATATCAATATAGCTGTGTTTTCAAAATTCATATCAATATAACTGTGTTTTATCACCTACCTTGAACAAGTGTTCCCCCCATCTTTTTTGGTTTTATAGGTGCAACTGTTTGCACGAGCCCCCACCATTCTCTATTTTGTGTGTTTTTGTTTGCTAGGGTTGTAAGTACACTATAGGTGGTTTCAGAACCGAATTTTGATAAAGAGTGAAAAATGCATCGTGTATTGTGGAAGCCAAAACTTTTGTGCTGAGGTGATATTTTTAATTTGTTGGAAAGTAGACTCAATTCAATTCCAAAAAGGCTCTATTTGTTAATTTTGAAACTCTGTGGAGGGAAATAAATTTGTTGCAAATTATTCTGAAATCATCTAAAACATTATTAATTCTGGTCTCTTGATTTCTGCAGGGTAGAATTTTCTGCTCAAGCATTAAATTGAAGTATAATTTTTTTTGGAATGTCTATTCATTAAACTTAAAATGAGTGTTTTATAATATTTTTCTATTAATCGTGATAAAGAAAAATATCCTGCCATCAGACACTTATTTTCAACCTCATAAATCCTAGGATGTCAAAAAAAATTAAAAAGAAATGGATAAAAGTGTGACAATTTCAAAGAAAATTAGGGAAAGAATGAGATAAGTTAGAAATAAACATTATAATGCAATTGATAAATGCATTTTTCATTTCTACCTGAAATAAGACTATGGGAAGGAAAGATATGGATGGATTAATATATAAGATGCTTACGATTAAGATTTCCTCTTCTTAGCTGACGATAACCTTTTTGAGCTTCTCTATAATAAAGAAAATAATTTTCAGCATGTGTTTGGTGATTCTCTTCTTCCCTACAATGAGTCTTCCGTCCAGAAAAATGTGCAAGAAGTAAGAAAAACATTGAATTTATCTTTGGTGAGTCTCCCCTTCATGCCAAATTTGACAATGGGGAAAGTTTCCTTACAAATAGAAAGATAAGTGAAAATTATCATATATGATAATAAGAAATTCATGCCATGAATCTTATCCATTAGAAACGCCTGCAGCTAATGATTATCGCTTGGTTCTCACATTAGAAATATGTGGATGACAATTTAGATGAGACAAATAGATCCATATGACTTCTTTGAGCAAACCAGTGAATACAACAGTTGACGAGTTCATCAGTTTCATTATAAGAGACCATTTTAAAATCTTCTGCACAATTAAGTGGGCTTCATTTGATCAACTCCAAGTAAAGACCAAAGGAGCAAAAGAAGATTTGTGGAAGAACTTCCATTTGGTCCTCAAGCTTTGGGGATGAAGTTTCCCAAAGGGAAAGGTGGGTTGTGTTTCTAATACAGCGTATTTTGTTATTTAATGTAAATGATCTATTTTGGTATAAACTATAAAGCTTTAACTTCATTACATCTTGTAATATAAGTGGTAATAAATAGTGGTGTTGGGTATAAATATCATTCGTGTACATAGATGCCTTATGTGGAGGCTTCTAGAAGGTCCATTCCACCTAGTCATTGAGGTTATATAGTAGCTTATATAAGTAGCTACCCATTTTGTTATAAATAAGGGCTTTCATTTGTAAATAATGAAACAATCTCAAATTCTCAAGCATAAAAGATGTTTTCTCCACTAATGCTTTTGTTGAACGATTTCCATTGGATGCATAATCTATTAGAAAGAATGCCAAAGGTTTGTCTTGATAGAGATAAGTTTGCAGCACATTGTGATCCATTACTTTGGTATGAGCCAAGACAACTGCCTTATACAAAATGTGTTATTGAAGAAGCAGCTTCGAGAGAAAAGGATGAGCCTGAATTTGAGATTGAGCTAGAACCTTGTGATAATGAGTTTAATTGTGAATTCAGTTATGAATATGATTGCAATGTGGATGTTTGTGTAGTCAATTGCAATAGCTACGATGTAGCATAGAGCCAATGTGAGGAAACTAGTTCTTCACTAGGGATTCTTCCACTATATGATTCGGGATACATAAATGATATCTATAGATGTGAATCTGTCCTTTTTTATATAAACACTATTTCTGATTTTCCTACTATTAATATTGCTGAGTTTTCTGATTGTGTCGACTTACATGAGTATGAAGTGTTCAAATCAGAAACTGCTTCAGAATGCATTTTGGACAGTGTTGAGTGTGAAGCATTATTTTTTTATGATGATTTGGGTGAGTGTTGATGACAATGATATTGTTGCACTTGATTTTTAAATTTCTCAAGCTAAATACAAATTCTTCATTGAAACCTTGTTGCAAATTTGAAGGATGAGCTGTTCAAAGAGGATGTGAGTGATGATGATGATATTGTTGCACTTGATTTTTTAATTCCTCAGGCTTTTTTAATTACTCAGGCCGAATATGGCAGTTTTCATTGGGACCTTGCTGCAAATTTGAATGCTGAGCTGTCCTCTTATGAGGACCAATCTGATTTGGTTTGTGCAACACATTCATTTTCCTAAATTTCTTGTTGTCACAACATAAATTGTACGCACTTCCTAAAGTGTACAATTTCATGCTTATTTAGCACCCATTTTAGCGTGTTCATTCTTCCATGCATCATAGGACATTGCTATCCTCTCTTAATTTGATTTTTATGTGGACCCCCTTTAATTATTTCATTCATTTATCATCTCTTGCATACATAGGCTGTGTTTCATTATAGGTGACCTTTTGTATTTATTCCGCTTTCAAACCCCGATTCCATGCACGTTTTGGGTATCCCCATATTCTCATTGACTCCCAATTTAAATTGAAGCCTTGATTGGCTGGAACAGTTCCCTGTAAAAGTGGCCCAAATTTGAATTGGAGAACAGACTCCTGATTTTAGCAAGATATTCAAAACCCCATTGGCCTCCTTCACATTTTGAGCCCCAAAATGGCTTGGTGAGGTATAAAAGAAAAGCTATCTCCCTCATTTTGGGTAAGCAATCGAGATAACAATCCTTTCAATTTCAGCAAGCATTCAAGCAATCAATCATTTCAAGCAAAATTGCATCATTCAAGGTATAAGACATCTTATTCTCGTATTCAAGCCTCTACTGCTAACAGTATGCTTCCCTTTTCAAGCATTTCTATTTCAATTTCAAGGTTAATTCCTCTATAGGGTTTGACTGAGGCGAACCCCTTTCACCCAACATTTTCCATGTTTTTTGTGTGCAGGTGAGTTGGCACAACTGCAGAAAAGGATACATGCGGATCTGACCGAAAACTACAGGAGGTAGAAGTTTCATCAGATTTTGCTAAGTCTAAGGAGCCTCCCAGGGCCTCAAGCGAGTTCAGTCGCCCTATACCCTCCAAGTCACCCTGTTCCTGTCATTTCGGACTAAAATTTGAATCATAGGTTACTCATTGTTTCGGATTTCCAAATCTGGTATCATAATCGAATTTACAGTCTGTGATCTGTCTGCATACACATTATCCGTTCTTTCCTCTCATATTTGCTCTAAATCTTACATTCTTCATTCATATTCACACTTTCCCATTTGCTTAGACATTTTTCAACTCCACAACGAAGGAATCCTTGCATCCTCTTAGAGTTTGAGCCTCCTCGAGCCTAGTGGATCAAATTTCCTTCCAATGTGTGATTGGAGATAGGTGTGAGCTTCCTAGTTTGATTATCCATCCTAGTGAAAGCCCCTTATACCCTTTTTTTCATCACATTTTGGTGAGCCCGACGTCCTTACATTTTCATTATGATTTGGTGTCTAGATCTGATTTGGGCGTCTTTCATTTTCATGATGGAATCTACTAAATTAGATTGGTGTGTTATTTCTCATGTGATTACATTTTTCTTACTTCCATTTATCAAAGTCACCTGGTAGATAATAGCTTCTTTCATTTCATGTTGCTTGCATTCCTTCATGGTACTCTTGCATATGGCATCATGAGAATTTCAAACATTCTTCCTTCTTGCAAATCATTTTTCAAGACTTTTTTCCATGTTGCATGTGGCTATATAATAAAATTGTTAATGAAATGCAAAGAATATGTAGAATTCATAAAGTCTTTGTGGAAAATGGTAAATCTAAAGATAACATTGATATAAACAACATTAGTACCTCTCCTAGGTTGTCTTTTGCTAATGAAGATAGAGATCATACTCCTAATAATAAAACATTAGAGTGTCATAAATCCTCTCCTCGTAAAGATACCTTAGTGAAAGAGACTAAGACTGCTAGTTTATTCACTTCTTTAGATCCTCTTCCTTCTCCTAGAGCTTCTTCTCTTTATCAAAGTATTTTCCATAATGATGATTTGATGCATTTCCTTCATGATTTATCTCCTTAAATAACATTAAGGATGAAGATCTTGATAAACCTCTATCTTCCCAACCTAAAGAAGATGTGACTAGTGATGATAGGATTCTGAATCTCCCTAAAGAGATCAATCCTCCTACTATTCCTCCTTATACAACACATTTCCATACCCCTTAAAATGAAAATCTTCCCCATTCTCAACTCAAGGCTCATTATAATGTAGGCTATGTCATTACTTCTCAACAAGGATATAATGGACAAGGTCTTGGCATTAACGAACAAGGAATCAAGGTCTGTAGATCCTCCTACACAATTCACTAGAAAAGGTATAGGATTTATACCTCAATCCGACATTCCTCCTTCAAATCCTATTGTTCCTTCATCAAAATTCAATCGTCCTTAATGAATTCTTTTAACAATTCCAACCGTTGTTAACACACCTTTAGATGACCGTTTGTCTTTGGCTAAGAGAACCTTATGGAGGGTTAAATATGACACCAAAGTTAGATTTGCTCTCCGTCAGTTTCCAAAATATCAAATATCTCATAATGGTGACTTTCATTGTCTTTTTAATCATAGCAATTCACATTCTCTTGCTAATTGTGTTGAATTTAGACAATTTGTCCAGGATCTAGCAGATAGATGTCTTATTTGTTTAACAACAAATCTTATACTCTTTCTTGATATAAAAATGTGCACTAGCATTCCCTGTGCCTATTATGTTTCTACACACCATGTGATTTTAGTTGTCTACCTTATTGGGGGTTCTTTGTTTTGCATGGTGCTATGCTTTCATATTCAATCTATCTTTGTGAGCAACATAATATGTCCCTTTTCCTTGTCTTTTCGATTGGGGTCAAGGATTCTCTGTTCAATTATCTATTCTTCTAAAGAATCCATTATCTCTTGATTGACTTATATTTTTTATAGCACAAAGTCCTTCCTTGCATGGACTTGTTTTTTCTACACGAGGATCTTTCTTTTTCAAAAGATTGACATCCTTGTTTATAATCTCTTCCTTGCTTGGAAGTGTATATCTACTATAAATGATCTATCACTTAGGGTACATAACATGTTATCCTTTCCCTTGCCTTTACCCTTAGGGGACAAGGTTCCATTTTCTCAATCTCTTATTCCTTTCTAAGGATCCACTTCCCTTGGTGGAGTGGTGTTTGTTTATTGTATGAAGTCCTTTCTTACATGGACTTGTTTGTTCAATTAGGGATTCTCTCTTATGCAAGAGGCATGTATCCTTGATCACAACCTCTTCCTTGTTTTGCAATCGCATGTCCATTATAAACAAATCCCTTACTTAGGGGCTTAAAGTGTGTCATCCTTCATCAAGAATCCCTTTTTACCTAGCAATAGGGGGGAAATGTGAATTCTTGTTTTCCTTCCCCTCCTTTTGTCCAAGATGTTATTTTTTTCAAGAACTCTTGGAAGTAGATGTCTTGGAACAACTATCTCTTCCTCCTAAGGATCCCTTTACATTTGTTGCAAGATATCTTTTAACACATTTGTCTCTCCCTTGGCCTCCAAAGAGTTATGCTTCTTTGGCTAAGGTTGCATGTACATTGTTGCCTAAGGATATCTCCTTGGCGTTGAAGGTGGGTATCCTTGTTCTACTTTTCCTTAAGCTTCCATCATAGCTCTATGTTGCTATCTTAAGGAGGAGGCATATATGCAGTCTCCTTGTGTATTATATAATATATAGCAGATTCCTTTAGAAATGGCATTTTCCTTGGGGCAATCCTTTTGTTTTCAGATTTCCTTAAAGACAATGCTTTCCTTGGTTATCAATTGCATTGATATAGCAGATTCCTTTGGAAATAGCTTTTCCCTTAAGGCAGTCCTTTTGTTTTTTGAATTTCCTTGGAGACAATGCTTTCCTTGGTCATCCTTTTGCACCATTTTTTGTAAATTCCTTTGAAAATGGCATTTTCATTGGGGCAATCCTTGTATACTATAGCGGATTCCTTTGGAAACAATGTTTTCCTTGGGGCAATCCTTTTTTGCGGGATTTCCTTGCATATAATGCTTTGCTTGGTTATCTTTCGGATGGGTTGACTCCTTGGAGACAATGCTTTCCTTGGTCATCCTTTTGCACCGTTTTAGCGGATTCTTTTGGAAACAGCATTTTCCTTGGGGCAATCCTTGTATACTATAACAGATTCCTTTGGAAACAATGTTTTCCTTGCGGCAATCCTTTTTGAAAGAATTTCCTTGCATACAATACTTTGCTTAGTTATCCTTGGGATGGATTGACTAGCATAACACAGGTTTCTAGACTATCAACTTCATCTTTGCATCAATCCTCCTCTCTCTTGGGATGAATGGAACCAGCATAACACAACTTGTTACATTGCTATCCATTCTTCCTCCTTTGCCTCACAGATCACACAACACAACACAACTTCTTGTCCAGTGGAATCTATGACCTTTCATGCATCACCTAGCATAATACACTTTGCTAGCTTGTGTAATTCATGGCTTTCCTTTCTCTTTGTCCTTCATGATCCCGTAAGCATAACACACCTTGTTGGTTTGTTGATCATGAAGTTTCATCTCATCTTTAATGTGTGCTCGTGTTCTTCCTATGGGACCACTTGTGCTCTTGCAATAGCATTCAAACATATGATATTGGTGGTTGAGACATTTTGTTCATCAAGGTCTCTTCAACGAGTTGATTTGGAACCTTTGTTTTTAGTAGTAACCCCCGTGTTGTGTCTTTAGTTTTTGTCTTTGTTTTTCTTTGCCTTTATCTTTTTTTTTTCTGTGTGCCTTTGCATATGGTTATATGAGTTAAGAACCCTAGTTTGGGGGTTTGTTCCCTTGAACTTAGTGATGTCTTTATCTCTTTACAGTCTTGCCCGTGATCATTTCTCTATCATATCTCTCTTTCTTCTACTTTACCATGAGTATGTATGTAGGCTCATACTCCGGCTGAAATGACCCTAACCGGCCATTTACTAATTTTCTCAACCAAATCACATGCAGATTCAAAAACCAATAAAATATGCAAATATCCAACAGATATATTCGAATAACCAGCAGATAAAACTTTATTAAATTTCTCCGAAATATGGTTTTGTATTATACATCAGCAATACAACAACCAAACATTACAATAACCAATCCAATCCGAAATACAACAAAGAACAATAAGACTGGATGATAAAGAACCTGGTAAAACAATGGCGAACTCTGAATGAATCCGCACCGGGATGAATCGGGTTTCCGTCCAATCCACCAAGAAATGTTGAAGGTTTCCGTCCTCAGATTTCTGATTCGATAGCTAAAGCTTCTCGAATTCTCAAAGAGAAGTAATATCCATAAACTGAAGCATGCTGAGATGAGACTCTCAACCTCCTCTTATGGCTGCAGTTGTAACTCTTTAGTTTCCTCACTATGACTCTTCATATTCCCATTTTGTCTCTTTATAATTTCACTTTAAGTCACTTTTTAAAATAAATGACCGTTGAGTTACAAAGTAAAATAATAAACAAGTGAGGAAAACTTTCGGCATTAAAACAAAGGCCCAAACGAGCTCGGATACTGACGTGTGATAGCTCGCCGGAAAGCTCTCGATGAGACGCTCCGAGTCCACTACTAGAAAGCTGAAAAATATGAACCCTGCTAACTTACTATAAATAGTAAGTACCCCGAAAACCTGCGGAAACTACTTCGATTGGCCTGGAATTGAAAACACCAAGGCCAAATATCTCTTGGAGCACTGCCACGCCACGGTTAGCCCTCAGGACCAAGGTGAAAAGGCTAACAACACGGCACCATATAATGTACCCTAAAAAGGGGACATTACAATCATCCCTTCCCAGAGATTGCTTGCCCTCAAGCAATCGGTATCTGCATGCTGAGATCAAATACCCGGATCCCAAACCAATCTCAAGGAAGCTGCTCCACCGACCTGACATGTGTAACTGACACAATCATTAGGCTCCGATCTGTGAAGCCACTCACTCCATAGCAAAACAACAACCAAACTAATGCCCGACTCCCAAATCCCTACAGGATCAATCATGCCAATCTGCCCCGTATTGCTGTCAACTGTAAGTAAGGTCTCGACCCAACTGAGAACCTCACTCCAACTGGGATCTCCTGTGCCTCTGCCGTCATATGCCGGAGAAAACCAAATCCCTTGCCAATCGGCTCCAAAAATGAGAACTAATCGTGAGTGTGCCCCTCCTGGATCCCACAAGCAAAAGAGCCATACATCTCCCCAGCTGACTGAAACATCTCGATGCTCAATGTCCATACTGAGTGGCATATCGGAAGTATCCATCTGCCATAAAGCTGCCCCTCTAGTATGTAACCTAAACCAGCGACGGTGCCAAAGAGGTAAACTGTCAAGATTGTCGGATAAGGCTTCCATCTGCGATGCACCTAACAACTCTGCTGAAAATCCCAACTCAACATAAGGACTCCATGACTATCTCTCAATACCTGGAGTCATCCAATGTACACCATTGTGTGAAAAATTCACACCAATCAGTATAACTAGCATGCCTAACTTGATAACCCCATACTGAAGAAGTCCTACATGATCAACACCCTCATTGAGCGGTAATGTAAGTAAAGACATAACTCTCATCATGCCACCAAACATAGCTACCACTCCTGGGCTACGGGTTGACAAACCATACTGCTCATCAACTGAGCTCATCTCACTACTCCATCCTGATGACCAAGGCTCACCTTTGATAATTGCCCTTAGGTCCCACACCCTACCACCAATCTCGTCCTCATCCTGGGAATAGGAAGTATCTCCCTCATCTAACTCAAAGAGGGGATTGTCAAATGTCCACTCGGTACCCATCTCAAACAAGGATTTATCCATCAACTGAAAGTGATCTAACTCACTAAGAAACTCCGGATGACCCAAAGATCTTCTTGGACAACTGTCCAAGTCATAGGTTTGTTGTATGCTGCCAAGCTCCTAAATCACCTCCTAATAGAATTTAGACCTATCCCTGTCATCCTGCTCCGTGTACTGGCTAGAGACCACAATCTGATTCCTCGCCTCCTGTAGAGCGATACGTGTGCTCCAAAGTGCTCTAAGTAGCACTAAGCTCCCTATTGAGCTAACCGATCTCAACCTCCTTACTCCTCAACTGCTCAGCATAATTCTCGGCAACCTATAACAAGTGGTCACGGTCTGTAAGTAGTCTCAAATATTCCGACTTCCAATCCTCAAAAGCTGTCTTGACTCCCTATAAACCTACAGTATAGGACCCAATCCCTTTGTTGTCTTGCCCTTGATCTCTCTGAGCTGTCCTGTATAGATCATCAATGATCTGGTGAGTGCTATCATGGTGAACTAGCGCTGCAATAATGGTGTCATCACTAACTTTCAGCTGACTCTTTAAGACACGCTTCTCATCAGTGTTACCCCTAGGTGCACTGCCAATTGGGTCAACCATATCCGTGTGATGCAAAAGTGAAACGCTGCTAAAGAAGTCACATGATTCCTCATTACCGAAATCACTGAAAGTCTCCAACCGGTCACCACAACCTATAATCCTGGAGTTATCAAACTCCGCCACCAAATCACCAAAGTAGAGTGCTGAACACTCACCACCGTGTCCCGAAAGCGGGGAAGTCTCAACTGTAACGTCTCTATCACTAGGCTGCAATTTATCTTTCCCTTGATCATTCATGCAAACATGCCCCTGTGACCAGCTCCCTTGGCATAAGAAACAAATCTGCCCCGCAATCACTGAGTCCTGGTCTATCACCGGGGATCCTACAACTTGTAAGCCTAATGATGCCCGTTCGTTTTCAGATAACGAACTCATGAATCTTTTAGCCTGAAGCTTAACTAATTCAGCGGAGAGTTCATATGTCATAGATGCTTTCCTTATTCCTCCTCTCCATAATGCCAACAATTCAGATCGCAATTGTTTGCATATGTCGCAATCCTCATCTAAGATTGAGGATAAGATAGTCATAATGCATGTCTTCACCTCATCTGAATGGCACTCCCTGTAATTATTTAGGAGGCACTGGAATAATTGTTGAATCATTTTATCATAACCAAGATTCAGCATGTGACTGAAAACTTTAGTGCTGGTCACTAACTCCAAGATTTTTACCTGTGTACCAAAGGTAGAATCTCTGTCATATTTCAATCCATCTAAGCTGTCTACAATTAGCTATAACACCTGTCTCCAAATATGCTCGGTGTAAGGAATAATGGGAGCTGTGATACGAGTGATCTCACTGAGACATGAGGCCACTGCAAGCCTAACATCTCGAAGTGGATGACTCAAAATTCTGCGTTGCACTAAGGCAACCATTGTGGGATGCATGGCCCAATTAAAAAGCCTGCAATCAGCTTGATCTATCCTGGATAGATATGAATTTATTTGAGCTTGGCCAGCATGCTGCTTGCAATTTTCTACTCCTCCAGTTGCCATCCAAGGCAACACAATTCATTTCCTATCTCCATTTCCTTTCGGATATCTCTGAGCTGCACACCGTAGAATGTGCCATTGAACTCCTTAGAGAAAATTGGACTTTCCAAAGACTCCATGATTTAAGTTTTCTCAAGTTCTCACTAATGACTGATTTCCTTCTGAAACTAAGAAATGATGTCCCTACAATAAAATTCTAATTATCCAACACCTCTCGTGCAAATTCAGGAATTTAACTGAGTGCCCTGTTTAGTGAACTTGTAATGATGTATTGAACATACAGAGAACGCCTTCAGATGTCCTACTCCTGTTTTGATTTTCTGAGACTCCTGAACGAGTTCAAATCAGAATCTCTGCAGGTTGAATTCTGAATTCCAATTGCACCTCAATGCTCCGCACATTTGTTGTGTAGTGCTGTAATAATTTCTGAGTATAGATAACCTACTGTATAAAAATTTGGAAGTGTTGTGCTGATTTAATATGTATTTCTGAATATTCAGTTCACTATAGTCATCTAATTCCAAACTGTACAGTACTCAGCTGTTTAAACCTTATGTGCTAGTGGTGTTCACACGACTGAAGAAAAACAATAGTATCAGAAGTATTAAGAGCAATGATCTTCTCTTAAATATAGATCGCTATTTAACCAAACCACTTTTTTTTGGCACGAACTTGATGGTTGTTTCAGTTACAGATGAAAGAACTCTCCAGAATGAATTAACCATCCATTGGTGTTGTGTTTTGAGTTAAGTATGATGTTTCCACTTGCTTATGTGTTAGAAAATCATAAACGATGCTTAGTCCTTCAGACACGTTCACATATAGCTCATTCAAATAGCTTTTTTCCGAAGGTCAATACTAATTTAGTGAACACAGAGAAAACAATGATTGGTAGTTTTCGTAACTGATAACCTCTTGACAACTCTAGTTGAATATGTATCAGACCATCATTTTTCTTTTGTCTAATCAGTTGTTCTGTTCAATGTGGCTGGACATAGGTGATTCTGACCAAGAGATTCATCTTAGAAAATGTCGTCTATGAGTAACGACAAACTCAGGCAGATGAAATGCTGAAATCAGGTTGTATATGCCGACTAGAAGTGGAGGATGACTGCCCGTATATGCTGGAGATTATCACCTACCGTGGAAGCTGCTTGCTGCAGCAGACGGTTTATATGCTAACTCCCGACTGTAACACCCAACGCACCTACTGCGACTGGAACAGTCACTACCTGTCCAAACCGAGTGCACTGAACCATGCGTGGGGACTTCTTGAGTATCCCGACAATGAACATGGAACGAGAGTATGTATTGGAGCCTGCATTCAATAGCTCCGAGCTGGTGACCCGTGTTGCGGACTGGACCTGTCTACTTCCGCGCGAAGTAAATGAGTGGCAGCTGGCTGGAGAGAGTCTAAGTTCACAGAGTCTTCCTCGCCACTAAATATCCCATCTTCATGCACCGTGAGATACTTGTGCTTCACCAATGTATGCCGTCAAGAAACTAGGATGTGCGGTGAAGTCTCTCAGGCTTCCAACGTTACCGTAATACCCAACGCGAGCATCACTAACTGAAGATTAACTTCGTCTGTTCTCAGCTTGCTATCCAAAATGGACTACGCTGGGACTTGGCAGCAATAAGAGTTAAATCATTCAGCAAATATACTGAGCCATACGTCTTCAAAGGATTGCTCGCTCTAAAATTTCTCACGGCAATCCTCAATCGTTACGCATTTGAAACCTTGTTAAAGTTATTGAATCATGCTTGGACCTAAGTGAAGATTCACGGCAAGGTTTCGATATAGTCCGTACTGAATGCACCACCCGATAATCTTTGGCCCTTCAATATGCTCAACCTTCCTGCAGGCCAGTCTCGTATTGGAATGAAAACTTAGTCTCTTCACTCGTAAACTGTTAGGATCGAGTCTGAGATTCTTTACTACGTGAGTGGACTGAACTGTCAAAAATATTTCCATTCATAAAACCAAGGACTGGCGTGTGTACTCCTTTGTTGTTTATTGAACTGTTTTGTACAAGGTGACACCAAAATTACTGAATAAAACTAACCTTCCTGTCATTAAATGCAGAACTCCTGGAGAATGACCTTCTTCCTTGCTCAGAAAAATACTGTAACTAAAAAATCTGTGTAAGAATATCTCTACAATTTTGTAGTAAAACCTCACAAGCTGGCAGGATACACGGCTCTGATACCACTAAAATGACCCTAACCGGCCATTTACTAATTTTCTCAACCAAATCACATGCAAATTCGAAAACCAATAAAACATGCAAATATCCAACAGATATATTCGAATAACCAGCAGATAAAACTTTATTAAATTTCTCCGAAATATGGTTTTGTATTATACATCAGCAATACAACAACCAAACATTACAATAACCAATCCAATCCGAAATACAGCAAAGAACAGTAAGACTGGATGATAAAGAACCTGGTAAAACAATGGCGAACTCTGAATGAATCCGCATCGGGATGAATTGGGTTTCCTCAAATTTCTGATTCGATAGCTAAAGCTTCTCGAATTCTCAAAGAGAAATAATATCCATAAACTGAAGCATGCTGAAATGAGACTCTCAACCTCCTCTTATGGCTGCAGCTGTGACTCTTCAGTTTTCTCACTGTGACTCTTCATATTCCCATTTCGTCTCTTTATAATTTCACTTTAAGTCACTTTTTAAAATAAATGACCGTCGAGTTATAAAGTAAAATAATAAACAAGTGAGGAAAACTTCTGGCATTAAAACGGAGGCCCAAACGAACTCAGATACTGACATGTGATAGCTTGCCAAAAAGCTCTCGGTGAGACACTCCGAGTCCACTAATGTAAAGCCAAGAAATCTGAACCCTGCTGACTTACTATAAATAGTAAGTACCCCGAAAACTTGCGGAAACTGCTCCGATTGGCGTGGAACTGAAAACACCAAGGCCAAATATCTCCTGGAGCACTGCCACGCCACGGTTAGCCCTCCGGACCAAGGTGAAAAGGCTAACAACACGGCACCATATAATGTACCCTAAAAAGGGGACATTACACCGGCTAAAGTGGAGGCTAAATGTAGCGTTATAAATTGTACACACTTCCTACACTTATTTAGCACCCATTTTAGTGTGTTCATCCTTCCATGCATCATAGGACTTTGCTATGCATTTAATTAATAAATATTTAAGTACTTGTCCTCTCTTAATTTAATTTCTATGTGGGCCTTTAATTTTAGGTGTGCCCCCCCTTTAATTATTTTGATTTCAAACCTCAAATCCATGCGCATTTTGGGTATCCCCACATCCTCATTGACTCTCGATTTGAATTTAAGCTCTAATTGGCTAGAATAGGGCACCCCATAAGGAATGGGGCAAGATAGGTCACCCCGTGACTTGGGACGCGCCCCCCAATTTCCATAAAAGCGGCCAAATTTGAATTGGAGAACGGTCTCTTGATTGTAGCATGATATTCAAAACCCTATCTGCCTCTAAGTTTTGAGCCCCGAAATGGCTTGGTGAGGTATAAAAGCAAAGCTACCTCCCTCGTTTTGGGTAAGCAATCAAGATATCAATCCTATCAATTCCAGCAATTATTCAAGCAATCAAGCATTTCAAGTATTCAAGGCATTTGATGTTGTGGCAAGCTACAACAATCATTATGCAAGCATGTCTTTTGTGATGTCCTTTTAGGTCTTTGTGGAATCATGATATTGCATCAACACTTGTGATCTCATTTCAAGCACAATTGCATCATTCAAGGTATAAGACATCTTATTTTCTTATTCAAGCCTTTGCTACTAACAACGTGCTTCCCTTCTCAAGCATTTCTATTTCAATTTCAAGGTTAATTCCTCTAAAAGGGTTTGACTAAAGCAATCCACTTTGTTCCAACATTTTCCCCATTTTTTGTGTGCAGGTGACAAGTGGTGCAGCTATAGAAAAGGATACATGCAAATCTAACAAAGAGCTACATGTGGCAAAAGCTTTATTAGATTTTGTTGGGTCTAAGGCACCCCCCAGGGCCCCAAGCGAGTCTGATCATCTTGTACCCTCCAAGTTGCCCTGTTCCTGTCATTCCAAACTAAAATTTGGATCACATGTTACTCGTTTCAGATTTCCAGATCTGGTATCAGAGTCAGGTTTACAGTCTTTGATCTGTCTACTTGCACATTATCCCTTCTTTCCTCTCATATTTGCCCTAGATCTTGCATTCTTCATTCCTATTTACACTTTCCCATTTGCATAGTCATTTTCAACTCCCCAGTGAAGGAATCCTTGCATCCTCCTAAAGCTTGAACCTCCTCAAGCCTAGTGGATTAGTTTTCCTTCCAATGTGTGATTGAAGATAAGTGTGAGTTCCCTAGTTTGATTATCCATCCTAGTCAAAGCCCCTCATGCCCATTTTCTTTCATCACACTTGCTTCTTTTTTGGATATGGCCAATGACTTCTAGGTTTAGACCGATTCAACATCCAAGTATTTAATCATAGATCTCTGAGTATGAGGCATTTGAATTTGAATTTAATCTGTCTACTGATACTAGTATTCAAAATGATACCGGTTCAATGAGTTACGAAGTTTTTCATTTTCCTATTCAGTGGGATTAATTTGTTAACTTGTAGAATTATGAACAATGTTATGTGAACCTTTTTTATGTAAGCAAGATTGATAATGTTAACACTTATGGTTCCTATTTACTTTGTAATTAACTATTTTCTTCAAGGAACAGCTGTGAGACTTGTGTATGTTTTATTTCTTTTAACAACAGAAGCTTAACACACCTATTTAGATGTAATGTCCCCATTTTGAGCGAGCATTGGAGTTAGTGGATTTAGCCTATCATTGGGTCCTTGTAGGCTAATTCTGGTGATTAGAGGACCTTAATGTGTGTTTTGGCCTGTTTTGAGGGACTTACTATTTATAGTAAGTCAACAGTTGGTTCCGATGAGCTCAGATGAATTAGAGGAATTAAATGATGTTCTCAGTTTTTATTTTTGACTTCCGGTTTGGGCTCCAAGATTCTTGGAGGGAGCGTCTATTTTTAGAAAGTCATTCTGTTAGCTTCATTCATCATCTTTCATCATTAGGATCACTCTTGTTCTATCAGATTTTGATTTTAATGCTTCCTCAATCATTTTCGCAAGATGGGTGAATTATGATTATTATTTAATTAAATCAGCTAAGGTTGCCATTTTTATTGGGAATCTATTTTGGGCATCTTAGTGTTATGCTTGTTGGAACCGGCTTAAGAAGTTTTAAATCTTTAGCTCATAAAACAAGGACCCTGTGTGTCAAAATAGCATTATTTTAATGAAAGGGTCATTTTCTGCATTAAAGTGAAGGAAAATATAATAGTTTATTATATTTCAAATGTGCAACCATAAAGCAAGTGGCTTTTAAGTGAAAAGTGTCATTGAGAACCTATGGAAAAATATTATATATACAACCTTATGAGAATTCAAATCTCATTCATGAACTTATGTTTTTTTTAAGATTGGAAGTGGAGAAATATGGCTAGGGTTTGAGGACCGATTCCTCACTTTTTGCAATTTGAATCATCTCATGTTGATGGTGAATTTTGCTACTGAAATTCTAAAAATTCAATTCTGATTCTGGAAGTACAATTTGTTGTTGTTGTATACCGAATTGTGAAGAGTTATTCAATTACAGTTGTTACACAGATATTCTACATATTGGAACGATTTCTTCAGAGGCTCATACAATTGTTTGGGAGATTGTTGTATCTACTGGTGATTGCAATCAACATTTGAAAGCCACAATATTTATCTGGTGGCTGTGAATTAGTTAAGGGAGCTGCATTTTTTTTCTTCCCAGCAGCCTGTGTGACTTTCTTGGAAGGTTGTGTCTTTCTTGGCAGCCTGTGCATCATCATTGAGAGGACGTTTCTTCCTGGCAGCCCACGCACATGTTTTGGAGAGCTGTGTTTACTTCTTGACAGCCTGCGTGCATTCTTAGAGGGTTGTGTTTTATCTCCAGCTGGTTGTATTTTCTAAAAAGGTGCTCATTTACCCTTTGTTAATTATTATGTTACATGACAACTGAAAATTAGAACAAATTTGATGAATGTGGTAATTTCCGGTGAAGTGTTGAAGTTTGAAATAAATTGTTTTCTATATTATTCAATTCTGGAAATATTCTTGAAGTCAAATATTATCAATCAAAAAAAAAACATTGCAAGCAAATTCAGAAATAAATATTACCTTCAACAAAGAGCCAGGCAGGTTCTTTACAGTGGTATCAAAGCTTTGATCTTGCCATCCTCAAGGGTATGAGGATTTAGCAATGGCAGATAGATTTGTACTGGAAGTGCACTATACCCGCAGGGGTAGAAATTCACCACCTCTCGAAGGTAATGAACAAGGCCCACAGATTGAACAGGCAAGAGACAGGAACCGGAATAATATTGGGAATGATATTGACAAGGAGGCCAAAGATGCCTTCAGGAATATTGTAGATGGTCAGCATCATGTTGCAAATGTATTGCAACAGCTTTCAGACACTCTTCAGTGTATCACATTACCAGGTGATCGTACTAGAGACAGAGGTGCACGAAGTGTTTCAATCAGATCACACAGGTCACACGTAGATAACAGGAATGATTATAGAGCTGACCATACTGGTACTTATGACAGGCCTCTTCGTCCTACTTTCTTGAGGCTTGAGCGGGATACAGTTAGTGTAGAGGTAGAGCTGACACCATTCGTTAATGACATGGTGGCACACTTTGCAAAGTGGGATGCTCTTCCAGAAGCAATTAAGAGGAATTTGAATTTTGATAGGTACCTGACACAGAAGAGAGAGCATTCCAAAGGCTCTTCTCAGGAGCATGAGGCTGTGACAAACTTGCTGGAGGACAATTGCATTGAGTCTCATCATTTCCATGAGACAGGAGCTCGTGATCATGAGAATCTTGATGGCATGATAGCCACCATTGATGGCAGCCCTACATCAACTGGTAGCAATGAAATTACTAACGATACAAATTCTGATTTTTATGACAGCAGTCCTATGTTTGAGCTTATTGATGTCGATGATGACAGGGCAAGTGTAGAGGATGTTGTGGATATCACTATGGGTTTTGACTCACATGATGAGAGTGTTAGTTTTCAAGATTGCATGCTAAATGCGAGTTCTTCTAATTCTGATTTCTATGACAACAGTGAGTCACGTTGGCAGTGACATGTGATATCAGAGGTTTTACAGGTTGGTGATATTGGCATTGATAATGTGGACACTACTGATGTTATCTATGAGGATAATTCATGCTGCAACGAGTCTGGTATATCATATCAGATATTGGATGATGACTCAAAGCGGTTATTGGATGATGATAGGTCCCAGGATCATAGTTTACAGGGACTTATTACACATAGTGAGGATTCTCAGAGACATGAGTCCATTCAAGTAGAGCAGATTTCACATCATGTCTCTCACAATTCACAGTTTTTAAGCTCGGATCAACAGATGGGATTAGTTCACTTTGTGAACAATCCCTTATTTGATGTGGATGTCGTTATAACTTATGACAATCCGCTATTTGAGCTTAGTGATGATCCCTTTCAGGAGTTGTTCGATGATGATGATGTTAGGGATCCTATCAGTACACCTGGTTATCAGGCAGACTTTACAAGAGGCCAATCAAGCCTAGCTGAGCAGTTTATAGAGGTGTACACAGTGAGGAGTGCTTACAATTTTACATTTGATCCTCATGTGCAGGATATCTACCAGTAGCAAAGTTCTTCAGTACATCCATTTGATGACTGGTATGATGGTTTGGCTGGCATGAAGACTAGGGGCAAGTCCAGTCTGTTGGTTGAGTTACTCCCGTGTGAGTTACTCTCGGTTGAGTTTCTCCCACATGGCGATCCTGTTGCAACATCTTCAATTTGGGTGTTGAGCGCAGTTTCTCAGATGCTGATGTTTGTACTGTTGATGCTGATGATTTCTTCACAGGAGTATAGTGATGATAGGGACATTACCCATGACCATCCTTGGGATCCAAGTGGACTTCTATGTTTTGTAAACTGAGATTGCATGGGGACAAGCAATTTCAGGGAGAGAGGACTGTAATGTCCCCATTTTGAGCGAGCATTGGAGTTAGTGGATTTAGCCTATCATTGAGTCCTTGTAGGCTAATTCTAGTGATTAGAGGACCTTGATGTGGGTTTTGGCCTGTTTTGAGAGACTTACTATTTATAGTAAGTCAACAATTGGTTTCGATGAGCTTAGATGAATTAGAGGAATTAAATGATGTTCTCAGTTTTTATTTTCGACTTCCGGTTTGGGCTCCAAGATTCTTGGAGGGAGCATCTATTTTTAGAAAGTCATTCCGTCAGGTTCATTCATCTTTTATCATCAGAATCACTCTTGTGCTGTCAGATTTTGATTCTGATGCTTCCTCAATCATTTTCACAAAATGGGTGAATTATGATTATTATTTAATTAAATCAGCTAAGGTTGTCATTTTTGTTGGGAATCTATTGTTGGCATCTTAGTGTTATAGCTTGTTGGAACTAGCTTGAGAAGTTTTAAATCTTTAGCTCATAAAACAAGGACCCTGTGTCAGAATAGCATTATTTAATGAAAGGGTCATTTTCTGCATTAAAGTGAAGGAAAATGTAATAGTTTATTATATTTCAAATGTGCAACCATAAAGCAAGTGGCTTTTAAGTGAAAAGTGTCATTGAGAACCTATGGAAAAATATTATATATACAACCTTATGAGAATTCAAACCTCATTCATGAACTTATGTTTTTTTTTAAGATTGGAAGTGGAGAAATATTGCTAGGGTTTGAAAACTGATTCCTCACTTTTGCAATTTGAATCATCTCATGTTGATGGTGAATTTTGCTACTGAAATTCTGAAAATTCAATTATGATTCTGGAAGTACAATTTGGTGTTGTTGTATACCGAATTGTGAAAAGTTATTCAATTACAGTTTTTACATAAATATTTTGCATATTGGAACGATTTCTTCAGAGGCTCATACAATTGTTTGGGAGATTGTTGTATCTACTGGTGATTGCAAACAACATTTGAAAGCCACCATATTTATCCGGTGGCTGTGAATTAGTTAAGGGAGCTGCATTTTTTTCTTCCCAGCAGCCTGTGTGACTTTCTTGGAAGGCTGTGTGTCTTTCTTGGCAGCCTGCACATCATCATTGAGAGGCTATGTTTCTTCCTGGCAGCCCACGCACATGTTTTGGAGAGCTGTGTTTACTTCTTGACAGCCTGCGTGCATTCCTGGAGGGCTGTGTTTTATCTCCAGCTGGTTGTATTTTCTAAAAAGGTGCTCATTTCCCCTTTGTTAATTATTATGTTACATGACAATTGAAAATTAGAACAAATTTGATGAATGTGGTCATTTCCGGTGAAGTGTTGAAGTTTGAAATAAATTGTTTTCTATATTATTCAATTCTGGAAATATTCTTGAAGTCAAATATTATCAATCAAAAAACAAAACATTGCAAGCAAATTCAGAAATAAATATTACCTTCAGCAAAGAGCCAGGCAGGTTCTTTACATTAGAGACACGAGTATAATCATTTCTCATGCGATCAGTGTTTGCATAGTCACAATAGAATGCATCAGGTTATCATGCCCATTGTCTTTCATCACACTTGCTTCTTTTTTGGATATGGCCAATGACTTCTAGGTTTAGACCGATTCAACATCCAGGAATTTAATCATAGATCCCTGAGTATAAGGCATTTGAATTTGAATTTAATCTGTCTACTGAGACTAGTATTCAAAATAATACTGGTTCAGTGAGTTATGAAGTTTTTCATTTTCCTGTTCAGTGGAATAAATATGTTAACTTGTAGAATTATGACAATGTGATGTGAACCTTTTTTATGTAAGCAAGATTGATAATGTTAACACTTATGGTTCCTATTTTCTTTGTAATTAACTGTTTTCTTCAAGGAACAGCTGCGAGACTTGTGTATGTTTTATTTCTTTTAACAACAGAATCGAATCCAGAAATTTACTTTGAATTATTAATGGATTGTGGAAATCTGATATTGTTAACAGAAGCTTCACATGTCTATTTAGAGACATAAGCATAACCATTTCTCATTCGATCAGTGTTTGCATAGTCAAAATAGAATGCATCAGGATATCAGAGAATGTAGTTTTTGACAGGTGGGTCCTAGTATTTCTTTTTTTCCGTAAAAGAATTTAGTTGTTGACAGGAAGATAGGTACTTCTTTTTCCCATGGCTTTGAGCCATAGGAATACTTTTGCAGAGTTTAATATGTAACTTGGTAGCTTTGCATTGTTTTCTTGTCTGTGTTCTTATCTGCATCCTAGAGTTCTTCTAAAATTTTGCCATGCACACAAGTGGCGTGCATCTCCAATGAGAGCCGCTGTTAGAATGGTTTCCATTCATTTGAAGCTTTGCATCTTACCTCTCAGTTTCAGGTGTAGAAATCATCATTTTTATTCACAAGTTGCAAGTTTCCCCTTGATAGTAGTTCCATGGGAGATACATTGGAGAGTTTTCCCTAGCATTTTGAAGAAGATTTTTTAAATTTTACTTATGTTCTTCATATTTTCCAAAAGGGTAATAAGTTTACAATTTGGGGGATAAGGAGATAAACATTAAATTCTATTAGTTTCAAACTTTCACCATTCCCTATTTGTGAGAATGTAGAGTAAATGTCATTGGTAGACCCAAAACCTAATTGCTGTTGGCAAAATAAAAACTGTGGTTACTAAAATGAATAAAATAAATAAGCTATTGTTTAGTTTATTGGCTTCTCAGAAAAATGGCAAAAAGGTAGTGGCACTTATCTATATGTTCCCCTTAGCCATTGACTGTTGATCCAAAGGGTATTGATATGGGATGTTGATATGTTTAAAAGCAATGGAGTAACTAAATGTTCCGTCCATGGCATGGATGGTGGAATAATATTACAGAAATGAGTTTTCATCACTGCATCGAACACATTTTGTTATCTCTTGTTAATGGCATCCACCAAAGAAGTCTGAATAAGTTGAACTATATAAGGTATGGATTTATTCCAAAGGGCTTCATGTATGCTCCATAGAATTTGCATTGCATGTCCAATGCAAGAATTATTAGAGCCATTTTAACATTGGCATTCCACACAGGAGATAAGACAAACTTGACCAAATGCAATCTTTTCTTTCAATGGTAAAAATGCAAATGGAAAATGTCTTCAAACCTAATGCACTTTAAAGATTCCTAGTTTTGATATTTGTTCAGACACCTGGATTGGTAATGCCATGCTAAGAGGAATTTTGGGAGGGTCAGAGAAACAGGATAATAACTTGGGAAGTGATGATGTCTTCAATTAAAATTATCTTCATAGATGAGATATCAATTGACTTGGAGAGCCCCACTATATTTCAGATTACATTTTGTCCTCGTTCTGGATGCAACAATATTGATATCATTCATCAATCTAGCACCCGACACATTTCATTTTGTCATCTTAATGTTAGAAAGGCAGATAAGGCGATCATGGTTTAGAGTTATGTGAGACCTGCAAGAATAACATGAGCTTTGTAATCAAATTGAAAAGAAGTTTATTCACTTTCAAGGTATTTGAAGTGCAGTCCCAAGAGCTTTAAGTTCATTTATGTCATCCCATGCATGAACTACATAAACAAATGAGATTTGCTAAAGAAACTAATAATAAAACAGTGAAGGGTGAAAATTCATTCCAAAACCATGGGCATGGACTGGGCATATACAATCTTATACAAGAGTTACCATATTTTATTCAAATGGCATTCAAATTTGTCATTGCTACAGGCTTTGAATGCATTGTCATGAGCTTGCAAGGCAATGTGCAGTCTTGTCCAAAAGAGTTAAGATGATCAAATAGAAAAACAGCATAAGGCATAGGTCCGTTCCAAACACCTCACATAAACTGTTGGCATGACTGCTTAAAAATGGATCGGTTGAAGCTGAACCACAACTTCTTGTTTGTAATGCAACAGGCTTTACTGACTGAGCTGCAGCAGTGTGGATGAATAGAATTGATTTTTTCTTGGTATAATTTTAACTAAAGTCAAAATTCCAACTTACTAGATACTCAAGGTCTTCCCATTCCAAAGTGCAGATTTATTTCAGCAAACTTGAAATGCATAGAAAACATCCCCTGCAAGAGTTATTTGAGCCACTTTCTGATGAATAAAACAAAGAAGGCCCAGTTGATAGCATTGGTTATAGAGATGAAGTGGACCTGGGAAAACCTGTTAATGATGAAAATGTACAATTTGCAAAATCTTCTGGTAGTCAGCAGTATTCAGATGCTGTTGCAGGTAAGATAAATATGTTAATAGAGTGAGCATTAAATTATCTAAACATAGAAGCCCATGAGGGCAATCCACTGTAGCAGCTTATGATATGAATTTTGTATCTGTGCTCTAATATTTTATGACTAAATCTTGTTCACTGAATACAAGAATGACTGCAGGAAGCTCCACATAAAGAGAGAAGATGGAAGTTCATGTTAATTATTCTTTGGATTATTTATAAAAGAAAGTGATTCAAATACCTTAGGTTGGATAGATACTGTATTTGCCTTTATTTGGTGCTGAAGCAAAAGTGTTAGAAGTCAATTACGATAGAAATAAAGTTCTTGTTCAATCTGGATATTTAAAATATACATTGGGTTTTGTGTGCAGCAAGCCACAGGCATAGGACTGGCCTGATGTGGGATAAGTTTTGGAATCAGTGGTTACAGAACCACTTTTAGCCATTGAAGAAGGATTTCCCAACAGCAAAGGCAGGAAGCAAGCAATCTCAGAAGATACATGAAATGCAGATTTTTCCCTGCATCCAACTGGAGATACCCCCACTTGTTGCCTTTTGATACAATTGCCAACTCGTGCATCCAGTTATTATCAGCAACAAAAATGAGCTTACATTTGAAGGCATGAACAACCATACAGAATTTTTTGTTTCCGTTTTAGTGCATGATCTGTTGCAACCAAAATGAACTTGTCAAATCATGTTCCAGTCATAAAGAAGTTGTTTCTTTTATACAGGCTGTTTGAAGAAGCGTTATACCTGAAATTTTTACTTGGTCACAAGCATAATTGGAAAGCAACTAGAAGCAATATTATAAAAATGGAAATTGCAACCAAAATGAACTTGTTAAATCATGTTCCAGTCATAAATAAGTTGTTTCTTTTATACAGGCTGTTTGAAGAAGCATTATACCTGAAATTTTTACTTGGTCACAAGCATAATTGGAAAGCAACTAGAAGCAATATTAGAAAATTGGAAATTGCAACCAAAATGAGCTTGTTAAATCATGTTCCAGTCATAAAGAAGAAGTTTCTTTTATACAGGCTGTTTGAAGAAGCAGTATACCTGAAATTTTTAATTGGTCACAAGCATAATTGGAAAGCAACTAGAAGCAATATTAGAAAATTGGAAAAAAGGCAAATTAATGAAGAAGCAGAATGCACGTGGTAGTTTTCTGTGCATTAAGGCAAATCGGCCTAGCATTGTGTTGCCTATGTTTTAGACCTGGCCAATTTTAAACTTTTTCCTAAACCATTGCGATATGTGGTCTTGACCAAATAATTGAGATTGGCAGGGGTTCTATTTCTATTTTCCCCAAAATTGCCTTACATGTGGAAAATAACAATGCAAGCAACTTCAGAAGTTGACAGACATATATTCTCCATCCCAAGTTCTTTTTGGTACAGACTTATTGCAAGAAACATAAAATCATCTTCACACAGGACCAAAGATCCTCATTACAAAGTTGCAAACGACTCCAAGATTGGTATGATCTACATCTCCTGGTTATACTAGATGGTGGAAACCAAAGAAATATTGTCGATCCTTATCCAAGGTTGAGACATTAAAATGAAGAGTTTGGTTATGAGTGCCACTATATTTATTTGTAGTGAGACAATGAGGACGACCGGTTTTTTTTCTTGATGGTAAAATTTTGTATTCTGTGGGAATCGGGATTCATCTTGTTATGTCCCAGTTCATGAAGCTTGACGCCACAACCGGATAAGCTCGACACATCAGATGTGACTGCAGTCATAAAGCAATCTTAGCATGCTAATATAATTCCATTAATAACATCGGAAACTGATATGATCTGAGGAACCATCAAAGTCGCTGTCGGCAGAGAATGTGTCCCAAATGGCATTCATTCCCATGTCAACGTTTGTGAAAAGAGTACCTCTGATATGGTATTGATTGATGAGAACTTTGCCCCAACTGTGGCGTCTGTTGCAGAGGAGCGAGTCATATACCATAATACAGAACCGTTCATCTGACATACAATCTATTCAAACATTGGGGAAGTGGTGTGCATAGTTGTGGCCGTTTTCTTGAAATATCAGAGATTCATGTGCCTGCGCAACTACTATGGATGAAGTTAGTGACCGCTCGTAATTCATCCATATCGAGATCAGCTCCCACATAAAGGTTTTCGAATATAATCAAATGTTTTGGAGGAATGTAAGCCACAAGGCTGTTGATGAAGATGACTCGTCAGTAGAAGAGCTTAGCTTTGATAAGGATGTCGTCTGAAGTTGTTTCAAAATCATATACAGATATAAATCATACCATCTGCAACACGGTCTGATTCCCAGCTCAATTAAGAGACAAATGTATTGAAACGGCAAGATAGAAGCATTGGAGTTTTCACGTGCATTTGAAATTTGTCTGCCAACATCCGGCATAGTTTAAACATCTATCTAAGAGGGACCCATAAAGTTGGCAGTTATTCTTCTCAGTTCTGAAAACTTCATCAGAATCCAATGAGGTTCACCTCATCAGATCCTGACGGCATAATTGGAACCGCCAAGCAGAGGGATTTTCAATGTACAAAGTGCTCATATTATGTTGACTAAAGTCAATGTTGCTGGTCATTACATGTTCTAAAAGCTATTTCAGAACCTGACTGCCCATCTGGAACAAACAGATAGACATGTATAACGAGTTCCAAATAGAGTTTTGGAGCCTGACAAGCAATATGGAACATTAAAACTCACTAAGAGATTATCGAATTATGGAATTAGAAGATGTCATGGCATCAAGCATGAAGCACATTGATTTGAAGAAACTTTTGGGATTTTCAAAACAAATACAACAGCATGAAGTATAGCGATTCTAAAGGTCTTGTCGGAATCCGATGGAGACTTGGGACCACATTGTGCTATTGGCTCCAAAGGAAAAGAGAAATAAGCAAAGTCAAAAGTGTTTCCAAATAGTCTTGGGATAGTGGGGTCTGATGAACTGTAAAGAAATATTAGATTCGTGCATTCAGAAAGCTCACTTGTATTGGGTCCCTACACTTGAAATTGAAATGATGAATTGATACCAATATTTTATGGAAATCTCAAAACTGTCAACGATTTCCGAAATAAGTATGAAGATATATGTGGGCGTTTCTCTTAGACTGAGATCCACAGCGGAACCGAAGATTTATATATTGCAAAGGCGTGATATTTGTCTCAAGGTTTTGTAACCTCCAAGCGAAAGCAAATAGCAAGCCTAACAGCGACAAAATGTCCTCAAGCTCGAATCTGAATGGAAGTTTTAGAGCAACACATTGAACTCCAGTTAGAAACACAAACCAATTACTTGAATGATTAACAGAAACAATGCTTGGTTCCCCATTAAACATAATAGAAGGAAGGCTTCCATTAGTATGGTGAATACATATGCAAAATGCGGAATTAAAGACAACACAGCCGAAATTGTTTACCATGATTTTTTAAAGAAACGAGGTCTCAAGGAGTGAAGAACCCTTACAAGGCATGCAAGTTGAAAAGATAAAAGGGGCGTCACGGTTGATATCATCTAGAAGCCCAGCTAAAATACATTACAGGGAAACGAAAAAATCTTCGAATCAGATGCCAAAAGTGCCAGGTTACATAGACTAAATTTCAGACTAATCCTGAGCTCATGGGATTAATTATGGTACTGCAAGTCAGGAAGTAAGATAGCTAAGATTACAGAATCTGTCAAATGAAAGAAATTGGCAGGTGTAAATATCCTTCTCATGTGCACAACAATTGTTCAACAAATGCCTGAGATGAATGTGGTCTCATGAATACCACAATAACAGATATGCATTTACATACAACGCACTTAAAACTGTTTGACAGAATACCTCAAAGGAAGTCTAGCTCGAGTAATGAAATAAAATGAAACAGATAAAATATCTTAGAAACTTCCAAGAGGATGCAAATAAAGAGGGATTAGACAAAGGCTCGTGTCAAGCCTAATTCAGAATTATATTCTTTCTTAAAATAAATAAAACATTGTGTATGTGGGAAATTAAAAAGACTATATTTTAAAGAAACAGTTACAGGAACCGAAAGGCCTCAGAAGCAGAGATAAAAGTTATTTTTATAAAGATTCAAGGGTCGGTTACTGAAGCTAGAAAGTCACGGTGAAATATGCCTATAAAAATGTATTCAGATGACAGAAAGAAGGTCCGAATTTTGATCCCCCTTGTCTTGCGAGACATAACTGTGACTCGATCAGAGTCTGGGGGCCACTTTAATTAGTATTGGAGAGGGTGATTGGTCGGTAATTAGTATTGGAGAGGGTGATTTTTTAATTAGTATGTTTTAAATCTGAGTTTAAGCATATTCTTCCTGATTAGGTTAATCGTTTCTTTAAAATGCTTTCATGTTCAATCTGATCATGTGCATGTATATCACAAAATCTTTGAGTTTTGGTAATCCATGTATCTAAAAGGGTAAATATTGAATCTCCTTTTTGTTTATCTTTGATAGGGTGCTGAGTAAGTGGTCTTTATGTCATCCATCTCTGTTCCCCTTTGCTTTTCAATCTGTAATCGAATTCGTACCATGGTGATGGGTGAATGCTAGTCAGCCTTTTCTGCTTTCTGGTTAAAAGCATATCCCAGAAAACACACGTTTTATCCAACGAAGGGAGTTGTACCTTCATATCAAAATTCAGAGAGGAACCATCACGGTTCACTCAACTATTGATTGCAATTGGTCTTATTTTTGGGCTGAAGTGAGTCATTTAATTATAGTTTTTAAAAGGCCAATCTGTTAACTAACACATTGCAACCTGCATATTTATTTCCACCATTTACCCTTGGGCCATTGATCTTTGTGTGGGTTTTCTTGGCCGTTGATTCACTTCATCTATTTGAAGTGTGTTATGTGTCTTTTTCTTCAAGACAAAATAAAGTTATGAAATATCCCTTTAGAATTAAAAGGGAGATAAAAATAAAGGATATTATGATCCTTTGATTAAAAGTGGGATTAATAAAGAATAGTTATAAAAAACCCTTTAAAAAAGGAGAGGAATAATTATTAAAGGAAACTCTTGTGAAAGGGTGCGATCGTTTAAAAACCACCCATTAAAATGTTACATAAAGCATTCATGTGAAACTTGAGAAAGGGGAGCATAGAGATCAATTGAGGAAGACGAAGAAGAAGGTGTCTTGGTGAGCCATGGGCTTATAGAAGGGGGCACACAAAGTGTGTCCAACTTGGGAAACAAAGAGAAACCAGTATTGTCTTGGCTAGGGTTGTTGTGCATGTTGAGGTAATACTCTAGAGTGTGTTGTGTTGATGCTTGGGAAGCATCTGTGTTAGCTCTGAATAAGAACCAGTTCCTCCTCGATGTCCATAGCTATGTGGGCCAAGACCACTGGAAGCTTCTTAGAGTGAGAATGATTATTTTAAGTGCTCAAGATTTAGACAAGTACTTGAAAAACATTGATGTTAAAATCTATTGACCCTATTTTATATATGATACAATTGAATTATGTGGCTATGTTATTCAATTTATTGTGTTAACTATTGACAATAGAATTTTTGCCAAATTATTACACATTATAGTTTACATTGGTTATTTATATCTGTTTTAGATAACATTATATATTGCAAATTATGTTAATTCTCGTATTAAGCATTGTATTAATTCCATTACAAATACTTAACTCAGAGAGAAAATTGCCATTACATTTGGTAACAGAGCTAAAAATTGGGCTTTAGAGTTAGTTGTTAAATATCTTCTTATATCTGTGTGTCCTAGTTAAGAGTGATAAGGTTATAGGGATAAATACATAAAGATCACTTTAAACAACCTTGTATAAAAACTAGATTTAATTTGGGTTAAGTTGTACTAGTCATTTATATAGAGAATCATACTGTTATATTTAACACATATATTGAATATACTTGGTTACTAAGACTTCAATATATAGAATGACTAAATTGTCAAATATTGAATCATATCTGTATGTTAAAAGATGTGAGAGGCTAATACTATTATTCCTCATTGAAAATATTTAAATATCAAATATAAAACATATGAAAAAACTAACACTTAAAATATGAAACAATCCTTTATTATCATTAAGAAGGAAATACATTGAGTTGATACTAATGAATATCCAATAAAATAAAGTATCAGCTCTTTATAAATGGGAGTTATAAAAACATGATAATAACACACTTATAAGAAGCTCCTTGCTTAAACATTAGTGAAATTGTCTTCCAAAACATCTAAAATAATGGTACATTGAACCTTTTTATTCTTGCCTGGATGCTAGGGGTTTAAGGCCATCACTTTTATAGACAAAGATTAATCAATCCGCTGTAACTCACAAGCAAAATTCAAGTTCCCACAGCAAATGATATCTCAGATTGAGTTCCTCGCATCGATTATGTACATATGATTTAAGTAATAACTTGAATAAATTACATGACAAAAATAATTAAAAAAATGAGTTCAACCTAAGTAGAGAACAATGAACTAGAATCATTGAAACTAGATCAGATGTAACTTTGGTGGTAATCTGGAACCATGCCATTCTATGAGAAGCTAACTCGGTATATCGTTCCATCAAAAACTTTTCGGGCATCTAGTAAACCACTGCAATAGATACATATGTTGATAAGGTTATTCTGCTAATGCAAATTTCAGACTCAAATATGCGAGGTTCAAAAAAAAGTAAGTTAGTTTATAGCTTAGATACTCTAGAAATCGAACCTTAGCAAATGGGACTTCTTTAATGGATTCTTGGTCTCTCAATTGACATCCATCAGTTGCTAGGAAAAGAAATAAATGGATGGGACAACATATTTTTGTTCCTTGTCATATGGTGCTTAAAATTGTGGTAATAGTCTAGTGTCATAATTAGGATTGGTTTCAGCGACAATTGCATTTCTAAGAAAATCAGAGATTTCAGGCAATATGTTATTCTTTAGCATGGGAAGCATTAGCCACAACTGTATTAGAAGATGTAAGAAAACAAATTAATCTATAGTAACCAATACAAAGTTTTACCACCTATTTTATTCAATAATTGATAGCATAAAATTATTAACATTTATTGAGAACATGGTACAATGCAATTTGTACTAATGAACTAAAGAAAATTATTTAAAGGTTGGTAAATTTTAGTTTTTCTAGGTTCATGGTTTTATCAATACAAGACATGTATTTAAATTGGTCATTTGATCTCTGCACTGTCAGAACAATTTAAAAGTGTAGTATCCCAAGAATATATATTTATATTTATTATTGTAGAAGAGGCAATATTTATGTCATCTTTTGTAAGTTTCTCTAGAATCTGATGTTCTTGATGAATGAATATGTTTAATGATGAAAAAAAGTTCAGGCTTCTTATCTCTTATGCAAAAGCATAAGCAAATGTGATCTTCCTTTAGGAAAGAGCAGCAAAGCCACTAAGAAATACCTGGAGAAGGGAGGCCACCATTTGTAAAGGAGTTTGTTTTTGTGATGCAGAGATAAAACAGAAAGGTAGGTTGCGTAGGAATAAGAGAAACAACCCAAAAAAGCACATTTTACCTGGTGAGCCACCATTTCTCCAAGGGGCCTTCATTTGTCTTCATGTGTTGGAGAATGAGGATATGCCACGTAAGGAAAAACAAGAGGATTTAGAGTACAAAAGACAAGGAAGAAGGAATCTATGTAAGGCCAAAAGAAGAGGGATTAAGGCAGTGAGAAATCAGAAAAGAAAAAGGGGTTTTGTGTTCATGTAAAGGACTGGAGATTTAGGGCATAACAGGGGAGGTCACAAATCCATGTCCATATATGCTTAATGGTATAATTTTCAGCTTAATGAAAAAGAAAAACTTTTCAATGCTGCTCAATATTATGTGTATGTGGAGGCTGAGTTTGTGTGTTAAGCAAGTGCATGTGTTATTTTTGCTTGCAGCAACTAGGATGAGCATGCAAGTCAATTTGAATCACTTACAAACTTTAGCGCTAGCGTGGGCTTGTAGCAACTAGTGAATTTGACCTAGTGTGCAGAAATTGTGTTCAGTGGCCACAAGATTACCTGCAGCAAAGTTAGTTTTTTACTCCCTCTTGGCTACAAGCACCCACTCAAATCATGCAAACTAGGTATCTTGAATCTTTTTCTAGAAACATTCAATGCATTGACCAACAGTTCCAGATATGACTCCTTGCAATATGGAATGGTAAGTTGTTGTAAGTAAAATAAAGTTTGTGGTTCCATCTAATGATGCATTTCCTAGTTCCAAGTAGTACCTTCAAGCAAAGGTTGCACATTGGGAGTATTACAAAGAACAAAGAACCCCTATGACTATAATCAGCTAGTGTTGGGGATTTTGACCCCTATTGCAGATGAGATAGACTAGGATAAAGACATTTAAGACTAAGTAATCAACAACAATCAATAGCACTTGCAAAATCTCTCTAACATGTATAAAAGTAAACAGACTATGCATCCACAAGATTACACAAAAACTCAAAGATTTAAATGGGAAACCCTTTCAAGAGTTAAACTGCAGGCAAAAGATGTTCACAATGATATAATTTAGAATCAAGGATTTAATGCAACAAGGTCTTTGACAAAGTCTCAATTTATAGCATATGCTTCTACAATCACTCTAATGTTACACAACAACAGTGTTCTATTCAATATCTATACAATCATTCAACCTTTTGACCTTGGCACCTTTACACGAAATAATACATATAAATGTGATCATGAGAATACCATTTGTCAAACTATTCAACCAACACATAGAATACCAATAGTCATGAAACCATATTATGACGTCAACATATTGCACAAATCACCAACATGATAGCTTCACATGTATAATCACCTTGTATGTGTAGCCACTACCATATGCTATGAATCGATAGTTACACACTTAACACTCTTGATGAGTTCGTGTTTTCCCTATATAGCCAACACTACTAGCTCCACACTTATGATAGCAACTACAAACATAACATCACTTTTGATTACTTGCAATACCTTGTGCCATCTTTCCTAAACATTTTACTACTCTTAGATTGTGCCAAATGAACTCTAATTGTAACACAAGTGCTCTTGCATCATTGTTCATGCTTCTAGAAAACACTAATTTCTATATATAGTTGTGAGTTTTTCAAACAACTTGCGATTGTTTTCACAACACCACCACATCTAAACCAACATGCATGTTGTATTGCATCATTTTCCACAACGTTACCAAGAATTGTGTAAAAAGACATTAATAGAATGGTACAAACTATTGAAATCCCTCTTATTTCCAATGATTTGTGGTGTAATCTTTGTGATGGAGAAACCCAACCTACAACACCAATTATTGTTAAAAAATATTATGGTAAAATAATGAATGTGTTATTAAACAAAGATCATAAATGATCTATATATACAAGTATACACAAGAATGTTTCTATAACGAACAAAGAGAGAGAAATAAAAACTTCTCAAGAGAGAAACAGAAAGAGAAAGTTTCCATATTGAACAGCAAGAGAATATGGAAACATAGAAGAGGAGTGACCATTAGAAATAGAAATAAATCTACAGAAGAGAGAAAAACAAAAATAGATAGATTTAACTCTAAAACTCTCCCTTAATGGCCAACCTAACTTCAAAACAAAAATCTACAAGTGAATCCTCATAAGGCATAAAAGGCAGACTTAGGCTAGTAGGACAAGTCTTGGTACCCAAACAAACACCTCAAGGCTACGATATACAAAGATCGTCATTATTCTCTGCTTCCAAGTGTTGTAGTTTGTTACGTTGAATCACTAACTACCTTCCAACAGAAGATTGGTGAGAGATGCCATGACACGTTGTTCAATGCAAAAAATGTGAATATCTGAAAAGGCACAATCTTTGAGGTAGATTGACGAAAGACCCAGAAAAAATGAGAAGACACCCAAAAGAGAGCACGAAAAACCCAGAAGGAATCTACTGTCAGATTTTGAATCTGCTAGCTCGAAAATTGAGGCACGAAAAATGATGCACCCAAAAAAAATGAAGGCAACCCAGTTGAGATCTGCAAAAAACCACCAAGAATTTGCAAGTAGATTTTCAAAAACGGCAAAGAATCTAAGAGTTTTGAAGGAAACCCTAGCCGTCAAAAAAAACTTCAAAATTTGCAAATGGTTGTTAAAAAAATGGATGAAATCCTTGCCGCAGAAGACAGAGAGCACTATAAAAACCCTAGACGTCATGAAAGAAGCAAAAATTGAACACACCCAAGCAAAGGATTTCGAAAATATTATGAGTCTGAAATTTCATGAAGAAATTAAAGATTTTCAAAACCTATTTCGAAAAATAACTCAGGAAATTCCAATAATGAAATTATTATTTTTCGACAAAAATAGCTCTGATACCGTATTATGGTAAAATAATGAATGTGTTATTAAACAAAGATCATAAATTATCTATATATACAAGTATACACAAGAATGTTTCTATAACGAACAAAGAGAGAAATAGAAACATTCTGAAGAGAGAAACAGAAAGAGAGTTTCCATATTGAACAGAGAGAGAATATGGAAACATAGGAGTGATCATTAGAAATAGAAATAAACCTACGGAAGAGAGAAAAACAAAAATAGAGAGATTTAAATCTAATAAAAAAAGATACAGCAATATAAGAAATCTAAATCCCTAGCTTTAACAAGGGCTTTTGTCAATGAAGATGTGTTTCGACACACAATTGTCAGATAGCTTGGGCCACCCTTCAAAAATTATGAGATCTATATGATTCCCATTCATAGTTAGAGTGCATTCACTTACAATTGGATTTATTCAACATTGAATTCAAAAAGAGTGATGTCATGAATTTGGCTTATAAAATTCAAGCCATTAAACAAATGTTGGTGCTCTTATGGAAAAGTTGATATCTATCTGATAGCCTTCATAAATGAACTTCTTCCAATTCATCCAACTTATTTGGAGTCTCTACAGGGAAGTAAACAGTTGAAAACCATCAGTTTTGATCAATTGGTTGAAAAGTTGGTAGAATATGAAAAGGCGTTTGGGAAAAAATTTGATAGCACTAGTGAAAATATTTGTCTCACTCAACAAAATGAGAAGCCTCCCAATAACTTGTCTTCTAGAAGTGGTCATTATGATCGAGGAAGAATTAGAGGTCAATGAAAGAATAGAGGAAGAGGGGATACAAATGGCAAAGAACACTTTCAACATGACAACCAAAATAATACACCACCTGTAATACAAACATTATGGACGAAAAGGGAGACATCAAGCCCATGAATACAAAATCTCATGGGATAAGATAGAAAATTCTTTCAAACAAAAAGATATGAACCACTATGATAATAAAGCATTAGAGGTGGACTGATCTGCACGTGGCAATGATCATGATGAATTTGTGTTTTACATATCAGCTTATGCCTACTATACCCCAATGAATGCATCATGGAATAATGCTTGTGTAGTGCCCACCCATAGGTTACTTTTAAGTTTTACATTGACAAACTCTTTTAGGCCACTTTTATGTGTGCATTGATTATTTCAGTTTTATTATGTGGTTTTGGATGTATAACATTACATGGTGATTTGATATTGGTTAATTATGGGATATTATATATTTGCAGTTAGATGATGTTAGTTACTTTGATGATGATTATTTATATGTTTAAAATGTTGTTTATGTTTATGGTTTTACTTACCCTATACTTACATGTGTATGGCTATCATGTATGCTTTTACTTTCCTGTTGGACGTGTTTGATATGGTTGAGAGACAAAGTCGTAGTTACCTGCTTGCAGGATCCACACAATGTCCCGATCCTTGCCATACATGCTTGCCTTTTATGTAGTTTTGCAAGTACCGAGCACCAACTTCCCTGAATTGTCAGGATGAGCGTGCCCTATCACAAGTCTCAATGGTAATTGAAGGGAGATAATATTCAGATCCAAATCCCAACCTAAGCCATTTTATTGTCCTGAAATAATGGACAAGTTTCTGATATTTTGACCTTCCAAATTCATCTAGGTGACGTGAGTCCATAAACCTCTCCCTTGAGCATGATTATGGTTTTATTAATTTCAGTTGGTCTTTGTTTGGTGGTATGTTTGTTATCATTAAATAATTTATTTAGATTATTAATGTGGTTTAAATAATTAGATCTTACTAAATATAAATAATTAAATGTGAAAGTATTTAATTAATGGAAATTAATTAAATACATTTATTAAATTTAAAGATTTAATAAAAAGACTACTTGTGTAAATAAAAGTATTTAATTAATGAAAATTAATTAAATACACTTTTTTAAATATTTAATTAATTATCAAATTCAATTTTCAAATAGAAGATAAATTTATTATTTGAAAATAAATTATCATTGGATAAATAATATTAGACTAAAATAATATTATTTTAATTAAATTAAAATGCAATTGAGTTGCACAAATCAATTAGAATAAATAAATAAAAGAATAAAGTAATTGGGAGTTAAGTGAATTGACAAAAACAATGAATGCAAAATACTTGAGTTACAAATTAGAATTGAGTAAATTATGTGAAAAAGGGAATTGATGAAAACAAAGTTGTTGAGTTGAGTTGAGTTCCAAAATTGCATGGTTGAGTTCGAATTCCTATATTGGGAAGGCTTGGTCATTGTTTTCAAACACATAGGTTTGCAGATTTAGGTGAAGGAATTGAATTGAAGAATTCTTTTGTGAAAGCTTAGATTTTTCTACATTCTCTGGTCTTCATCATATTCTTCGATTGGTGGTTTGAGGTAGGGTTTGAAAACCCTCATAAGTTTAATTCTGGTATTTTAGAAAGATTGTTTTCTTCGTGCCTATTAGATCTGGGTGTTATGGCTATTTTGTGATTTTCCTCTCATGTTTGAGATTCTGCAATCAGTTTTAAGAAATTTGGTCCTTGAATGAATTCCCATAATTAAATTTTTGGTTTTAATTCAACTAGGGTTTGAAAGATTTATGGCAGAAAACCTTAGGGTTTGAATTCAAATTGTTAAAATATTATACAGATAATTGTTCATATGTGAATTCTAAGTTGTTAAATTATGTGAAGAAAAATGTGAAATTGGTTATATACATACAAAACAACAGAATAATCCATATATATATATACAAAACAACAGAATAATCTATATATATATATATATAATCCATATATATATATATATATGGATTATATATGAATGTATATATATATATATATGATTATTCTGTTGTTTTGTTTATATATGAATGTATATATATATATATATATATATATATATGGATTATTTTGTTGTTTTGTATATATATATATATATATATTGTATATGTTTCTGGAAAAAAAAATATGTTTCTATTTTTTTTTTAAATATAAAAAAATAAAAAATGACGTGGAGTGGGGGGGACCCAGTCCCTACCCCACGGCACCTATCCTACCCCCTGACAGCAGCCCTGCCGGTGTGGGGAAGGAGTTAAATCCCTCCCCCACTTACTTTGCATTATGTTTTTTATTTATTATAAATATATATATATATATATATATATATATATATATATATAATTATTTTGTATAGATTTTATTTAAATTATTAATTATTATTTATTAATTAAAAATATTAATGAATAATAGATTTAATTTTATAAAAAATACATATGTTAAATAATGAGGTTAATTTGTATTATAAATTTAGTTAAATGTTATGGAGTTATTAATGCTAATTAGATTTATCTAGTTATGGATTATATTTGTTTTAGTAATTTTTAAACCTCGAATCAATTTATTTTTACAACATTATAAATTGATTTGTTTGGTGTTAGAATTTAATTCAATGATGTAATTATAGTTTGTTTAGTGATTATTACATGAATTAATTTATGCAATGAAACTTTACAAATTAGTTTATTATTAATTAAACTCTTATGTATGTTTTTCCTTCTGTGTTTATGGGTTAGGAGGGAATCTTTAATGTCATCTTTTTAGGATTGTTACCAGAGGCGAGGTTAGGGTTAATGTGTTATGTTTTGTTTGTCTTGCATACTTCTGTGGTAGTTGATCTTTGTTATAACTCAACCTTATGGAAGTTGATTTTATTATGATGGAAGTTGTTTATGTGTGTTCCTGTTATACTTTGGAACCAGATTTTGATGTTATGATTAATGATGACCTATGAGTTATGTTTTGAGATTTATGAACCTAAGGTAGGTTATCTAGGTGTTAAAGGGGAAGTGGCTTGCTTTGGAAGCGTCAGAGCCTAGAAGTGCCTACCTGGATATCCTTAGTAAGTTACTTAAACAAGTGATAATATAAATTAAATGGGGTTTTAAAATTAATTAATAAGATAATGGATTCCTCACCCATGCCTTGAGTGCTAGTATAGGCTAAGGATGGGAGCAAGAGAAGATGCTTTCCCATCTAGTAGTGGCGGTGAGTTCTGGCATGATCGGTTATCATTGTCTACATGAGAGGATTTCAAGTTCCACATATGATCACACTTGGGAGTGAAAGTCCAATGATATCGTTCCAAGGGGTTGACTTATGTGATAACACTTTCCTGATTTCATCTTAGGTTTCCTACATGTGTTGGTTGCCTCTGGATTAGTATGTGTAACTTTGAGTTATTGAGATGTACCCTTATGATAGGAACTTATAGGACCCTTGCGTAGTTTTACCTGATTGATTGATTTTGGTATTGTTATCCGAGTGGGGTCTGATGTTATCTCCTCAGCATGGTGGGAATGGAACCACAAGTTTCCATGAGGTTGGGAGGTAGTGACTCTTTTACCATTTGAGACTCCGACGTTCCTGTACCGGTGTTGGATGATCCTTGTTGCAGTTGTTTCTTATCCTATCTTTCTTGGGAGTCTTATTCTTATTCTTTCTTTATTTGTACCTTGTACTTAGTTGTAATTGCATACACTGCGACTTGTGCAGTGGATGTGGATGATTATGTATACTTTAGTATTTAGATGTATTTATGATGTACTATGTAGAAGATTTAGATGATCATTGTGATTAATAGATTTGATTGTATTTGCATAGTTTCTACCTCAAGGAACCCTTCAGATTTGTAATCTGAAATTGAGATTATGTTTATGTGTATATATGGACTTTATGTTTTACTTTCGCTTTGTTATTCATTATTGTTTGTAAACTCTTAAGAAAAAAAAATTATTTTGTAAACTTAGTAACATGTTTTAGGTTAATATCTCTTGGGTTCCCTAGCGGGGCATTACAACTTGGGTGTTAGATATGGATCCATCCAACATATGACATTTTGGTTACGATTATTTGGAAGGGTTCCATGAAGGTGTTTGGGGTCTTATCTATTTGGTAAATAAAACAAGTCTCAAACCTATTGGAAAAGGAACCATTCAGTTCAAGTAACACGGCCTTCCAAATTTTGTACTTCATAATGTCATGTATCTTCCAAACTTATTTCCCTTGATGGTGTTCTAGAAAAAGCTAATGGCAAAACTTCACAAAGCTATGCAAAGGTGTCTATAATGAACCTGATTTAGGAAGTTGAAATTCTTGCTTTCTCTTCCAATTGCTCTCTTGTTTCTTTTCGTTTCTCAATTCTTTCTACCAATTTGGTAGTAGACACCTAGAATTTGTGTATATCACCTTCATATGTGGATGGGCCAAGGTCTACCTAGGTGATATTATATTCTACTTCAGTTGCTTCTTCTCCATTCTTGTCAACTCGGGCTCTACAATTTTCACATAATGATCACTAAAAGATGTATCCACCATCAACCTAGAAGTAGCATGAATCTCTTTGGTTGAGGAACCAACTGCAACAGCCTTGCTATTGCATCAAAACCAAGATCAACCATTGGGGTATGCTTTCTCTTCTTGACAACCACCTCCTTTAGCCATGGCAATGGAGATGTTACTAGCTAGGATCTAGGTCTAGAGAAAGATGTGATGGGATGTAGGCTGGTCTTAGGGACCATATCCACATTTGTGTTGCTTGGTGGAGGTGAAGAAGGGGGAGATGGTGGACAAGGTGGCAACATGTGGTTGTTCGTCAATGGGAACCTAAGAGCTACTTTCTTCCCTTTGGGTTGGTGGTCTCTTTACTTCATGTTTCTTCCTAGGTTCCTAACTTCCTCCTTCACATGTACTCTTTAATTCATTAATTACCGGTTCAAATGCAGGTATGGATGCAGATACAAGAACCCAATACATGGATGCGTGGAAAATTTTGTTGGGGGTTTGGATGCGTTTGGGTACGTGTATGGATCTTATATATACAAAACAATTAAAGAAATATACAAAATTGTAAAACTGAATCATTTGATAGTAAGATACTTCATCATTGATCAATGTCAAAAGCCAAAGATAAATATTAAATACCAATTGATAGTTCAAAAATATTCAAATAAGCCATATCATATATGTCTACATTCACGATTCCAACAAAAATCATTACAATTACAAAATGTAGCTCATGATTCATCAATCATCAAAAGGATTATCAAAAAAAAAACATCTATTGAATTTTCAGCTACTACAAGTTCAAGATCATCTAAACCCAAAGCAGTTCACTCGCACTAGATGCACCATGTGTAGGTAAGTCATCATCATCATCCATAGTGACTCTAGCAAAATCCTCAACAATTGAATCCAAGTTGGCACACTCAACTACTACATCCCCTTCTTGTATTAGGGATCCTTATGTGACAGAAGACGGAGATTGGAATGAATATTCACCAAGTCTTCAGCTCTTTTTGCAGCCAACCGGTTACGCTTCATTGAGTGGATAAAGCAGTATATACTCCAACTCCGTTTAGCGGTAGAAGAACTTGCAACCTGGAGCGAAAACAAACAAAATTAAAACAAAATGCAAAATAAACTAAAGAATCTTAATTGATAGATTCTACAATACAAGTGGTAAAGAAAACAAAAAAAACTTACTTGTGAGAGGATCTTGATTGCAAGAGGTTGGAAGTACATATAATCTTGACCATCGAGGTACCACCATGTAGTAGCATCCATTTCGGATTGGTTATTAACAACACAAGGAGTATGATTTCTTCCTAAGACAAACATGCCAAATTCTCTCCTTACATTTGTCTCCACTTTTGGATCTTTGAATAGTCTACTAAATGCCCGCTTGTACCCATTAGCCACTTCAAAATATCTATATGGTGGTAATCTCCTTAGGATAGAAAGTACAAAATTGCTATAGTACCTCGGAGATGGGGCATATGCAAGGAGGTGCAATGGTGTGGTCATCTTGTTCCAACGATGAAGAACAATAGTTTCCACCCTTTTGAAAAAGGTTTGTTCAAGATCATTCTCTTTTTTGTATTACCACTTTTATTTTCTCCAACATCATGTCCATGCAATTATAGACATCCCCCAAGCATGGTGCATTTACATCAGCAAATTGGAGCATAGACATGATAGGATCGGTGAATTCTAATACATATTCCACACAAGCTCACCAATCGTCATCCAAGATCAATGACTTGACCTTTTGGGCCCTCTCTGAGTTTGACTACTTCCATACACCCCATTGGTTGCTAATAACTATTTAACCCAATGCCTCTCGTACCTTCACAAGTTCTCAAAGCAATTGCATGAGATGCAAACCGAGTCTCAACAACCTAGGATTGTGTTAGTAGTAAGTTAATAACTATGAAGAACCTTGGTGGCTCAATATATTGCAATCTGAATTTTCCTAGAAGAATTCTGATAATTTGTATCCCTTTGTATATTGAAAATATATGTTTCTCTATTTATTTGTAAACACTTGGCAATCATTAAAAAATAGTATATAATTTATTGAATCGCTTGTAAACTTGGAGAAGAACGGTTACAAATCTCTACTTGTAAATATTATTACAAAAGTAATAATCAAATTGGCACCTTTTGTTTAAGTACGGCTGCTGCAAGAAATATATATCAGAATTAATGATAAGCGCCAGCCATTTCCGCATCATCCATTTGCTGCTGTAGACGCCTCCTCAACTCACTACATTTAAATCCTTTCAAACACCATCACGTGAAGATTACCTTCCAATAAACTACGATCCCAAACAACACCCAGCAAGCATGTGCGTACCGCCAGGCAGGAGATAAATCGTACGGCCCCTGCAGACTTCCGTACAGCTCTAGTAATTAATGCAGCCCGCAAATCCTTACTGCTGGTAATTCTTAGCACAATTCATTAGCATCAGCAACCAATTCAAAGTGCATCTCTCTTGAGAATTTATCGTTTCTCAAAGAATTTCATCACAAACCCTTCTCAATTTCGATTTCTTCTTCCAGACCACTTTTTTCAACTTCACAAATTTTAATAAATGACATAAGGTAGAGAATTCGATTTCTCCAAGGCATATATAAAGACCTCAATGGAAACTTCTTCATGACACTTTTCATTAAAGAGTCTTCACCATCACAACATTAAATAAAACATTAAAGTCCAAAAGTTATTAAATTATCATAACTTAATTTAATAACTTTTATTATAAATGTGATGCACTCAACCTTACTGACAAAACCCTTCAAACTTCTGACAATAGTACCCGAGCTCATACTGCCCTGCCAGAAATAGCCAACTGCTCAAAATAGACTTACTATAAATAGTAAGTCTCTCAAACTGGAGATCCCTGACAAACAATCTTGCAACACCTGATGATGCTGTGCAAGCGCCCTGCTAAACCAAGCTATGCTCAAAATACCACTTACTATAAATAGTAAGTCATCCAATCTATCCCAAACAAAGAGCAAACCTAACAACCAGAACCTCCAGAATGGAATCCAACTACTGGCACTGCTAACTGACCCCCTCTGATCACCTGATTAGCTTGCGAGGGTCGCCAAACAAACCTAATCTCAAGAGACTGAAAAACGGGGACATTACAATAACACATTAAAAATATGTAAGCAATGCCTGTTAATGGGCCTCTGAGGATGAATCCTCCTTCTATGAACGTAAAACAAGTATCTTGGATTCCACCGAACACGGGATGGATTAAAATTAACTTCGATGGGACGTCAAAAGGGAACCGAGGCCCATCAGGAGATGGTTTTGTGGTGCAAGATTGGAAAGGTAACATATTTCTATTAAGTGCAAGAAGTTTATTGAAGGGGACAAACAATGAGGCTGAGGTTCAGGCAGCCCTCTTAGCTATTAGAAAGGCAATTGATTTAAAGGTCACAAAGCTTAATCTGGAAGGGGATTCATTAGTAATTATCAATGATATTATAAAAGAAGAATCTAGAGTGTGGTATCTAAACAAATACATTCACAGAATCAAATCTTTGTTAAGCCTTTTTGAGGAGTTCAAAATCACTCATGTACGGAGAGAAGCCAATGAAGTCACTGACACCATGTAAAAGATAGGAGTTTCATTGAAGGACTAGGCCAAAGAGGAGCTAATAGAAGATTTCTATGGGATTGAGGGAGAAAATTTTGATAGATGACATCTTCTTGTTTAAAAACTAATGGAAAGTGTTGTGGATTGAATCACCTAGGATAGTGAGAATGTTATTGGGAACAATTTATAGAAAGAAATTTAAATTCAAACAATGGTTCTCCCTCCATTTTGAACTGTTAGGTGAGCCTTTAATGCAATTATGAAGTGGAATGGCACTGACTCATTTGAGGGGATACAGGATCTGTGTTCAATCATGAGAAGATTTTGCTCCAACATTTAGTGATAGGCCAAAGATGATGTGTGCAAACATTTATTGACATTGGATTTGAGTTGGAAGCCTCTAGAGAATGGGATGTGTGAGTGTGTGGAGATAAAGATTGGACAGATGGTAAAGTTTTGTATCTAGTTAAATGCAATTCTCACAAACGGTATGGTTGTAGAATACTGTACAGAGCGTGGAACGGAGGCAAATTTATCTTTGCATACTTTCAATCAGTTGCAGGCTTATAGAGGGGAAGTAAGCCACAAGAGAATGAGAGAAATCTTCATACTCAATGACCCACAATTCTGGCAATATGTGGATTTAATCTTTGGAAAAGAGTTCGTGTTAACAGAGTATAAGTTCAGGACAAACATTGATATTTCTTTTGTGTTTTTGGCTTGGGCTCTTCAACTAGGGTCACGAAAGGAGTGATTATGAATCATGCGAACGTGTGTTCAACCTTAGTGGACAAGAGGTATGGTGCTAATCATCGGAATGGCAAAGCCTGGAGTAGGGTTGAGGACAAAGGAGGGTTTGTGGAGGGCAGTGGAAGGCACGACCCAAACTTTTAAGCCCTTCTTGGTTTGGATTACCAATACAAGCTAGGATTGCAGAATTGAGGAAGCCAAAGGGACATGGGAGATATTGAAGGAGTTGTTGCGGATGTTGGAGGAGGAAAAGAAGATTGCAATGGAGAGGCGTCAGATTGTAAAGGAGAAGCATCCAAAGGAACAAAAAGCAAGGAAATTCAAGAAGGCTCGTGTGGATACCAAAGGCGGGCTCTTCATACCAGAGGACTCCAAGGACCCCATGATTAAAGAAAAGCTATGCAAGTAGGAGTTTCATTTTTCTCTATTAGTTTTTTGTGAAATCTTTGTCCGAAAATGCTAATAGTAATAGTCCTCTTTCAGCCCATTTTGTAATATACTGGGCTTATTATGTTTTTAAAACAATGTATGTATAGTGTAGTAGTCGACAGTACAACCCAATTTTGCCTTTGACAAGGCATGGTTAACCATGTTCATGTTGTTCTTAGGGAGTTAGTAGTTGGTAACAGGGATGATTTTGATGGCCTTTCATGGAAATAGGTTAGAACAGAAATCAACTCTTTATCAATATTGTTATTGTAAACTTTAATTTTAAAATTAATTAAAAAAAATGTTATCACTGATCAAAAAAAATGTAAATAACACATTAAAAAAATATTTTATTCCATTTTGTAAAACCTAACATAAATGAAAATAAATAAATTAAATTTACCTTCAACAATTCCAATCTCAAGAAAGTTCTGAAAATTGCTTGTGACATGGTGGTTTGTCACAAATATCTGGATCTCACCCTCTTGGTATATTTCTTTCACCCACTCCATTTGGTTGCCAATTGCTTGCATCACGAAGTTGAGGGAGTGTACGGTGCACAGTGTCCAAAAAATGTGCTCATATCTTGCCTCAACCAAAGCACTTGCAACCCTACAATTTTTGCATTGTTTGTAATTACTTAGACCACACTCTCAAGACCCACCATCTCTATGGACTCAATGAGGATTCTAGAAATGAACTCTCCATCTTTAACTTCCCCTTCACAATCAACCACCTTCAAAAACATTTCCCTTGGGGACACCACAATAACATTTATCAATGGATGGTTTCTACAATCTTTCCATCCATAGAAAACGATAGAAACACTTGATTCAACCCAAGAATCTCTAATTGGTTTCAGTGAGGCCTCTACAAAATTCTTCTCTGTTTGCAATAAAGTGGTACGCACCTTTTCATACCCGAGACTTGTGAAACCAAGAGGTGCATTATTGATTGCTGACACCATGTCCCGTCAATATGGTGACCTCACCAAGTTGAATGGAAGACCATTGGCATAGATGCAACGTGCAATTTTTTGTTCAACAATATATCTTGCTTCCATTTTAAATGCCTTGTCCAATGGACTTCTCTTGCGGGTGGAAATTTCTACTTCGTCTTCCACTTCCATAGAGGGTATAGGCAAGAAGGGATGTTTCGAGGCCGCTACTGTATCAGTGGATAAATTTTATTTTTTTTCTTTCTGGAAGTATATGCACTTTGTTCACCTTTTGCAATCAATTCGTCATCATCTTCTAATTCTTTTATGAATCCCACTATTTGTACAGGAGACAACCCCTTCTTATTTGGGCCCTCACACATTCCAATCCCTTTACCAGCAAGGCCCATAAAGTGAAGTTTCACTCAAGAATAAGAACTATAAATTGTGTATTACAAAAATTACACTTCCAAACATATTTCCCACCTCTTGGAACTTGTGAAATCCTTGTGGTATGTCTCCATAAAGAAGATCCTTTATCAATTTTGAATTTTTGGTTTACTTCCACACCCACTAAACTTTGACTACTGGTCATTCTTGCAATTTAAAAAAATGAAGAAAGAAAGAAAGAAACTTGAAACAATTCATCACAAACTTGAATAAATTCATCAAAAACTTGAAAAAAATCATCAAAAGATTAAAAAATAGGGTTTAAATGCTTACCTTAGACGCTCAAATCTCCTTTGTGGAAGCTATTTGGCACTCCACAAATGATCTCCTGCCATAAAAACCACTTGCCCTTCGAAATGCCAAAATGGAGACAAAATGAGTCGAGAGCAAAAGAATAAACAAAATAATATGTTTTTAGGTTGAATGGCCTCATAAAGTGCCATTGCAGGGTTTTTAGGAAAAAAATAACTCTTTTACATTTGTTTTGGTCACTTTAAGTGACCCTACCTATGGATGCGCTTGGATGCGCACAGGATTTGCACCACGGTTGTGGATGTACCCGGATGCATGGGTTGTTTGCCCGCTGGGGTAAACTTAGTATTGCACAAACATAGTATAGGAAATATAATAAACACAGAATATATCAGAGAATAATAAATACTTTCATTAATCATTCCAGATTGGCAAGTACATTTACATCATAATGATAATACCATAATATCTCTTGTGTCCATCCTCCGAGAGGGTATATAAACTACCCGAAGGGCCACAACCGAAATGTCATGACGCAACGGTTTACCTCTCGGTCACTAACGACCAAGGCTAACATAACACTTAATTAACATATTAATCGATACATTCAAATATCCCGACAACATGGGTTGCGCATCCAATATGCATCCACAGACCTTGGTGCACACCCTCTGCGCATCTGAACTAGTGCGCATCCAGATCTAATCTGCGTCCTACAACTAATTTTAATTAATTTCCCTTCTTAGGCTCTTTTCCACCACCTCCCCCCGATTTTGATAGGCCTTAATTTGGTGGAGTATGTTGCTATGATGGGTGGATGAGATGAAAATCCAGCCCACTTTAGCCTCCTTGATGCATTGTCCTTTGTATGTGGTATGGTGACACTGTGTTTTGTGACCCTTGTTCTTAACCATATTTTTTATCTTTTGTAACACAAACAAGGTACTTTCCCAAATTAGAGTCATTTCATTATTAGCTCAATTAATGGGCATAAGTGGTTGCATTTGGATGGAAGAGACATAGACTAAATCCTACATATTTGAGCCCTTGTCTTCTACATCATCAACATCTTATTGTAGACTAAAGGCTTTAATTTTTCCACTATTAGCCTCATCCAATACCACTTTCTTACTTCAAAATCATCTGCACAATCTTCTCAATTATCCTCCAAACCATGTTGGCCCAAGAAGCGAGTAATCTCTACAATAATTCTTGATATCAAAGAAGAGTCTTCTCCTATAAAAGTGTAGGCTTAATTTTACAAATATCTCTCATTGTTGCACACGTCTAAAGAAGACTGACAGGTATAATAGCTCAAGGGAAAGGAAAAGGGGTACCATCCTTCATTTCTTTATATTTTTTTATTGATTGAACCCATTTCCCTGCATGCCTCAATGAGAAAGAGGTTATCACTTACATAACAAGGTAGCTTGTAAGAAAATTCGTCAAAACAACCTATTTTGATAAATTGAAATGCTGAATATTCAATACAATAGCTAACAAATTGGGTTATCAAATTTGCAAGCTTCAAGAGAGATCTCGAGCCCAACATTTCCATCAAATTCTCTCATTGTTGGCATGGTGAAAGCATCATTAACCTTTCTGAAGTCCTTTTAACAAATCTCAAGCTGGAGTTGTGTGTAGAAATCATAAATTTGCATTAGATCGTCATAGACTCCTTGGGACTGCAAACCAGACCATGCCTTTATACTCACAATTGCAGAGAAGAGATATTAAGACATAGAAATATAGATTTGTTTGGGAATCAACCAATTGATTATCCAAATTCACATTAATTTTCCCCAATCAGCTATGACGTAACTTGTCACTATTGTTGACTTGACATCAAGGTCACTCCATTCTAAAGGAAGGTGGACAAGTGGTAGTTAGAAAGAAGTCAGATAATCAAGTTGCATTTACTATTGTGGAGGTGGCAAGTTGTTAAAACTCAAAGGTAGTTCAACCATTCTAGGAGTTTTTTCTTACCTTACTAAAGAAATTAATCTTTTAAGTAGTCTTTAATGGCATGTGAGATTTGGCCATGTTAATTATGATATCATTTGAATCATGCAAAAGAATGGTGTTATAGCTTTGCCCACTTTGCCCAAAATAGTTAAAATATGTGAAGCTCATATTGTAGCAAAACAATATAAAGATCATTTCCCTCATTCAACTTTGTGAGCACAAAGAAAATTACAACTCATTAATTCTAATTTGTGTGGACCCTTACTAGCAACTTCTGCTGGAGGATGTAAGTATTTTATGTTGTTCATTGATGATCAAAGTCAAATAACTTGGGTTTATTTCTTGCAAAAGAATCTGAAGCTTTTGAAATTTTTAAGAATTTTTGTATTATGATTGAAGTGAAGTTCAATCTCAAATTGGTGCTCTTTGAACAAACAATGGTGGAGAGTGTGCATCAAAGTTTAAGAGGATCAGCTTTATCAAAATGGGATTCAACATTATCTCACTATTCCAAGCACTCCCCAATGAAATGTTGTTGAAAGAATGAATAGAATTATCATAAAGATTGGATTGGTTATCCTCTATTTGCTTGAGATCTCCAAATTTTTATCAACCTATTATGCTTTGACTCCCAAAGAGAAAAGCAGTAAGTTGGATCATTGAAGTAATAAATGTGTGTTTTAGGCTATTTTGAATCTTCAAAATATATAGGTTGTATAATAAGGCTAATAAGAAATTTCTTATTGCTCATGATGTTATATTTTGTGAAGCCTTATAAAATATTCAGTTTTGAACACCAGACACAACACGTTAAAAATTTTGCCAAATTTGTCCCTTGGAAAGAACATACTTGTGAAGTTCCTCTCTTTGAAGGGGTGTTAGTAATTTGGAACCACATATGTTGGAACCTTGTTCGGAATATCTAATTCAAGATGTCCAAACTCAAATGTCCAAGAACCCCATCTAATGAAGAATTTCAAACTTCAAATGAACAAGGTGTTCAAGAAACTATACTGCAAAAAATGATGGAGCTTCTCATCAAGATATAGACCAATAGCCCAACCTGGATCTTCACACAAATGGGCAAAATGAGTACATCAAACTCTTTAAGATTTGAGATCTAATGAAATTGGCAGGACAGGAACAAGAAGTTTTTACAGAGAAAGACAACAAGTGCAATCTAATGAAGAAGGTAATTCAGAGTCTATCAATGAAATCGATATAACAGTAGACTCAAAAACAACTTCCTTTAAAGAAGCTCTAAATATTGCAGAGTGGAGAAAGGCTTTTGTTTTGAGAAATGGCACTTTGAAGTTGGTAGATCCTCCACTAGATTATAAACCTATTGGTTGCAAGTGGGTCTTTTGAAATAAGCATAAAGCAGATGGCTTACCTGAAAAACATAAAGCATGGCTTGTTGCAAAAGGATATTCTCAAAAAGAGGACATAGATTATGAAGAAAGCTTTGCACCTACAACAAAGTGGACTGTTATTCATGCTTTATTGGCTCTCTCAACAATGGAAGGAAAGTTCATCAAATGGACATAAAACTGCATTCTTGAATGGCAATGTCAAAGAAACAATCTATATGTCTCAATCAGAAGGATATGCAATCACATGTCAAGAACACCAAGTATGCAAGCTAATAAAATTGGTGTATGGTTTAAAGCAAGCCTTATGAGCCTGGTATGAAAAACTCACCAGGCGTCTCTCAAAGTTGAATTTCAAGCACTTTGAATTTGATGATGCATTTCTTTTTGTCAAAAGGTTGATAGCATAATTGTATATCTAGTTGTTTATGTGGATAATCTAATTCTAACCGGCAACAATGAAAATACATTACAACCATTAAAGAAAAATTGAAGCAAGGGTTCAAAATGAATGACTTGGAACATGCTCATTACTATTTGGGTATTGAGGTGATTCAAAAAACCCAGCATCCAACAAAAATATATCAGTGACCTTCTAAGAAAATGTTACATGTCTGACTGCAAACCACTTAGTACCAATATGGAGCAAATTTTGAAACTGACATCAAATGACTCTGCAGGATAGGTCGATGCAAAAAATATCAACAGCTTGTTGGAATTTTGATTTATGCAACAACACAACCAGACAATTTATTTTGTTCTTGAAGTTCTCTCTAGATTCATGCAACAACACAACCAGACATTTTTTTTGTTTTTGAAGATCTCTCTAGATTCATGCAACAACCTAGAGAAAATATTAGTTGGCAGCAAAAAGTGTTCTTCATTATCTAAAAGGTGCTCAAAATTATTAACTCAAGTGCTCAAAGACAATAAATTTCTCACTGATTGAATATTCACATCCTGTCTATGTGGGTAACTAATAAGAGAGAAAATTTACTTCAGGTATCCTAATGCATCTAGGGTCAGCAATCATTTCTTGGAAATCGAAGAAGCAGTCAATGCCAACTTCATCCTCTGCAGAAGCAGAATAAATGGCAGCTTCTGAGGCAATTAGGGAAATATTATAGCTTAAAAGAATTCTTGAAGGTTTGCAGGAATACAAGGTTTCATAAACACCTCTCGTTGTTGGCAATCAATCTACAATCAAAATAGCCACAAATCGAGTCGTTCATGATCAAACCAAACACATCAACACAAAGTTTCATTTAATTTGACACCATGTAAAGATGATCGTGTTCAACTCGAATATTGTCCCACTGCAGATCAGCCAACAGATGTTCTAACCAAATTGCTTGGAAGAGGGAAGTTTTAGAAATTCTAATGAATGCTTGGTTTAACTATAACCCCTTCAGATTGAGAGGGGGAATGTAAATATTCATGTTAACCTGTTAATCTTCTAGGTTAACAACATACCTGCACTTCAATATATAATTGGAGAGAGAGAGAGAGAGAGATTATTACCGTGCAACCTAAATCTAACAAATTAATTGCACCACATTAACGTTATCCTCTACTAAATCCTTAATGAATGGTACAAAAGAAATATTCTATTCTATGATTCATACCCGAATAGCCTGCTGCATGAACAGCATAGCAATGAGCAGTCCAAATAGTTCTCCAGCTACCCTGGTAAACCTGTTGATAATCGAGCATGCACCCAAAATGGCAAGCAAGAATAACAAGAAGGAAGTCCATACACATACCCTGTTTATAAAAGAGCAAAATGCTTGTGACCATCTAACTCAGATACATGCCTGCTCGTGCAAAGCCCAGTTAAGATGTGATAACCAGTTCAGGTTCCATAAATACATCATTTGTAAATTGTAAACAAGACAGGTATGTTGTTGCCAGCTTTAATTAACATTCACTGGGCAAAGATTTTAAGTACATACCAGCCAGCCCAAGCCAAAAACAACTTCGGGCCCAAATCTTCTCTGTCTTTGGCAAAGTCATACATGAATGTATACATGAGCACAGTTGGTTCAGCCACTCCCAGAATCAACAAAGGCTGACCTCCAATAATAGAATGTATGATGCCACATATTGCAGTAGATGACAACGTCTGAACTGCTGTCAATAAACCATCTGCAAACACATTCCACTTAATTCGCAGATCAAAAAGAGCTTTACCTTTGCCCTTTTTCCCAACTTTCCTTTCAAATATGCATCAATTCTAACATATATATTTTTTTAATTTCTAAGCACCTGTCGCTAGAGTGATATAAATTGTTTATTGAAGTGTGCATATCATTCCAAACAATTCATCTTTCTTTCATTTTTAAATTTTAAAAAGATTCCAATGTTTCTTTCTATATCTTTTTTTCTTTCTGAGGATAATAAAAATACAACTTAAAATTTCCACTTTCCAAGATGCTGAATCAAAATCAGGAAAGTGATCATTGAGAAAAGGCAAACAACAAAAAGTGTCAACACTTCAACTTACTTGTATTTCTGTCCAGTTGTTCACCAAATGAAATTACTGGAAGTGCAGAAGCAAAGAATATGTAGGTTGTTGGAGCAAGGATCCTGGATCACAATCATTGTGTCACTTTTGTCATAAGGATAAAAATTAATTTTGTATAATTTTTTATTAGTTATGTACGTCCTATAATATGAAAGCTTAAAGTGTATTCTGTAGTTGTTGATGTTTACATATGCTACACTAATGAATAGATTTAGCGTGGGAATCAAATGCCAACAATAAATTTTCATAACAAATCAAAAGCTTTCAACTATATTTTCAGATGCTAAACCGATTAACAATCAACAAGACAAAATGCCAGGCAAATCAACCTCGACCAATAGGAGCTTTCTTATCTACAAATTAGTGCAAGTCAATGAGAATGAATTACCGAATTCCTGCACTGAAGCCACCAGTCCAGTCTTGTTTGAAACATAGAAGCCGTCCCTTCAGATCATTCTTGATTCCTTGGAAAGGCACGAAAGTCTCCTCCATGAAAGAATAGATTGTAGTAAGTTTGAAAAGGAGCTCTGGATTCTCCCTTCTAATTTGAGCAGCTGAAATATTAACAAAGGAGGAGAGGATAAAAGTTGGCATAAAAAGTATATGGAAGCAGGAGATCTGTACAACTGCCGTTTAATAAGTAAAAAATTCGCCTATTTGAACTCCATATCGGCAGGTGAGGGTAATGAGGAATATGGTCTAACAAAAAATTTGATTTATGGACTTGTCAAAGAAAGAACCAGTGCATTTGAAGCCATAAATCAAAAGTTTAGGAGAAGCTATCGGTAAAAGAGTGTTTTGAATCTCAACTCCGTTTTAGACAGACTTGAGAGTTTAGACAGACTTGAGAGTCCTACTCTCGGAGTTTACATCTTGATTGTTAAAAAATATACGCCAATGCTAGCTAAAACTTTCAGATTCATAGCGATGAATTTGTGATTCGGTCATTTGGGGAAAACAAAGTGAGTACGATATACCTTACAAATTCACCCGATGTTTAAAGATTGCATTCAAAACGCTAAGCAAACACAATTTCTCATTAAAAAAGGATTGTGCATTTGATTTAGTTCCCCTACGCCTCCCCCCGACATGACACAGACGAATAGAAATGGTTGGTTCACATGAAAAAATTCTGTAATCATAAAGACCACCAGATCAACACTTTCGACTCTAATGGAAGCAATGCGGACGTTCTCTCGCCAAAATATCAAAGTACTATAACTTTAAAAGGCTTCAAGAAGAAAAAATTTACAATGCAGGAAATGCTCGGGAGTTAAATAATACAATGTCTGGCCGTTATCCTCTCTTCTTCTTCTTCTAAGATCCACATTGCCTGTCAATCATTTCGATTCGACTGGCAGACAAGTAATCAGCGTTTTAAGCCTAGGATAACCAATGCACTGCTTTCGTATTTAACCAAACTTAGCTCAGCTTGCTGGTGCTTTATATTACATCATTTGTAAATGCTTAAAAAAAGGCAGTTATTTGTCAAATGGGATGAGTTCAAGTTGTAATCCCTGTAGACCGACGTTTAAATATGCATGACATATGCTTGAATAGTTTTATGTATTTTAACTGCAGAAAAAAATGAAATGGTTGGTTTTACAAAAGGATAATCTCAGTCGGGCTTCTAAGATTTCTCACTGCAAAAGCTAGTTCTCTCCCGCATTTATCAAACAATGAAAAATGAAGTCTACTTACCTTAATAAGAGCTGGCAAATGGCGATTATGAATACTGGAACAGCAGTTTCCGGGGTTCTGTTTCAGACATCTTTTGCTGTCTACAACACGGTTTAACAATCTGTTAATGTCAGTAAACCTTAGCTTACCGCCTTGGTTAAGAAGACAACGATGGAGAACCTCGTTTAATGTTACTAAAAATGCCCGGTATGTTTGTTTTTGTTCGGGTGATCCGCCACGAAGCAGATGGAACAATTCAAGTCTGTTGACAGCAAATAGAAACGTAACACGTGGCCTGTATGTTAAATCAAATTTACAATGAGTATAGATTTTGTGAAATAATAAAAATCACACAATATGTCATTTCTTGTACGAAGTACAATATATATATTATATTGTACTATCTTAAATTGCATCTTATGTAATTTCACATCATATGTGTTTCTTTTAGTTATAATTATTAAGATATTTATTTCATCACCATTTAGAGTGAAAACTAAAGCATTTCTTATTGTTACACATTTTTTATTCTTATTCTTGATTAAAGCATCTCTTATTGTTATGTATATCTAAATTTTGACTGTTATGTCTGATTTTTTTCATGGCCAAATGCATCAAATGATCTACTAGCATCCTGTGGAAACTTGCTATTGTGCTAGTCATTGACACATTATACTTGCCACATTTCGACAGTGCAACTTGTCTGCCAACTTGCACTTGTATTAGGAGTTGTTTGAACATGCTATTTTGAACTCAAAACTTCCTTCTTGGCCCCCAATTCTAACTTTGAACTTCTTTCTTGCATTAAGCCATTCTTGAACATCAATCTTACACTCATAGCACTCTAATATTCACACTAGCGCTTCTTTTCAACCATACACATTATTTTCTTTGTCACAATGATATCTTGAAGCACATTACTATTATACAAAGAACGCCATTGTAACCTTGGAGATCGTTGAAATTTCCTCCTTTCACTTGCATGATTCTCGGTTTCATTTCTGTGGGGAATAGTATATCTTTGAGGTTTATTGAGCATATTTTCTAGTTGGCTTGATAGCATATTGTTCATTTATATCTTTTTATGTCAATTGTTTACACCTTTGTCTTGGTTGTCTATGGAGGTGGAAGCATCAAAGTGGGTGTTTGACTACAACAAGCCCCTATATAATCATCTCAAGCCATCATTTTGGTCTTCTATGGGTAGGTGTTGGAAAGGAGATATCTAGAGAAGGTATGTGAATTTGTTCAGTCTCATAGATGATTTCTTATCTTATTTTTGTTATTTCAATAGTTTAATTTGAGTTATAGTTCTCATTTTAGTCATTTCAACTTATTGTTCTATTATGGTTCACAATTCCTTGAGTTTGGGATGTTGTGTAGATTGTTTTGTGCTTCTTGAGAAAATATGTATTTTATGTTGCACTATAGGGGGCTAGCATGGCATGTTGTCAACCACACTCTATAGGAACATCCTGGACAAAGAGTCAACTACATTGTCCAGGAGACTTTTGTGATGCCATGCCCACCCCTTTACTGTCATTTATGTTTATGATGCCAACCCATTTAAATCACTTTTTATAAATTTTAGATCTTCAGTTACATTTAATGATTCAATTCTATTATACTTTCAATCATTTGATTTATATCATGTTAATTCGATGATGATGGTTATTTACATATTATGATGTTACTTATGTTATGATTTTTACTAACCCTATACTTGCATGTGTATGGTTGGCATGCATGTTTTATATTATGTTTGTTATGCCTGATGCGGTTGAGAGACAGAGTCATAGTTACTTGCTACACGATTGGTTGATCATCTCCATTGTTTGATATGTGTGTGTGTGTGTACATACGTGTATGTATATACATGTATACATGTATATATAATACATGTAAGTACATGTATACATGTATATATATACATGTAGATATATACGTATATATATGTATATATACATGTACATGTACATATATACATATATAGATGTATATTATATATACATGTACATGTATGTATGTATATATGTACATGTATATGTATATATATACATGTACATGTATGTATGTATATATGTACATGTATATGTATATATATACATGTACATGTACATACATACATGTATCTATATACATGTACATGTATATATGTACATACATATATACATGTATATATATATATATATATACATGTATATATATGTATATATTATATATACATGTATATATAATATAAATGTATATATTATATATACATGTATATATTATATTTATACATGTATAAATATATATATATACATGTTTGTACATGCTCATTTTTTATGCAAAATTTTAGGTATCAGACATCGACTTCCCTTAGTTGTCGAGATGAGTGTGCCCTATCACAATATCTCAATGGTAAGAGAGGAGGGATAACATGCAGGTCTAAATCCCTACCTAAGCCAATTATTGTTCTCAGACAGTGGACAAGTATATTTTCCGCTACCTTCTGAATTTTTCAAGGTGACATCATTCGTGAACCTTTTCTTTGAGCTTGATTATTACTTTATGGGTTTGGTCAGTTTTTTTCTTTGTATTTGTTTGTCGGGTGCCTTGATCTAAATTTTGTGTTATTAATGTATTAAATATTTAATTAAGATTAATTATGAGATCAAAATAATTATGTCTTGAATATGGAAATGTTAAATATATAGATATTTAATTAATGAAAATTAATTAAATATCATTGATGATTTAAAAGACTTAATTAAAAGTCTAATTATGAGATAAAAGGTTTAATTAAATATTAAATCTAAATCTTAAGTTAATGTTTAAATAATATTAATTGATATTAATGATCAAATTGTTTCTTAAGTGGTGCTAAAGATATTAATTATAATTAAATATAATCATGTGATTATATGCACACCAGTTTAAAGGGATTGATTTATCAGTTCTAAATTAGAAAGTTGAGTTAAGAGACTTAACTGAGGGATTAGTAATAATTATTTTTAATAAATTAATGAATTGATATTTAACTATCGATTCGCATATTATTAATATGCTAAAAATATTAATTGTTTAATAAAAATTATTAGGCAATTAAATTTGCACGTTTAGTTAATAAAATTGAATTATAAATTTAAGATTAAAAGTTGAGTGATTTGCATGACTTGGAATTATTAATTAAACAAATAATTTTTTCAAATAGAAAATTGATAAAAATGAGGTAGGAGTCGAGTTATGATTTATGTGACTTTGAATTAACTATTTTATTATTTTTAATAGTTGAGTTCTAATTCTTGATTGTGAGTTGCATGTTTAAAGTTTAGTTTGCTAGGTTTTCTTTATTAGAGTCTTTTTGGTCATTATTCAACACACGGGTTTTAGGAATTACAGGTTATGTGTTTGAATTTTGAAGTTAAAGAATTATTTCAAAGCTTGGGGTTGAAGTCTGTATTTGGGTTTTCTTCTTCTTCTCAACAAATCAACTTGATATTTCAAGGTAAGGATTTTTTAATCTTTTTTGTGCAGTTTTTGTTGGAAAGATTATTTTCTCAGTGTTTGATTGATTGTGAAATTGGATCTAAGTTTGAATGATATTCTTTTGATTTTCCAAAAGTTGTAAAGACTAGTAGGGTTTTCATGTAAGTTGTGTTTATGGTATAACTGATATTCTGAGAAAGTTTGTTTGAAACCCCTAGGAGAGAAGATTTAAACGAAATCATGTGTGTTAGTGTTGATCCCTAAGTCATGTTGTATATTAGTGTCCAACACGTAGTCATTATCAAGGCAATGTTGGTCGGTCGTCATTGCGACCAATCCATCCTATTAAGGTTGAGTTATGTAAAGACTTGTATTCTATATAGTTATTGAGCAATAGTTACTAATGAGCAATTCAGAGGTCATTGAGTACTTCAGTACTTACCGAGCAGTATATATGTCAAGTTGTATAGAAGATTCAATGTCGAGCACCAGTATATGGAGAACAGTTATGACTGAGTATCAGAGACTTCATATGTCAAGCAAGTCAATTTTGACATATGTGTTTGTAATGACACAAACACCTCGGTAACTTGTTTTGGCTGACTTTTATGGGTGATTTAATGATTGCTAAGAGAATCAAGGAGTTGATTACGCTTTGTATTTATAATCATTAATCCCTATGCAAGCTATGTAACCTATCATAAAAAGGGAATGTTGAAGCGACATAAGTGATGAATCTAGATCGTTGATTTTGATCTAGAAGCTTGATCATTTGTTTATATAAGGTGATATTAAAACCCTAAAAACGTAGTAATAGAGGAGATCTCTTGTATGTGGATGGAAGAAGTGCTTTGATTGTTAGATGCAAAGATCAGGTAGAGTGACCGAGCAAAGTAGTGAAGGACAAAACAGAGCTATATTTGATGTTGAGATCAGATAAGTTTTGGAAAGAGGAGATTTGTAATTAGCATTTGTAGTGCAAATTGAAGGATCGGGTACTGATACATTCTAGCAAGTGAATCAGAGTAAATCTCTTAATAGAGTGGCCCTAACAAGCCTTTGTAAATCTCTTAACCGAGTGCTTACTTAGTTGTAGGTTTTAAATCCTTTAATCAAGGTATATTGTATAAGTTTGTAATCTCTTAATAGGGCAAAACCCTCACAGGGTAGATCATCTGAAGTGATCAAAACTTTGTAGCTCTAACAGGCACACTTTATTGTTGCAGTAGTAAAGATTTGTGGGTGTCATCCCCACCCTAGTTTTACCTTTCAATGGTTTTTGGGTTACCAAATCTTTGTGTCATGTATTTCATGTTATGGATGAGATTAGAATGTTTGATTCATTTCAGTATTGAAATTTATGTTTATGGCATGCATGTGGAATTAGTTTCAAAGTATAAAATCTTGTGGATAACTGATTCAAACCCTGCCCCCCCCCCCCCCCTCTCAGTATCTCACTTTCCCATATAAGACTTCCAACAGTTAGTATTTACAATTGTGGTTTTACCAATTTATTCAAATTTAGTTAAAATATATAGTTGCATTCTTGATTTTAGAACCTATGTGTATACAATTACTCGCATACCAGGTTGAGGGTTTCAAAACATATGGTTTTATTATAACTTTTATTGTAGATGTCTCATTCAAAATTTAAAGACACTTTCATACACTCATTTGAATTTTATTTAACATTTATAAAAATATGATAGGATTATTTTGTACATATAGGGTCAAATATTGATTGTTATAGTGAGACTAGGCCTATTTGAGCTTGGCTTTTCAATTAGAGACAGACAAATAGTTATCCATAATTTTTACAAAACAAATAATTAGGAAAATCTCTTTGGTGATATTTTAAATAATTCAATTATGAATTTTGTATCTGACTTTTGTGAAGATCCAATGGCTCAAAATAAATTTAGTCTTTTTGCCGAACTAGTAACCTTCATTCCTCAAAAGAGTTGTTAGGGAGATTTTCTTTTTACACCATTTAAATGACCTTATCTTTAGGACTGCAAATAATTAAAAATATGTGGAATTAAATTATCTTTCCATAGATATAATTTTCACACCTTTACCATTCCATATGATATTGTACCATTTAAATTAATGACTGATTTACATAGAGGAAATACACAAAAAGTCGCTATTATAAAGTTTAAAATTATTTTTCCTTATTACTAAATCTTATTAATTTTTAAAAAAATTAATTTGATAATATTAAACAATTAATATAACTGATCTACTCAATCTTTATAATTTTAAATTATAATTAATTGAGATTATAGGGATTCAAGAGTAAAATTAGGTATTAATATTACTCTTTAAACGAATGTTAAGTAAGACTTATACTTAATGAGGTGCTTCATATTGAAACATTTGTGAAATAGAAAACTAAATCATAATGAGACATAACTAGATCCTTCAAATATATTTCATTTGTGTGCTTTATGTCATTGTGCTCTATGTGGGTGCATTTGGGTAGAGTATTGTCTTAGGTGGATTTTGTCTTTTAGACTTGGATTATTTATGTTTTATGACTTTTTCTCTTTTGGATTATATTGCATAAATTTCATCACCATTTTGATTTCACTATTGGTTCATATGTAATTTTGGTTGCATTGATGGGTTATGTTATGTTTTCCATTGAGTCTTGATCTTTATGTTATTTGATCACAAGAGGTGGCAACTATTATTGTGTTGATATTGGATATATTTGGTCACCTTGTTGGTATCATTGGATTGTTCTATGTTTTGAATGATAGTCTTGTGGATTATGTTCTACTCCATGTTTGGAGATAGATGCTACTGATATATTTTTTATGATCATTGATCTTGCGATGTGATAATCATGTGGATTGGTATTTGATTTATTGAAATGACCATTATGGGGTGGACTATTTGGATCCTTGTATAGCATTTGTTGTTCTTGATTATGATCCAACACTTTATTGTTGTAGTAGTGAAGATTTGTGGGTGTCATCTCCACCCCAGTTTTACCTTTCAAGGGTTTATGGGCTACCAAATCTTTGTGCTATGTATTTAATTTGATGGATGAGATTAGAATGCTAAATTCATTTCAGTATTGAAAATTATGTTTATGGCATGCATGTGGAATTAGTTTTATTTCAAAGTATAAAAGTTTTTAGATAACTGATTCCCCCCCCTCTCAGTATCTCACTTTCCCATATAAGACTTCCAAAAATTGGTATCAAAGCTTTGTTTTGTTAAAAGAAGTCTAACCACTTGAGAGTTAAGGTCTTGGAGATTCAAGTTTATAAGCTGGAAAATATCATAGAGAATCAGAAGATTGATATCCATCTTGCATTACACCAGCTTGAAGAATCCAAAGGAGAATTAAAGAAATCCTTGAGCAGAAGGAAAGAGTTGGCAATCCAAATGAATGACACACAATATCAAGAAGAAGATACTAGAGGTCTATTTGATAATGGAAAATCCACTGAAAGTGATGCAGCAATAGCAGATCTATTAGAGAGAAACAACACAGTGAATGAAGATGTCAGAAGTCTAAAGAGAGAAGAGGAAATCCAATTAGTAAGACCATGTGAAGTTATTGAACTAAAAAAGAAAGCTAAAGAAGACAAGACAATGGAAGAAGAAGATAAGAGATAAATGGCTATAAGACTTGATGAAAGGACATGTGATATGCAGAAGCTGACAAACAATCAATTGGACATGGTAAACCAATTGTTACTGCAAATTAAGAGTTGAACAAGAAATACATGGAAATTACAAATCTAAGATCAGAGAACAATCAACTGAAAAATGAATTAAGATCTAAAAAGGAACTTAATGAGAGGATAAACAAGCCCAATGAAGCTATGAAATATTTTGAGGATCTGATGAGGTCACCAAGAATATCCAGTGACACCTCTGGACTAGGACATGATGAGAACCTATCATCCACTAAAGAAGGAGAAACATCAAAGAATGGATAACAGAGGAATGCAAAGTCAAAGAATAACAAACCTACATGCCATCATAATGGGAAGCTATGGCCCACAACAAACATCTGTAGAAGCAAGAATTGTAAGTCCAAACCTAAACCTAAATTAAATGGAAATTATTTTAAATGTAAGAAGCATGGACATAAAGCACATGAATGAAGGTCAAAGGTTAGTAATTCACCTACTACACCTAGATTTCAAGGACATTGTTACAATTGTCAAAAATATGGTCATAGAGAACAAGAATACAAATCCAATGCAAAACCAAAGTGGACATCAGAAGCAAGATAATGTGCCTAGGAAAGGTAACAAATTCAATTGGGATTACAATAAATGGTATAGTTGTCATTATTGTGGAGAATATGGTCATATTGGAGAAAATTGTGTAAGGACACATTTTAGAGGTAAATCCAAAAGTTGGATGAGTGAAATTATGGTCTATTACAAATACCACAAGATTGGTCACATAAAAAGAGACTGTAGAGCACAAGCACTGAGTAATGAACAATTCAAAGGTGAAGAGATTGTTGAATAGATAAGGGACCAGATAAATAAGACATGGAGAAAGAAAGAGGAAGAAAGCAGGAGTGGATCTAGTGAGCCTGAGGTCACCCAATCTAGTGGATCAAGTGATCACACTACTTCTATCTAAGAAAAAAAGGTATGTAAGGAATTGAATTTTCAAATGTTATACTTTACACCAGTTCCTGAATCTATATGTATTAAAGTCCATATCTGCATAAGATAAGATGCATTGGGAAAGATTTGAGAAAAGAGTCAAATTGCATAATTGATGTCAAGCATCAATATTTATGTCTATAGTGACCGAGTCACTCAGTATGTGTCGAGCTCATGTAATATTTGAGATATTATATCTACCAAGTTAAAGTGGAAATGTTAGCATCGAACGAGTCGTGGTTTCAACCAAGTTATCATGTGAAGGCCAAGACAACTGTATTTCACCTATAGGTGTACAGAGCATTAAATGAAGACCTAATCCAACCATTTAAGTCTATAAAATGAAATGTTACCATTCATTCTCATTTCACCCAACAATTTGAGAATTTGTAGAGCAATTCAAAGGCGATTGAGAAGAGTGATTTGTGTGAAGTTAGTTTGAGAAGATTCTTACAGCATGTCATTGGAAAACATTGTGTAGGACTATTAAAACAAGGTATTACCAAGCTACTCAAATTCATCTTTTGAACCCTAAATTGGGAAAATAGAATCTACTTCATATGTAGCAGTAAGGAAGGAAGGAAAAGAGGTACTAAATGTTCAATTAGTAAGGAGTGATGCGTGCAAACCACCAAAATTCCAAGTTGTACTAGAAAGCACGGTGAAGGGAGATCTCTCAGGAGCCCTATCATTGATTCCACCAAAAGTATTGATGATACATGATGTACGTGCATGCTACATGTACAAGATTACTGAGATCAAAGATTTTGAGCTAAGGGAAGTATACAACAGATTATGTATCAATGGATTGTTGAAGGCAGAGCATCAACATGTTGCCAAGGAAGGGTTAGTGCGTGCCCTAGATTTTCCCTTGCAACTTCAAGATAGAGTGTATTAAGATCATTCTAAGAAGAGTACAAGACATGCATGTAGAATTAGTTTCAAAGTTTGTGGATAACTGATTACCCCCCCCCCCCCCCCCCCTCTTAGTATCTCACTTTCCCATATAAGACTTACAACAATTGGTATTAGAGCCGATGAATATCACCAAAGAAATGATTCACCAAGTCACCAATTAGCCTATTCTTACCAGGAAGAAGACAATGAGGTGCCAGAGTAAAGAAGTGATCTAGGAAAACATAATGCTAGTATGGAACAAGAGAGGAATGACAATCTCTACGATCACAGATCCTAAGATTTATTTTGCAGTAAGGGTTATAGCTCACAAGTTATATCAGTCAAGCATGATGGATAGTGTTCCCTGCATTGTAGTAGATCAGGCATAGAAAATTGTGAAGAAAGATCATACCTATGATCTTGCTGAGCTGCAGCTAACACAACTTGTGGAGAACCTTACATCAATCAAGAAGGCTAAAAACTCACTATGTAAGTTTGGTTCCCTAATAGTTTGTCTAATCTTCTATTTGAAAAACAATTTTCCTACTATAGGAGACGTAGTATGGAGTCAGGACCGACCTGTGACTCTATAGGTTAATGAGTTTATTCAACAATTAGGTGATAATTTTGATAGTGTGATGGAGAGTTACTTTGTTGAATTTAAGAAGAAGATGAGGAAGAGAAGTATAATTCATGTATCCCTAGTAGAAAAATACTATAATGATATATGTTTTCTAGTGGATACCGACAACACCTATGTTCAAGTTGTCATGCCTAGGGTAGCATGGGTAAGGCCATTGCCCTGTGAGGTCAACATAGATGAGACATCGGAAGCTATAACTCCTTTACTGGCAGAAGAGGTTGATAGCAAAGCAAAACCTTTTGGAAATTATGAAGAAGCTAAGTCCAAGATTACAATGGGGTTAAATTTTGCAACCCTAGAGATGAAAAGAAAGAAAATCGTCAAAAATCTTGAGAAAATTCTAGGTGAAGGAGAAGAGGATAATGCACTTCTTGAGATTACACAAGGTCGGGGTGAGGACCAGTCTAGTGAGTTTGAAGATAGTGAAGAGGAAGAAGTTGAAACTCAAAAGAAGGGCAAGGAGATAATGGTTGTCGGGCCTAGCAAAAGGAAGATCCAGAAACAAAAGCTTACTCCTCCTGCAACATTAAGACCGAGAAGTACGGCATCTTCAATTGCCACAACTACCAAGCCCCAAAGGAAAACACCAGCAAAGAATACTGAAGGGGAAAGCTCGGGAAAAAGGAAACAAGTGCAAACTAGAGTTGTGTCGAGCCATCCCAAGAAGAAGCTGAGAAGGAACTAGTGTTACAAAAGGATGATGATGAAGAAGAAATGACCAACACAAATGATAATAGAAAAATAAAGGTGGCAAGACATAGGCATCCAACTAGTGTTGATGAAATTTTCTAGAACATTAAGAGCGTATCAAGATTGGCAGGATTTAAGTTAAACAAATTTGAAAGATTAAGCAAAGATGGTAAAGAAAATATTGAAGAAGCAATAATAGATATGCTATGTACATTCAAGATGAAACCTTTGTAGATAGGGAATCTGATCCTTGAAGAGCTATTCAGTAAAATTAATGCAAAATGGTAGTATGTTATCATGACCGAGAGGCAAATAAGAGAAGGCACTAGTCTAGCTCATATTATGTTTGAACTGACACCTAAGTAAATAGGAAAATTCATGGAGAAACATAGAAATAGGTTTATACCTAAACTAAGGGCTTACTCCATACTGAAGATGATGTATGAGCATCCTGGGTGTAAGAGCAATCTTGCATCACCCAAAAATATTTTTGGTTTCTTTTCAATAAGGGTTATCTTGTGCAGAGCTGCTATTTTTGGAAATTTACTATTTTTTAGTAAGTTTTCCATTCGAGCTCAGAATGGTCTATTTTCTTTCCTGGAGGTTCATTTTGGTCATATCAGCCTACCAATAAAGTTTCATTGTCAGATCAAGTCTAGTTTTGAAGATATTGAAATTTTTCGGTATTGGCAGCAGGGTACAGAAACTTTGAACTCAGTTTTGAAGGCTTTAGAGGCCCTAGATGAGGTTGAAACTTTGGCTGAATGAATCTTTCTTAATTTGGATGTTGTAGAGCACTTCACGTCCTTTCTAAAATGGGGTCATAATAGTCAATCAGGTCAACGGGTGATGACTTATGGTCTCCAAAAATTGGGTCACCTGAAATGGCGAAAAATGATTTTCCTTCAAAATTTATGTTTGGGTTTCAAAAGTTGTTTTGAGCCGACTCTCATGTAATAAATTGTAAAATAAAATAATTCTAAGTTTGGTCAGCCTTATTGGCTAAAATTATGGAACCTTCCTAGGCAGTGGAAAATTGCCTATATAAGGAAGGTTGTAGTGTTGTCTTAGGCAGTTCGGAGCAGTTCAGAGTAGTTCTGGGTAATAATTTGAGGCTTTGTCCTATATAATATTGTAAGGGAAATGCCCAGGTGGCTTTGCATATTGTAATTCTAAAATTTGTAATTCCACATTTGTGGAGATAATAAGAAGCCCATTTTTTGTTCTTGCAAATTGTTGTTGTTTCTCTATTTTTGTTATGTGTTTGTGGTATTAAGGGGAGCATCGTTCATCAGAAGAACAATGTTGAAGAAGTTGTCACTCAAAGCACATGGATGTGAAAGATCATCTTAGGGTTAATGGTTGATAAAAGTGCACAAAAAGATGAAGGCACATCTAGATAGGTTGAACTGGATAATAAAGAAGATATAGATGAGCCTCAGAACCTTGAGGAAGAGGTAAGGCACAAGGTAGAAGAGAGTGAATAACAAGAGTTGATCACTATTGAGGATGTACTTGAGGATACACCAGTAAATATTAATGCCTTGACCGAGGAAGAAATCAAAACCCAAATTCTTACCAAGGCAGCCTCCAATCCCTTTCTACCATGCACCAATCCAGTTCTCATCTAGGTACATGATTATACAAGGATTGAGGGTACATCAATAGTTGACGTTGAACCTACAAGCTCCCACACGATCATAGTTGAACAGAAAGTCACACAAAGTTCAAGTGCTGAGGAATAGGGCAAGCCGACAACAACAACAAAAAATACACTTGTCAAGGTAAATATTGAGGACAATAAAGGAAAAGGAGAGGAGAGCTTAAAATAACAAGCAGATAAGTCTGCAATAGTAATTTCAGGACCTCATGTTGAGGAAGAAAAGGAAACTGAGCATCAAGAGGCTAAGGAGAAAGAGGCTATCCAAGCCTTAGTACAGTTGTCGAGTAGCAGCACACTAAAGAAGAAAGTACATAAGAAAAAGGAAAAGTCTCCCAACACACAGGTCACATTAGATGAAGTTATAATAATTCCATAATGGGACATTGATAACTTGACCTATGAACAAATGCCAATATTGCAAGATCTATTGAAGAAGAGAAAATAAGAGGAACTAAGGAGAGAACATCAGCAAAAGCAAGTACTTCATAAAATTAAAGGTATATTTATAGAAGCTTTTGATTTGGATGATGTGAATGAGACTTCACCTAATCTAGAACAATTGGTTCATATTGTTAAAAGGGTGAAGAGTGATGAAAGTGAAGCTAATGCAATGGTCAGAAAGAAAGTTTGAGATAAAGGTACTTGAAAGGGTCTCAACTGAGATAGCAATAAAATAGGTAGAACTTTATGATCTAGTGAATAACATAGAAGAGGTTGTACAAAATGTTCACTCTTTGTACAAGTAGCTATGAAATGTTGAAACATTCACTAAGGAAAATCAAGAACTAATTGACAAGGTGCAATTAGACTTAAAGTCTACAGGAAACTCACTAAGCATGGATGCAAATTCCAGCTCTATTCATTTCACCGGACTACTTCATGCACAAGGAGGATTAGTCGAGTTGATGGCTAATGATGGAAGGATAAGAGCCAAATTAATCTTAATAAAAACAATGTTAACACCTCATCTAGAGGTTATGCAGAGAGAATTGGCATCGACAAAGGATTTAGTACAGATAGATCCTCATCTCTCTATCGTCGAGAGTTTGGTTGATCTAGCTGCCCAACTAGAGATCAAGATACAGGTTTTGGAGACTGTGAGATTCGGATGGGATAATGCCTTAGAAATGATTATGAAGCTCCACAAACCATTTTTGGACAATTATTATCTAACCCCTACACCCTAGCAGCTCAAAGTGACAAAAACAAGGGGGAAATAATTCATGTGTATGCAAATTATACAAAAGATCAAGGGGGATATAGAATAGAACGAGAAGGTATGACATACTGTTTTGAAATGAAATTGTGTACTCATTGTATGTCAAGAGTCATGTCTATATAGTATAGTATTTATGAAGCCCAGGTCAAAGTCTTAGGGGGAGTACTCAAAGTACTAAGTACTATTTTATTTATACAATGTAAAAGTCATGACAAAGTGTTTTTGCCACTAATGTCACTAGTACATTTGAGACCTTTTTTCGATGGCAGGTTGTCTGAATTGGGATAGTTTACTATCGATATAATGATACCACCTGACGTCGCAGTTTTGTAGTAAAAAAATTGATAGTTTCGATTGGTGTCGTAATTACAATGACAATGGACGTTGCAAGAAGGGGGTGCCAACAAGGTGAACCTAGCATCGAACCTATTTGTGGTCATCCCAATTGTGATGCCTATCCATCGCAAAAAATAAAAATGATGACGACCCATCAGAATCTTCCAACGGGTTGTCGTCATTTGTAATTTGTTTGCCGATGGAGATGTTGTTAGTGTGACGGATATCCGTCAGAAGTGTATGATGAATATACATCATTTGTAGTTTTTAACGAAAGTGATGTTGTACATATGATAGAGACCCATCAAAATTTTACAACGGCTATCCATCGTTTATAGTTTTTTACTGACAATGATGTTGTACATGCGACGGCTGGATGTGGAATTGTTTCGACAGATAACCGTCGCTATTTTATGGTCATCACAATTGTGAGGCAAATCAATTTTATATATATATATATATATATATATATATATATATATATATATATATATATATATATATTTGTCTATTGGGTTGGTATTGATTCAGAAGGTGTTCTTGCAAATCTGGTTCCTGCTCATGATTTGGTTATGGATCATTCGAAGATGAGTTTGCAGTAGATTCGGTAGTGGCTCGTGGATTATTGAGTTAGATGTGATGTTAAGAGAGTGACATGCAGAACTTGCACATTGGAGATTCATAGATCACTATGGTGTCCATGACGACTTGGGAGAAGTCTTCTTCTTGATGAACTGAGCTGAGAGACTTAGATTACAGAAAGTGGGTTGTTTTATGCGACTTATGAGACATTGGATGCTTCTTCACAACGGGTTCGTGGTGTGGTCTGTGGTGTTTCTTTGCGACTGGGTTCTTGGCAGAGATATGTTGATTTGGTAGCCATTGAGATGGATCGATATATATTTGTCGTACATGGATTGAGATCTTAAATTGTTGAGCTTCTCTTTGTTTTGAGAATAGTTTAACATTCTCTACTTAACAGGGCCAACCACATGAAGGTGGAAGCTCATCTAACCCCTCCTAGGAGCCTCTTATGACCCTTTATGATATTTTAAGACCTCTAAGATGTATTCTTAGGGATTGTAAAGGGTCGTAAAGGGTCATAAGGGGTCCTAGAACACAACAAATGAGAGACATAAATGTAGGCATCATGGTCATAATTTTTTGGAAACACAACATAATTGAGTGGTATACCTAGACGTGTTGCATCATCTGGGTATACCATTCAATTATGTTGTGTCTCCAAAAAATTGTGACCATGATGCCTACATTTATGTTTGTTAGTTGTTGTCTACATTTATATTTTTCATTTGTCATGTTTATGTGCATGTTCTTTATGTGTATCTACTAGAAATTCTATAAAAAAAAATCAGTATCTACAATAGCCCTCTGTTAACCACATTTACTCATATGGTCCCAAAAAAGTAGTGCACTAACTACACAAAGAAGGCATCACAGAAATATGATTTCTGCTTTCACCATTGAAGCAATAATGGCAGCACTAGCTGCCTCTCGAGCCTTGCACAAGTTGCACTCATTTCCTACATCAGGTATAGATGTAGATGGGGTATATGTAAATGTGGTTTTATCAACCCATCGAAAGTATTGACATCCACTATTTCCCTGCAATATCAAATGTACATCAGTTCTTTATAAAATGATTAATTAGTTGTCACATTATTTTTAAACATAAAATATAATTACATATCCAGACCTTTTTCCTATTTGGGCAAACCCAAAATTGACACCCAGGATTACTTGTTGTGTGTGATGTCTTCAACATGCATGGGCCAATGCCACATTGACACATAGGCACATTGACCGAAGTCATCGATGATATTTTGACAAATATTGCATTATCATTATTTTGTTCATTCATAGTAATTATAATTACAATAAAAAGAAACATGCTAATGTAGACTTGCACATTTTTTGGCTAAGTCTAAGTCTTTGGTTTAAATCACTAGACACTCAAAACAAAATGACAAACCAAAGACAACCATGCAATAAAAAGCAATTACTAAGAAATTCAAAATTAGCTCACTCCATTGTAGGGAACAAAGAGAATCCCTAATGATTTAACATCATTGATGTGAAAGGAAATAGAAAATTAGCAGAAGCAACTCTCATATAAGTAGGACATATAAAACAAGGTGAATAAGAGTAGTACATATAAAACAATCGTTATAACATGCCAAACATCTGGCATAATTGTACATTTTATTCATGTCATTGATATTCTCCTTCATCCATCTCATCATCAAGATCATCATCATCGATGACATCATCAACACCACTATCATTGTCATCATCTTCATCATCACCATCAGCATCATCATCATCGTCATTGTCATCCTCATCAGTAGCAGCATCATCGTCATCTTCTTCTTCATATTCTTCTTCAACTAGCTCTTGATTGTGATCATCATCTAAATCATCTTCCACTTCTTCATCTTCCTCGGTATCTTCTTCCATCACATTATACTTTATCAGACTTCCTCTTGGATCATGTCTAACAAAAAATGACCAACCCGATTTATGTGGAACTTTTGAGTAAAATATTGTCTATACTCATTAAACACCTATTTTCTTAAACTTTTGGAATGACGAGATTTCATCTTTGGACCACACATTGGACATGCAAATTTTACCTTTGTTTGAAGACCTACAAGATAACGATAAAATTGGATTAAATATGTATATTTTTAGAATTTGAATTATCAGGTACAACTAGAATTCACCATAACATACCACAGAAATGTGTCAACCCTGGAGCATCATGAATTGTCCACACAAGCATTACATGGAATTGAAATTGTCTTTGTCCAATTGGTCGGGAGATGTCATACATAGTGAAACCATTCCATAACACCAACAACTTGTCAATAAGAGGTGCAATATATACATTCATATCTTTCACTTGGTACTTACCTAGTTGAATTAATAACAACATCAGATAATTATTGTGGCCATTTCACTCAAAGACTTATAATTACATGTAGATAACTATAAAATAATAAGATATCTAGAACAATCATTGCCAACATAATGTGCTCCCTCTTTATTAAAATCCATGGAGGAAGGTTATTGTTTATAACAAAAATAGGCCACACCGAGCAAACAGATCTCATCTCTCTATGCGGATTGACATCGTCTGCTGCTAGAGAAAGCTTGAGATTTCGAGGTTCCTATTTAAAGTGTGGCCACTTTTCCTCTATGTCCATAAATGATGAACCATCTGTAGGCATTTGAATAATGTCATCTTGAATCCTGTCATGTGCATGGTAATCCATAAATTGTGTCAAGCTATTGCACCTGAATAATTATTTCAGATGTGGAATAATGGGGATGTGATGAAGAACCTTGCGAGACACATATTTTGTCACTTGATCATCTCGATATTTTCTCCTATGGCATTCAGGGCATTTTGTTACATTTTCATGTTCTTTATAATAAATAATATAATCTTCAAGTCAAGCATCTATTGTTTGATACTCCATTTCAATATGTTCATAGTGGCACATAATTCTTGGTACAAGCGAGGGAGAAAATTTGATGGTGGTAACAGAAAGTCACCTATCAATCTGCAATAAATAATATAAGTCATTACTATAAACAATCTTAATGGTACATGTTTCACCTTTTATAGACTATAATGACATATATGACAAACCTTAGCATACATGACATTGCTATGTTGGATAAACCATTCATAACCTTCAAATTCACCAACAAAAATACAGTTGCGAGAAGAGTAGATTGGAAGCCTTCATAAAGGGTTGTGTTTTCCTTCTCAAGTAGAGGTATATCATGGACTTCATCAATGTCATCCTCATCATAATCATCATCATCAGGAGCAGCAGCAGCACCAGTACCAAATGTGTCAATGATCAATGCATTCATACCATCATCTTCAAATGTGTTTTTTGGTGCATGATCATCATCTTCCATGGGATCGTGATCTTCAATTTCAATACTCACACCTCCATGTTCCTCTATATTCACATTGGGGAGATCGGCCTATATAAAAATGATGATAATCAAACCCCCCTTCAATGTGATAATCAAACCTCCTTCCATGGTTCATATGTATATTAATTGTGAAAATAATATAACAAATAACTTACCACTGGATTATAGTCAAACCCCCCTTCAATGTGACTATTCTCCCTACAATGTCTCTTTGCTATTTTGATTTTGATTCTTCTTGTATTTAAGTCGTTACAACTCTTGCATGGACAATAACATTTGTCATCACCTTCTCTTTGAAAGTTAGACAATAATCTAGCGATTGTCTACCTATTTTAATCGTATTCCCTTGTATTATCTAACATGATCCTTAATGTGTATATCTACAAAACAAATTGGAGATGTCTCCTTTCATTAGATTCATGTCACCTTCTCATAGCTTCTCATTTTATGATAGATTTCACCAAAGGATTTGTAGGAAAACAAGTAAGGGGTATTCTTGAGTTCAAACACATTGAGTTGCTACAACTGAATTATAAATCATGAATTCACTATAAAATTAATTCACTATAAATCAAGGGGCATTATAAATCATGAATTCGCTATAAAATTAATGTATTGCTCTAGATTTCATATGGACATTTATTCAAATGGAGTTATATCATTTGGAATGGATATATGATAGGTTGATATAAAATTATGTCCCTATTTGATCTAATAGCATCAATTTAACAAATAGAGCACTGACCAATCAAATAGGGACATGAGGTGCTCAAATAGTGAGCTCATAAAATAATATATTTAGTCTCAATTAAATCTTATAAAACAACATATATTGTGTGAAGTATTTGATCTCTCTTTATTTATTTTGTTGTTTCAATATTTACTATGTGGTACTCCCTGTTTATGATCATTTCATGATGAAATGTCTTGATGGCTTGCAGGCTACAAGCCAAGGCATCATGCATTATTTATGAGCTCACTGTTTGAGCACCGACCAATCAAATAGGGACATGAGGTGCTCAAACAATGAGCTCATAAATAATGCATGATGCCCTAGTTGTAGGTAGTTATCTCTTCTATAATGATGGAGGAGTTAAAGGTAATGATCAATGAGGTTGCTGCTATTAGATCTTACATTAATACACTTACTATTTTTAATTTGAGCTCGGGCATCATGCAATGTTATTGTTATCATTGCATGCTTGCTGCTGTTGTGCACCATATATTGTTTTATACACTGTTTATTTCATTGAGACTGTGAGCTTAGCATTTGTAATGTATTTTCTGTTATTGGATCAATGCTACCATGTTGTTGAGGTTGTAGATGCATTGAATCACCACTTCCATTCTACTTGATAGCAGCAATATAACAAATAGAGCACCCTCCAATCAAATAGGGACATAAGTAAGATATTTAATGCATTATTACTTCATCATGATGATAAAAATTTCATTGGCTCAAAGCACATAGAAATTCAAAATAGTAGGATATCTTAATCTTTATGAGCTCAAATTCAAAATAGTAAGTGCATTATTTTATTACTGATGTCCCTATTTGATCTAATAGCATCAATATAACAAACAAAGCACCGACCAATCAAATAGGGACATGAGGTGCTCAAACAGTGAGCTCATAAAATAATATATTTAGTCTTAATAAAATCTTATAAAACAACATATTATGTGTGAAGTGTTTGATCTCTCTTTATTTGTTTTGTTGTTGATATTCACTATTTGGTACTCCCCGTTTATGATCATTTCATGAGGAAATGTCTTGATGGCTTGCGGGCTATAAGCTAGGGCATCATGCATTATTTATGAGCTCACTGTTTGAGCACTAACCAATCAAATAGGGACATGAGGTGCTCAAACAGTGAGCTCATAAACAATGCATGATGCCCTGGTTGTAGGTAGTTATCTCTTCTATAATGGAGGAGTGAAAGGTAATGATCAATGAGGTTGCTGCTATTAGATCATACATTAATACACTTACTATTTTGAATTTGAGATCGGGCATCATGAAATGTTATTGTTGTCATTGCATGCTTGCTGCTGTTGTGCACCATATATTGTTTTATACACTATTTATTTCATTGAGACCGTGAGCTTGGCATTTGTAATGTATTTTATGTTATTGGATCAATGCTACCATGTTGTTGAGGCTGTAGATGCATTGAATCACCACTGTCATTCTACTTTGATAGTAGCAATATAACAAACAGAGCACCCTCCAATCAAATAGGGACATAAGTAGGATATTTAATGCATTATTACTTCATCATGATAATAAAAATTTCATTGGCTCAAAGCACATAGAAATTCAAAATAGTAGGATGTCTTAATCTTTATGAGCTCAAATTCAAAATAGTAAGTGCATTATTTTATTACTGATGTCCCTATTTGATCTAATAGCATCAATATAACAAACAGAGCATCGAACAATCAAATAGGGACATGAGGTGCTCATACAGTGAGCTCATAAAAACAATATATTTAATCTTAATAAAATCTTATAAAACAACATATATTGTGTGAAGTGTTTGATCTCTCTTTATTTGTTTTGTTGTTGATATTCACTATGTGGTACTCCCCGTTTATGATCATTTCATGAGGAAATGTCTTGATGTCTTGTGGGCTGCAAGCTAGGGCATCATGTATTATTTATGAGCTCACTATTTGAGCACCAACCAATCAAATAAGGACATGAGGTGCTCAAACAGTGAACTCGTAAATAATGCATGATGCCCTAGTTGTAGGTAGTTATCTCTTCTATAATGATGGAGGAGTGAAAGGTAATGATCAACAAGGTTGTTGCTATTAGATCATACATTAATACACTTACTATTTTGAATTTGAGATCGGGCATCATGCAATGTTATTGTTGTCATTGCATGCTCACTGATGTTGTGCACCATATATTGTTTTATACACTATTTATTTCATTGAGACCGTGAGCTTGGTAGTTGTAATGTATTTTATGTTATTGGATCAATGCTACCATGTTGTTGAGGCTGTAGATGCATTGAATCACCACTACAATTCTACTTTGATAGCAAAAATATAATAAATAGGGCACCCTCCAATCAAATAGGGACATAAGTAAGACATTTAATGCATTATTACTTCATCATGATGATAAAAATTTCATTGGCTCAAAGCACATAGAAATTCAAAACAGTAGGATATCTTAATCTTTATGAGCTCAAATTCAAAATAGTAAGTGCATTATTTTATTACTGATGTCCCTATTTGATCTAATAGCATCAATATAACAAACAGAGCACCAACCAATCAAATAGGGACATGAGGTGCTCAAACAGTGAGCTCATAAAACATTTAAATTTAGTCTTAATAAAATCTTATAAAACAACATATATTGTGTGAAGTGTTTGATCTCTCTTTATTTTTTTTGTTGTTGATATTCACTATGTGGTACCCCCTATTTATGATCATTTCATGAGGAATGTCTTGATGGCTTGCGGGCTGCAAGCTAGGGCATCATGCATTATTTATGAGCTCACTGTTTGAGCACAATGCCACTATTAACATTCATATTGTGTCATTAAATCAAAAAATGCCATCAAAATGAAATTGAGGTGCTCAAACAGTGAGCTCATAAACAATGCCCTCTTTATGCCATGCAAAAGTGCAATTCCATCTTTGCAGCAACTCTTCGATTTCACAAAAATTACAAATGACACTTTATTTTTCAAAATTACAAAAATTTCATTGGCTCAAAGCACATAGAAATTCAAAAAAGTAGGATATCTTAATCTTTATGAGCTCAAATTCAAAACAATAAGTGTATTATTTTATTATTGATGTCCCTATTTGATCTAATAGCATCAATATAACAAACAGCGCACCGACCAATCAAATAGGGACATGAGGTGCTCAAATAGTGAGCTCGTAAAAAATATATTTAGTCTTAATAAAATCTTATAAAACAACATATATTGTGTGAAGTGTTTGATTCTTTTTATTTCAATTTCTATTTGAACTATATCAATTTTATTTCTTTTTCTTTTTATTTTATTAGGAGTGATGTTTCCCCCCCTTCTTTAATTATCATTGGTTGTAGGTCTTGTCATTGTGGATCTTCGTGCACCTATCTTCTCTCTCCCCTCTTCCTCTCTCCCTCCTCTTTTTATTATCTGCCAGATCTGCAACATATCATTTTATGTTCTTTTCTCTCTAGCAGCCTGAAGATGGATCATGTAGTATGATCTGAAACGTTGATGGTAAAAAAAAATGCTACACAATTGAATCCAAAAACTGATACTTAAACAAATTATCTTCTATTTGTCTTATCCTAATGTCATTTGATATTTATTTTTAAGTGAAAACATTGAGAATCTTGAATTAAATATCCATCTATAAGATGTGCTTATGTCAATAATAACACAAATTTTATTGTACTCTAACATATTTACTTACAAATATTATCTATCGGCATAACCCTTGCACCTCTTTTTGGTACAAGTACTAGTATATAATACTATCGACATAACTATTGTACCTTCTTTTAATACAAACTTAATATAAAAATATATCATCTATTCAAAATGACCCTAAATAAAAAAGCACATGATATGAAGGGATGTACATTTTTTAGGTGCTCCTCTTGAAAGGAAACACTTTGAGAAATAGGGATGAAGTCGCTGGTAAGTAGTTAGGTATGCTCCTCATCCTTTTGTGTCGAGGAAGACAACATTTTTTGGAAAGAAATAGTGGGGAAGTGAAGAGAATATATAAAGTTGGTTGAACAGTCTCAAAGTTTAGAATATAAGGAGATTGAAGAGGCTCTCATATATCCCACTAGAAGCATATACACAGAGCAGAGAGGGGTGTCCTTTAAAGAAACAAGGGAAGAAGAAGAAGAGTGACCTGGTAGAAATAGAGGAAGATGGACGTGATAAAGACACAACAGATCTCAGCAAGGCCAATTGAGAAAGTGGTAGTGCATCCTCTAGTATTATTGAGCATCATTGATAATTACAATAGAATGGTGAGGGACACTCGCAAAAGAGTTATTGGTGTGCTTCTCGGAACAACATTCCATGGAACAGTAGATGTCACCAACAATTATGCAGGTATTCAGTTCTATTCCATTGAATGTTTTATATCGCAGTGCATGTAAATCGCACAAATTTTCATTGTTGATTGTAGCGGGTCATTTCCTGCACTCTAGTAACATCAGCCTATCTATTTAGCACTACCCATTAGCCCAAACCTTCCCAACTTTTGTATTAACGATCTTAACTGGAAATCAATTCTAGGGTTTTGGTAAAAGTTATTCTAGGGCTTCATTAGAGAAGTTTAAGAACCCTCTAGAGTTTCTACACTGTGTGCCAGTGGATTGTTATGTTCAAATTTTGCATTGAACTTGTTCACGAGGTCAAAACAGAATCTTGTGTATCAAATGTTAAATTATGTGATGATTGTTCTTCTGAAGGAATTTGAAAAACTAACTCAAAACCACTTGGGTGAGTCCGAAAAATCGTCACATTTTGATCCACTCTGTAAACATCACTTAAATGAGAAACTGTGATGTTGGAATGAGGCAGAGGGGCATTGTGTTCTCTTTCCTTCATTTTTTACCTTTTTTGTGCGATTGAGTGCCTTTGAGACTTTCAAGTCTCTGTCTTAGCACATGTTATTTTATGCCTACTTGCCTGAGTAGACAAAGCCTTCCAAGTTTAATAATGGCATGGCTGAATCAATTTTTGGTTTTCAAAAAGATAAAAGGGTTGTATGATTCGATTTATGACTAAAGTATAAACAAAATTACTAGCAAATATTAGAATAGTGTAGTCTACTTGTAAATATGATAGTAAATTAAATTACCTTAGACAAAGTAAATTACTTGCAAACTTTATGATTGGCCCAAGTTATTTGACTTTAGTGCTATCAGAGATCACCATTGAAATCCTATATAAAGTTAAAAGTAAACTTATCCAAATTATTATCAGATGGATAGCATGGTCAGATTGAATCTTAAGCATCCAAATTTATTTTAATTTACTAGGCTATGTAGAATATCCCTTTGTCTGACATTTCTAATGTAGTGCTCACAATGATAAATAGAACTTTATATTGTCATTGTAGACATTTTTGTTATAATAGCAATTTCGTCATATTATTTTTGATACTAGAGATTTAAGAAAATCGAAGGCCTGTGAATATTTACTCATTAATCCTAATAAGGTATTTTGTCTTTCTCTGGTAATCCCACTCAATGAAGTATTGTAACTTTTTAGAAAATAATCTTTCCCTCTTGAGAAGGGCACTTACGTAAACTAGGGCAGAATTAGGTAAACGAAACATAGGGAGAGATCAAACACTTCATAGAAAAACAAATAAAGAGAGATCAAACACTTCACACAATGCCTTGAAGGTAATAGAAATGATGCCCTATCTCTCAAAGCTTGTAGGTCATCAAGCATTCCAAATGAAAAGATGTAAACAATGCCAGTATTAAACAGTGAGCTCATGAACAATGTATGATACCCTAGCTTGTAGCTTGCGAGCCATCAAGGCATTTCCTCGTGAAGTGGTCATAAACGGGGAGTACCACATAGTGAATATCAATAGAAAAACAAATAAAGAGAGATCAAACACTTCACACAATGCCTTGAAGGTAATAGCAATGATGCCCTAGCTCTCAAACCTCACAAGTCATCAAGCATTCCAAATGAAAAGATGTAAACAATGCCAGTATTCAATAGTGAGCTCATAAACAATGTATGATGCCCTAGCTTGTAGCCTGCGAGCCATCAAGACATTTCCTCATGAAATGATCATAAACAGGGAGTACCACATAGTGAATATCAATAGCAAAACAAATAAAGAGATATCAAACACTTCACACAATGCCTTGAAGGTAATAGCAATGATGCCCTAGCTCTCAAAGCTCACAGATCATCGAGCATTCCAAATGCTAAGATGTAAACAATGCCACTATTAACATTCATATTGTGCCATTAAATCAACAAATGCCATCAAAATGAAATTGAGTTAATGAGAAGACAAAGCTTGAATGCCTACCTCAAGTGCCAGTGCACTCTTCCCACATAGTGTCGGCCTCTTCGCACACGCCAAACTTGAATGCCCTCTTCACGCCATGCAATAGTGTAGTGTCGTCTTCGCGACAACTCTTCAAATTCACAAATTACAAATGACACTTTCTTTTTCTTTTTTTGGTTTATAACCAAAGGGGTGTCACAATTATGACATCATCATTGCTATTACGACACTGTTAGGGGCACTTGAAAATAAAAACACAAAAAACAAACACAAATGGTAGTGGCATCGCAAATTGGCATTGAAATTTGACCCCAAATGTTGTAGTGTGTCAAAGGGGGAGATTCTTGATCCCTAAGTCATGTTGTCTATTAGTGTCCAACACTTAGTCATTATCAAGGTAATGTTGGTCAGTCATCACTGCGACCGAGCCATCCTATTAAGGCCAAGTTATGTATAGACTTGTATTCTATGTAGTTACCGAGAAATAGTTACTATCAAGCAAGTTAGAGGTCATCGAGTAGTACTTCAATAGTTACCAAGTAGTATATATGTTGAGTTGTATAGAAGAGTCAATGTCAAGGACCAATATATGGAGAATAGTTATGACCGAGCATCAGAGACTTTATATGCCGAGCTAGTCAGTTTTGACATGTGTTTGTAATGGCACAAACACCTAGGTAAACTATTTTGGCCAACTTCTAAGTATGATTTAATGATTATTGAGAGAATCAAGGAGTTGATTACAATTTGTATTTATAATCATTAGTCCCTATGCAAGCCATGTAACCTATCAGAAAAAGGGAATGCTTAGGCGGTATAAGTGATGAATCTAGATCATTGATTTTGATCTATAAGCTTGATCAATTGTTTATATGAGGTGATATAAAAACCCTAAAATGTAGTAACAAAGGAGATCTCTTGTATGCGGCTGGAAGTAGTGTTTTGATTGTTAGATGCAGAGATTAGGAAGAATGACATAGAAAAGAAGTGAAGGAAAGAACAGAGCTATATTTGATTTTGAGATCAGATAAGTATTGGAAAGAGGAGATCTGTAATCAACATTTGTAGTGCAAACCGAAGGATCAGGTACTGATACATTTTAGCAAGTGAATTAGGGTAAATCTCTTAACAATGTGGTCCTAACAGGCCTTTGTAAATCTCTTAACCGAGTGCTTACTTAGCTGTAAGTTTTAAATCCTTTAATCAAGGTATATTTTATAAGTCTGTAAGCTCTTAATAGGGTAGACCCCTCATAGGTTTGATCATCTGAAGTGATCAAAATGTTTTAGCCCTAATAGGCATACTTTATTGCTGCAGTATTGAAGATTTGTGGGTGTCATCCCTACCCCAGTTTTACCTTTCAAGGGTTTTTGGGTTACCAAATATTTGTGCTATGTATTTCATTTGATGGATGAGATCATAATGTTAGATTCATTTCAGTATTGAAATTTATCTTTATGGCATGCATGTGGAATTAGTTTCAAAGTATACAAGTTTGTGGATAACTGATTCCCCCCTCTCAGTATCTCACTTTCCCATATAAGACTTCCAACAGTTAGTATTTACAATTGTGGTTTTACCAATTTATTCAAATTTAGTTAAAATATATAGTTGTATTCTTGAGTAAGAACCTATGGGTATACAGTTACTCGCATGTCAAGTTGAGGGTTTGAAAACATATAAATTTATTATAAATTTTATTGTAGATGTCTCCTTCAAAATTTAAAGACATTTTCAGATACTCATTTGACTTTTATTTAACATGTAAGAAAATATTATAGGATTGTTTTGTACTGATAGGGTCAAATATTGATTGTTACAGTGAGACTAGGCTTATTTGAGCTTGATTTTTCAATTAGAGATAGACAAACAGTTATCCATAATTTTTACAAAATAAATAATTAGGAAAATCTCTTCAGTGATATTTTAAATAATTCTATTATGAATTTTGTGTCCTATTTTTTTGAAGATCCAATGGTTTAAAACAAATTCATAGTCTTTTTACTAAACTGGTAACCTTTATTCCTCAAAATAGTTGTTAGGGAGATTTTCTTTTTACACCATTTAAATGACATTATCTTTAGAACTGCAAATAATTAAAAATATTTGGAATTAAATTATCTTTCTATAGATATACTTTTCACACCTTTATCATTCCATATGAGATTGTACCATTTAAATTACTGACTGATTTACATAAAGGAAATACACAAAAAGTCGCTATTATAAAGTTTAAAATTATTTTTCCTTATTACTAAATCTTATTAATTTAAAAAAAAATTAATTTGATAATTATTAAATAGTTAATATAACTGATGTACTCAATCTTTATAATTTCAAATTATAATTAATTGAGATTATAGGGATTCAAGAGTGAAATTAGGTATTAATATCACTCTTTAAACGAATGTTAAGTAAGACTTATACTTAATGAGGTTCTTCATATTGAAACATTTGTGAAATAGAAAACTAAATCATAACGAGACATAAATAGATCCTTCAAATATATTTCATTTGTGTGCTCTATGTCATTGTGCTCTATGTGGGTGCATTTGGGTAGAGTGTTGTCTTAGGTGGATTTTGTCTTTTAGACTTGGATTATTTATGTTTTATAACTTTTTCTCTTTTGGATTATATTGTGTAAATTTCATAACCATTTTGATTTCATGATTGGTTCATATGTGATTTTGGTTGCATTGATGCGTTATGTTATGTTTTCCATTGAGTCTTGATCTTTATGTTATTTGACCACAAGAGGTGGCAACTATTATTGTGTTGATATTGGATATACTTAGTCACCTTGTTGGTGTCATTGGATTGTTCTATGTTTTGAATGATAGTCTTATGGATTATGTTCTATTCTATGTTTGGAGATAGATGCTACTAAAATTTTTTTTATGATAATTGATCTTGCGATGTGATAATCATGTGGATTGGTATTTGATTTATTGAAATGTCCATTATGGGGTGGACTATTTGGATCCTTGTATAGGATGTGTTGTTCTTGATTATGATCCAACACTTTACTTTGATGAAATTATTTACTTAATGATTTATGAGAAGTCTTTTATAGTTTTTCTTTTTCCTTCTCTTTGGTTTTTTTGTTGAGAGCAATAGGGTAGGTTATCTAAGAACATAGAAGTGAAGTGGCTTACTTTGGAGGTGTTAGAGCCCTAAAGTGGTTGCTTGGGTATCCTTTGTAAGTTGACTTAATAAGTGATAACTTAATAAATTTATTAAGAGAAAACATTAAAAATATAATTGTACCTCATCCATGCCTTGAGTGCTAGTACATTCTAGGATGGGAGTGGGAGAAGATGCTTTCCTATATAGAGAGACGTTGAGGTCTGACATAGTTGGTTTTCCTTGTTTGTATGAAAGGACTATTGATACCGCATAGATTCACTAGAGATTCATGGTCTAGAGAGAATACTAGGTGATCTTAGAGTTAACTTATATGTTGACACTTCCCTATATATATCATAGGTTCCTACGTTGCTGTTGGTACACCTACTTTGTGTCATGATAATTTATACTTGATAACCTTGTAACCACTTATTACCATTTTATCATGTGTACCATTGCATTCATCTTACTTATTTGGTTGTTTCCTTGAGTGAGGCCTGGTGTTATCTCTTAGCATGGTGGGAGTAGACTTCTTGGTTCCATGTGGTCGAGTGGTAGTCATTCTATTACCTTTGAGATCCGACATTCATGGCGTGATACTTGGATGACCCTTGATATTGCTTATATCTTCTTCTTCTTTGTTTGGAGACTTTCTCTTGAGATGCATATCTTGTATTCCATTTTATGTATTGGTTAGTGACATTGATTTCAAAAAATGAATATGTACTTGTATTGTATTATTGTTATCCTTGCGACATGTGCAGTGGAAGTTGTAGTACTATGTATGCCATGATGTATCAATTATAGATTGTATCTTTGGTTATATTGATGTAATGTGTTGGAAACTACAATTGAAATAATTGTTATATTGTCATTGATGTCAAACCTTAACTGGTAAGATAGTTGCTATCTAGTAGAGTACCATATCTTTTGATTGATGAAGAGGATTTGAAAAGAGGAGATAACAAGATGACCTAAGGAAAGGTTGAGTTATGTGATAGGACAATGGGTACTTGATTAGTTGGCACATTGAAAAGGCAATATGTTGTTTATCTTTAACACTAAGTGAAGAAGACAATAGATTTGAAGCATAGGCTTAACCGAGCAAAAAGAGAAGAAATTTAGTTTAAGTCGAGCAGATTTAGTGTCGACCAAGTATCAAATAATTAACCGAGTGAAGATAGTGATTGCCAAGAAGAATAGTTTTAGCGATGACCAAGATATCCAGTGATGACCAAGTAGATGAACATAGTATTGACTGAGTGTCAGTAATCTGCAGTTTGTGAAGGAATTGAGAATCCCAGCCGACATAGTTGAATTCTTCGGATAAGAAAAACATGTTGACATTAATAATGAATGATCTGGAGCATCTAATGCATGGAAAACCATTTTATTATAGATTCAAGGAGAAGTTTGGAGAAGTATCTAGAAGGATAAGGAGGAGAACAAAATGATGGAAGGATTCGATGAATCTGACCTAAACCTAAGATCTACAGAAGAGATTAAGCGGAAAAATATTAATCTACCTAATCAAAGAGGTATAAGGATGACCTAATTGTGAGGTTATGGTGTGTGTGGAAAGAGGTTGATGTTATTGACTGATGGATCTAAGCAGAAGGCTAAGAAGAGCTAATTTCTTGAAGAGATTTCTGAGAAAATCAGAGATGGATATGGTAATGAAGGTCAGTCAGTAAATCAACATATGAGTGTATTGGATCTATATTTTCAAAGTGAGTTGCATATTTTAGATCAGAAACTACTATTACTTTCTAACCATTGTATCGGTCAAAATCCTTTAATCAAGGTTGACCTAACAATCATTTTATAAACCCTTTAATCAAGGTGACATTCTAATGGAATGTTCTTAATCCCTTTAACCAAGCCATTCTTAACAGGGTGATTAAATCCTTTAACAGGGTCACACCTAACAGTGTGTATTGTAAACCTTTAATAGGGTTGGCTTCTCACATAGCTTACTTTAGAAGAGTGAAAATTTAGTAGCATGTTACTGGTGGTTTTTCCCATATTGGGTTTCCACGTTAAATCCTAGTGTTATACTTGTGTGAATGTTATTTGATGTGTTATGTTGTTGAAAGTTTTATATTCTACAAGTTGATTACTTTTGGATAGTGGAATGAAAGTTTTATGTTACTGATATATTCTATAGAGATAGAATGAATTTTTATTAGATCTAAGTTTGTTGAAGAGTTTAAAAGTTGTGTTAGTACATCTAGACCTGAGGATAACTAATTCACCCCGCCTCTCAATTATTCTAAAATCATTCTAATAATTAGTATCAGAGTTGTTGGTGCTTGTACAAAAAAATTTTAAAGGTACTTGAAGTTAATGATCAATATGTACAAAAAGGAGGTACCAAAGCTGAATAAGGAGAACTTCCCTGCATGATAGAGTTTGATGAAATTGCACTTAGCCAGTATTGGTGATTCAATAAAATACTAAGTGGAACATGATTATGTACCAGTTGATGTACCTATGACATCCGAGGAGATGAAAGAAAAGCAAGAACATAATCAAGAAATGTTGTAAATTGCATCAGCCCTAAGCTATATTGAATTTGAAGACATCAAGGAATGTCCTAATGCAAAGAAAATGTAGGACACACTAGCAACTATCTATGGTGGGGACACAAATGTGCTGAGAGCCAAATTTGAAAGCTTGAGAGGTAAGTTTGATGAAATGAAAATGCTAGAAGGTGAAAACATTGTTAAGTATTGTGGTAGAGTTAAAGAGATGGTAAATGCTATTAGAGGAGCTAATGGAAACATTGATGATGAAAGTGTTATTAGTAAATTTTTGAGAACCCTACTTCCTATCTATGCTATTAGATTTTCTGTAATACAATAATCAAGATGTACTCCTGGCAACGTCCTAACTTTGGAAGGTCTTGTTGGTAGGTTTACTACTTTTGAGTTGTCTAATTTTGATAATTTCACTACTCACAACATTGAATCTGCATTCAAGTCTCAGATGGTTCTTCATAAGTCTAAGAAAGGAAAAGAAAGATGTGTGAATAGTGACAATAACAGTGACAGTGATAGTGATACTTCTGATGATGATCTAGATGATCTTGAGGCACTTATGGCTATAAGGATACCGAGAGGAAAAGGAAAATTCAAAGGTAAACTTCCTATAATCTATTTTTCATGTAACAAAGTTGCCCATATTGTAGCAAGATGTCCTGACAAGAATGACAAGGATGAAAGAAGGGAAAGCAAGTATAAAGACAAAATAAATGAAAAAGATCACAAAAGGTACAAGGACTACAAAGACAAAGGTAAGAAATCTTGTTACATTGTTGAAGAGGAAACTGATAGTGGAACTAGTGAATCTAATGATTGTGTTATAAAAGTTGTTTATGTTGCTATGAAAGATGATTCTGATAAAGATCAAAAAATTGCACTTATTTCATATGCGAGTAAAGGTGATAAATGTATTATTGACAGTGGTTGCTCACATCACATGACTGGTGATAAAAGTAAGTTTTAAATCCTAAATCATTACAAAGGTAGAAGTGTTAAGTTTGGTAATGATGCACCATGTCTTGTGAAAGGAAAAGGATCAATAATATTAACTGATAAGATTAGATGTGATAATGCTTATTGGGTTGAAGGTCTTAACTATAATTTGTTGAGTGTTTCATAGTTGAACAATATTGGCTACCGAGTTGAATTTCATCACAAGAATGCTAAAATATTTCATGTCACTAGTGAACTAGTTGGAAGTGGAGAACAGACAAGAGGTAATTTGTCTATCTAGACCTATTTGAGGAAACATGATTTTATGATGTATGGTTATGGCATAAAAGGTTGTGTCATGTGAAATTTGACAATTTGGTAAATATTAGTAAGATGAAGAAAGTTAGAGGTTTACCAAGATTAAAGAAACCTGATAATGTGATGTGTAAACAATGTCAATTGGGAAAAATGACAAAGTCTAGTTTTAAGAGCAAGACATAGACTTCTGATAATATTTTGGAATTGGTTCATACTAACATTTGTGGACCTATTGGTGTGCAAAGCTACTGTGGTGATAAATATTTCATTCTATTTATTGATGACTATTTTAGAATGATGACTGTAATGTTTCTAAAAGAAAAATGTGATGCCTTTCAGTTGTTTAAGTGGTATTTGGCAAAAGTTGAGAAAGAAATAGATAAAATCTTAAAATGTTTGAGATCTGACAAAGGAGGAGAGTTCATATCAAATGAATTCAACATATTCTGCAATGATAGAGGAATAAAGAGATAAATGTCTGTACCAAGGACACCGCCATAGAATGGCATAGTAGAGAGAAGAAATAGATCAATTATGGATTGTGTTAGAACACTAATGATAGAGAAGAATGTTGCACAAAAATATGAGAGAGAAGTTGTAAGTACAACTATTTATACCTTGAACCGAGTACAAATAAAAAAAGGTACAAATTCTACACCTTTTGAATTATGGTATGGTTATGCACCTAATGGGAAATACTTTAAAGTCTTTGGAAGGAAATGTTATATACTGAAGGACAATAGGAATGGAAAAATTGATGCTAAAAGTGATGAAGGCATATTCATAGGATATTCCACTAAGAGAAAAGCTTACAAGTGTTTGAATTCTAACACTAACAAAGTTGTGGAAAGTGCAAATGTTAGAGTTGATGAATATGTAGAAAAGAATGAAGTTGACTACAAGAAAGAACCTGAAGATTACAAATCTTTTGTATACATGGAAAAAGGAGAGGCTAGTAATATACCTGAACTAGAAAACAAAGATGTCGAGCAACAACATGAACTTGTTGAGTCACAACAAGAAAATGTCGAGCATCAAGAGGATGTTGTCGAGAAATCAGGTGAGGAGGCAGATAATCTACAAGGTGAACCCGAAGATCAAGAACAAGTAGAAAGGAGATATGAGCCTAAATTAGCACAATATGTGAGAAGACATCATAAGATAGAACAAATCATTGGAGATAAAGAATTTGGAGTCATGACGAGAAGTAAGTTGAAAGATCAAACATGCTTGTTATGTGAATTTGAGCCTAAGATAGTGAAAGATGCTTTAGAGAATGAAGATTGGATTCAAGCCATGAATGAAGAAATAGAGCAGATAGAAAAGAACAAAACCTAGACAATAGTGTTGAGACCAAAAGACAAGAATGTTATTGGAACAAAGTGGGTGTTCAAAAATAAGCTAAATGAACATGGAGAAGTCACTAGGAACAAAGCTAGATTAGTGTGCAAAGAATATGCACGGGAAGAAGGAATTGACTATGGGGATACATTTGCTCCAGTTGCAAGATTGGAAGGAGTAAGAACTCTACTTGCATATGCATCTTTTAAAGGATTCAAAGTGTATCAAATGGATGTCAAATCTGCATTTCTAAATGGAATACTAGAAGAAGAAGTATACATTGAACATCCAAAAGGATTTGTTGATCCAAGCAAAAGGAACATGGTTTGTAAACTACATAAGGAATTGTATGGATTGAACCAAGCCCCTAGAGCATGGTATGAGAGATTGCACAATTATTTTATAAAGATTGGATTTGTAAGGACAAATGACAACAATAATTTGTATTTGAAGAATAAAAAAGGTAAAGGGATATTGTTAGCTGGAATCTTTGTTGATGATATTATATTTGGAGGACAAGATGACCTATGTCAAACATTTTCAAATGAAATGCAAACTAAATTTGAAATGTATATGTTTGGTGAGATCAAATTATTTGTTGGTTTGCAAGTTTATTAGATGAAGAAAGGTATCTATATTACACAATCTAAGTATGTCAAGGAGATATTGAAAACTTTTGGTATGGAAGATTCTAGACCAGTAAGTACACCCATGGCTACTGGATAAAAACTATCCAAAACTCATGATACAAGTGAAGTGAATCAAACCTTGTATATGTCTATGATTGGAAAGCTACAATATGTTGTCCATAGCAAACTAGATATTGCCTTAGCAATTGGGATTGTTGCAAGATTTTCTACAAATCCTAAAGAGAGTCACATGATGGAAGTAAAAAGGATGTTGAGATATTTAAAAGGAACAAAGACTATGGATTATATTACAAGAAGAATGACAAGTTTGAATTGAAAGTTTACACTGATGCAGATTGGGTAGGACATGTGGATGATAGGAAAAGTACAAGTGGTGGCGCATTCTTTCTAGGAAAAAGATTAGTCTCTTGGACAAGCAAGAAATAGAACTGCATTTACCAATCTACAACAGAAGCTGAATATGTAGCAGCAACAGTGAATTGTTCAAATTTAGTGTGGATCAAGCAATTGTTAAAAGGTATGAAGGAAGAAATCACTGAGCCAATTGTTAATTTCTCTGATAACACAAGCTCTGTCAATATATCAAATAATCCTATAATGCACACTAAGACTAAGCATATTGCTATCAAGTATACTTGAGAGAGCTAGTTCAAGAAAAAGAAGTGAGATTGGAGTATGTGAATACAAAGGAATAGTTAGAAGATATATTCACTAAGGCATTACCTAAAGATGCTCATGAATACCTTAGAGGTAAATTAGGGGTGATTCTCCTAACTGAGGCTACCTAGTAACATATAGGAGCTTTGCATCAAATGGTATAAATCAGAATATCTGACAAATTGATGCAAAGGAGGTCACACTTTAGGAGTTGCCTAGAGTTGTGAAAACTTAAGCAAAAATATGTTGATCAGTCATAAGCAAGATGACAGAGGGAATAATAAAACTCAAAGAACTGACATGAAGATATTACATGGTGAAGATGAATGTCTTTGGCATTGTTGTCAATGAGGGAGAGAAATAGTAAACCTGAGAGAAAGGAAAAAGTGATCCTAAGCGAAGAGGGGGTGATTGAATAAGAAAAGGGAGAGATTTGTTAAACTATTGAACTTAATTTTTTGGATTGTATGGTAGAGAATGTGGTGTTTCCATCAATGCCAAAGAGGGAGATTTTTGGAAACTACAATTGAAACAATTGTTACATTGTCATTGATGTCAAACCTTAACTGGTAAGATAGTTGCTATCTAGTAGAGTACCATATCTTTTGATTGATGAAGAACATTTGAAAAGAGTACATAAATAAGAGGACCTAAGGAAAGGTTGAGTTATGTGATACTACAATGGGTACTTGATTAGTTGGAACATTGACAAGGTAATGTGTTGTTTATCTTTAACACTAAGTGAAGAACTCAATAGATTTGAAGCATAGGCTTAACCAAGCAAAAAGAGAAGAAATTCAGTTTAAGTCGAGTAGATTTAGTGTTGACCGAGCATCAATAATCACCGAGTATCAGATAAGTAACCGAGTGAAGATAGTGATTTTTGAGAAGAATAGTTTTAGCGATGACCAAGATATCCAATGATGACTGATTAGCTGAACATAGTATTGACTGAGTGTTAGTAATTTACAATTTGTGAAGGAATTTATAATCCCAGCCGACATAGTTGAATTCTTGGGATATGTAAAATGTGTTGACAATAATAATGAATGATCTGGAGCATTTAATGAATGGTAAACCATTTTCTTATGGATTCAAGGAGAATTTTGGAGAAGTGTCTAGAATGATAAGGAGGAGAACAAAATAATGGAAGGATTCGATGAATTTGACCTAAACCTTAGATCTATAGAAGAGATTAAGCAGAAAAAGATTAATCTACCTGATCAAGGAGGTATGAGGATGACCTAATTGTGAGGTTATGGTGTGTGTGGAAAGAGGTTGATGTTATTGATTGATGAATCTAAGCATAAGTCTAAGAAGAGTTGAACAGAGTTGAGGTGATTGCTTGAAGAGATTTCCAAGAAAATCAAAGATGGAGATGGTAATGAAAGTTTGTTAGTAAATCAACATATGAGCGTATTGGATCTACATTTGCAAAGTGAGTTGTATATTTCAGACCAAAGCCTACTATTACTTTCTAATCATTGTATCAGTCAAAATTCTTTAATCAAGGTTGACCTAACAGTCATTTTGTAAACTCTTTAATCAAGGTGACATTCTAATGGAATGTTCTTAAGCCCTTTAACTAGGCCACTCTTAATAGAGTGATTAAATCCTTTAACAAGGTCACACCTAACAGTGTGTATTGTAAACCTTTAACAGGGTTGGCTTCTCACAAAGCTCACTTTAGAAGAGTGAAAATTTAGTAGCATGTTACTAGTGGTTTTTCCCATATTGGGTTTCCACGTTAAATCCTAGTGTTATACCTGTGTGAATGTTATTTGATGTGTTATGTTGTTGAAAGTTTTATATTCTGCAAGTTGATTACTTTTGGACAATGGACTGCAAGTTTTATGTTACTGATATATTCTATAGAGACCGAGTGAATTATCGATTAGATCTAAGTTTGTTGAAGAGTTTAAAAGTTGTGTTAGTACATTTGGACCTAAGGATAATTAATTCAACCCCCCCCCCCCCCCCCCCACCTCTCAGTTATTCTAAAATTATTCTAATAGTAACGAATGTATCCAACTATTGAGTTGAAATGAATATGTTAGTATAATTAATTATTTGAGTTCTTTTCATTATGATGAAGTAAAGGATTAGGAATACTTCAATTTGGGTTTTAAAATGAACCTAAGATATATGATGTGATTATGTGTTGGAATTTTACTTAGTATATTAGTTAACTTATACACAAATCTATGTCATGGAACCATTGTGACTTGTAATATGTTAATGAGTTACATTTATGAATATGTATTATCTTATGTTATATTGCTTCTGCATTGTTATTTATTATTGATTGTGAACTCTTAAAATTTTTTGTGAGCTTAGTAACATGTTTTAGGTTAATTTCTCTTGGGTTCCCTAGTGGGGCATTACATGTCATCTGCACTTATAGTTCCTAAAGTCCCAATAACTTAGATTAATTATGTGCACACTGAAAACTGTAACCACCTAAAAATGGTCTAGCAAACCCAGAGCCCCTAATTTTGATTAATTGGCCTAAAAATCCCAATCAAAGCAATTAATTAACCAAACAAAATTATGTAAGCATTTAATCAAATTTCCTTTCATAATTAAATTAATTCTCTAATCATGTTATCAATTTCTTCACTTAAAAGACATAAAGGTAATACGATTGCTACAACTATATGTTTAATTAAAAGTCCTAAACACTTTTAATTAAAACAAGCCATTCACACATCCTCACATATGTGTGAGCACATGAAATTCAAAAAAGGCAATAAAAAGAAAAGAAATTACCTATCTTGTCTTATCCTCAACCAAAAAAATATAATCTTGACCAATTAAATGACTTTCACATGGATTGACTCACACGGATTGAGGGAGGAAGAATCTTGGTCTCTCCTCACCCTTGAATCTTAACTGCCCATTTTGATGGAAATCCTATAAATGGAAGCTCTTCCTAGATCAAAGGATCTAGGGTTTTTTAATAGCAAAGGAACTCTATCAAATTAGTTCCTCAATCTCGATCATTTGTTTATTTTCATATTATCTTTAGCATTGCATATGTTCTTGATATATATTAATCTAGTTTCTTTCACATATTATCATCTCTTAGTGTAATATTGCATTGCTAATCTTTTTTTCTTAGTTTAAATCCCATTCTAATATAGCTTGCATAATCATTTTGAAAGATCTTGGAGCAAAGAATGTAATTCATGCATCATTCTCACTTGAATATTCCATTTTAGGGTATTCAATCACTAGTCCTATGCTCAATCTAATGATCCATCTAAATGGACTACACTCGCCCTAACTAGGAAGCAATAAATCAATTTTAGTGGCGATTATGTTTATTTCATTTGATTTTGAATATCTTGACACTAACCCCACTAATGCAATTATTTATTGAAGTGTTGGTGTTTGCAAGTAAAGACCACAAAATGCACACACAAATACCACATATTTTTTATAATAGTAAGATAAACTTGAAGGTCACAATTATCTTTTTTTTTCTAAGTGGAGAATTGGACTTTGAGCTATTGAAGGATTTTATTATTGTTCATTGTTTCTCATTTTTCTCACTCTATATTTTGATGAACCCAATGTGAACTCACCTTTTAGGAAAAAACTTGTAAAACAAAAAATATTTCAAAATAAAGAAAATGACACTTTTCTCAAACCCAATCCACCATCTCCAAAAAATGATGAGTTTTGATATATTTCTATAGTTAGAAGAAGTTTGCAAAAATTGAACATATCTCAAGCTAGACATGATTCTACTATACCTAGTATGATGTTTTTTTGGAGATCCTAAATGTTGTACTATCAAATTCATCTAATTTTCAACTAAATTCTCAAATGAATTATCCTACTATGTCTCATCCTTTTGTGGACCATGAGTCTTCTCTTAGGGTCCCTTTGAGTAGGTGAAATCCTTGGAAGAGAACCTAAAAGATTTTGAAAAATTTCTTAATCATGATAACTTGTTCACTCAAGTCATTAGGCTATTGTTAGTAATCTAAGAGACCATCTTATCTAAAATCAAAAGAGGCTTAGGTTGCTTCATGCATTGACCAACATAGTTGAGACACATATGCCTTCTTATACATCTATCTTGTCTCACCCCGATGATACTCATTCAAACATCACTAGGACCTAGTTGAATGTTGTAATGCCCAATTTGTCATTAAATATGGTAGAATATAATCCTTTCACAACTCCTATATCTTCTATTGGTAACATAAACATTTTTTCTCTACCTCTCATTATCCCTAGAATTAATGTCTTATAGAATCCTTTGAGTATATTTAATATCCCTCCTCTAGCTAGCTCCACGAATCCAACTTCCACAATTAATGTTTACATAGCTCAAACTTCTAATACAATGCTTGATCTTGACCTCTACCTCCCTCGCTGTAGAATCCAATTTTGAATACCCTATTGCAAAACATGGTTTAAATGCAATCTCAACTTTTAAGTTAATCAATGTTGTTACCCAATCCACATTGAAACCTTATTATCACCAAGTCCCTCTAGCTTTAACTATATTAAATGCATCCAATGCTTGAGGAATCAAGATTAATGCAAGGACAAGGTAGGTGAAGGTAGAATCAGGGTTAATTTAGATTTCTTAACACACAAACATGCCCTACAAAGAGTTACACACAGAAGAAATGTAAATAAACCACATGAAATCAATGAAAACACAATGGATATGAGACAAGCAATTGGTCACAACACTAGAATAATTATATTTGTATACTAATAAAAGTATCTTCATAGAATTAGGGTTAATCATCAATAATAAGTGAAATAATAACTAAATACGACCATAATTGAGCAACTATTTAACAAAATCAATGACTAATTGAGCATCCTATGGCTCTCTAACTAAGATGTTAATGAATGAGCTCTCAGCAAGCTCTCACTAATGATAGTCCTAGTATGAGAATGATAGAGATAAAACAATAAGCTAAAGCTAACAATTATCAAGATGAATGCTAAAATCATTCTTAAATGCCTTTCTAAACTCAAATTGCAAGAGGTTTGATGCAATTCTCAGATAGGTGGTTGATAATAATGAAGGATTTTAGCCTTCCTTTTATAGATTTTCCAATGGTAGGGGGTGTAGTTGTGTTTAATCATGGTTGAGTTGGAGTTAAGTGTTTGGTTCCACCCTTTGAAGAAAAAGCAAAGTTTGTGTCCTCAAAGCTTGGGACAAGTAGACAAGATGGATGGTTAAGATTCCTTTTTACTTTGAGTGAATGAGATTCAATTTGGATTGATCCATGTGAATGCCTTTCCTCAAATCTCATTGGTTGATTGATTTTCTCTCCTTTTGGTTTGTTGAGAGTAATTGATTTTTATTGATTGATTTAATTGATTTATTTTAGCCATGTACCCCTTGAATGGGTTGAATTTAATTTAATCCAAGACTATACAATTAATTGAATTAATTGTATTTTGATTTGATTGCATTTAATTAAAATGCTCTCAATTTTGATTGATCTTGAATTAGAACTTGATTTTAATTTTGATTGGCTAATTGTGCTTTTGATTCAATTGATTCAATTATTTCCTTGATTTACCTTGATTTGACTCAATTTGCTTTGAATTATCGTTAAATTATCTTTGTCCATTTTTAGGTGATTACAAATGCCCCTCTTTGAGTTGACGTGTGAAGCATGTCGATTCAAAGAATACTCTGATCTGGCTTGATGATAGGTCCTGATTCATTGATGATCGATCCTTGATGTTTGTTTGATGTCTTTGATGGTTGATCTTTTGATTCTTGATATGAGATTGATGCAGATATGATCGATATGAAACTCTCTTGATTGAATCATTCTTGAAATGATGGTTGATTTGATGATTGATCCTGATATGATGTTTGTATTTGATATGATGCCCCTTTCGTTTGATTACAAAAAAATTTCTGATAAAAGCTTTCGCTTTGATTTTATGATCAATCCCTTGATTTTCGATGATGTTACTGATGATATTGATTTGATTATCCGATGGTATAATGCCCCCTTTGGAAATGAATCGAAATGATTTTGGATGATTTGATTGAGATTGGGAAATTTTGATTTGTTTCTCAATATAGAAATTTGAAAATGGCCCAATCATGAGAGAATTTGATGAGAAAAGATTTTGATTGATAAGATTTTGATGCTCCAAATAAGTTGATGATGGTTCGGTATCATTTGATGTCAGTCAGAATCACTTGGTTGATGTTGATGTCAATCTAATAGGATAAGTTGATGGGTTGATATTTTGCTCTCCAGATCTAGAGAGACAAAACAATGATTTTCCTTCCTCACGATATAGAGTTAGGAGTTTTGATGTACTCACGATGAGAAAATGGATGATAGGATAACTTGATTGACATTAGATGCTCAATTGGATGATTTGACTGATTGATATTTGATACATGATATGATTAGATGATACAGAATTATGGATTGATAGAAGAGAAGGTAATGAACAGGATTAGGTTGCCCCTATTTGATTAGCCTGATTGATTGTTGATGATGTCCTTGAGGAAGCATGAATCATTTTGATGAATCAAACATTTGAAGATGTATCTTGATGACATTGATGTACCTTTGATGACCAGATTAAACAATATTTTTGATGATGGATATTTCAAGCATTGATGATGTTGATCAAGACTTTGATTATATTGATGGACCTTTGATGATGTCATTGATCATATGATGTATCTTGATTTTGTCTTTTGATGATGTAGATCTCCACCCCCTTTTAGATTTTCCTCTTGCAAATTAAGCTAAGAAAGGCCAAACAATAGATACAATGCATCTAATCTAAGATGTATGCAGCTAACTGTCATTATTCAAAATTTGGAGCTTATAATCATTATCGAGCATTTTTGGAATATGAAATTGGTACAACCCTCACTGGTTCAACCATGATGATATGAATACCTCTTTCCTCAAATTTTAACCATTGTAAGTAAATAGACAAAGAATTGATCCCTTTCATATACAAATGTCCTCGATGATTCTTTGATGATCATGTCATTAGATAGATTCGCACACTGCTATGAATCAACCTGACAAGCACTCAAGAAGCAATCAAGAAAATATCATGTCTTCATCATCACTCATCTATTCCAAGACTTCATTGATTCGCTAGAAAGAAATGATTCCAAAAATCAAGTAATCACTTTGAACATTTTTGCTTTTGTTTGTAGATCCATATTTCAAAAACTTCATCCACTTTGATCCTTAGTTATGTTTGAGCCTTTATATTAGATGTCAAGCAAGATCACATTCAATTTCCCTGATGTCTAGCAAGGTATAGGATTTGCAAACTGATGGATTATGGATGAAGCAAGTATGTTACCCATAGGACCATCTCCTCAAGATTATCCAAGCTAGGGAAAAATAATATCTCAATATAGGCCAATGATGTGGTGTTGGATAGCATATGGAATAATGACCTGTCGTCATGATAATGGTCCAAAGGAATGGACTTATCAAGAGACTTTTTCTAACATTTTTTCTTTATTCATTTCTTCTGGATCAAGATCAAGGGATAAATGTGTATAAGATCACACAATCATGATAAAGGGATGGTGAAGGCTATGAGTGAATCGTTTGGGATCATGGGAAGGATTCTTAGGAATAAGAAAGGTGAATTTGGGATAAGCAAGATCATGATAAGGTAGTATGCATGCAACAAGTGAATAGGCTAATGGATAGGATAACTCATGTCAAGATACTTAATGCTCATAGATATGTTCAACCTTGTCAAGATCAAAGGTGAAAGATGGAGTACAGATGCCAGTGAGATCAATTGTAGAAAGATGGAGGATATGATGGATAAAATAGCTTGCCCCCAAGTGTAGAGTGCAAGAGAGAGGAATTACGCATGACGCTTGTTACCAAGTTTTCATCATGGTACTTGTTCGAGATTCCACAAGAAGTGGTTTTTCACCATAGGATGGATTTCTTTTCTTTTCTTTTCTTTTTTAAATTTTCTCTTCTTTTTTTTCAATTTTCTCTTTTTGGATGGACTCAAGCTTCATGCTCTTTGGATACTCCTATAAAAGGTATGATATGACAAGCCAAGGCTGCTGAAAGGTATGCTCAAAGATGTTGATAGGGTGATGGAAAGGTGATATGGTGGATAAGGTAAAGGGTGGCTAAAGCTTTATGCGATGGATTGGATAAGGGAAATGGAAGGATAATGAATGAGAGGATAATAAGTCTTTCCATGTGTGGGCGTGAAAAAGAGAATGGAAGGATAATGAATAGGAGGATAAGAAGTATTATCAAGACCAACATTGATACACACCTTGAGGGTAGTGGAATAATGGAGGAAAAATGGGTGAGATAGCTTGGGACTTTGATGTAAGAGAGGATATGGATCTTGGGACACAAGGACTCAAAATGGATGGATGAAATGGAATGTGTTTGAGAGAATGTGGAGTGGAAGCCTTTGGAAGCTTGAATGTCAACTTTGAGTTCTCTTTTGTGTGTAAGTCCTTCAAAAGTGACTTGGGAATCCACACTTTCTTTGATTTTTCTTTCCTTTTGGATGCTTTTGAATGCATTTCTTCAATGAGGGATTTAGGAACCCACATTTTCTTTGATTTTTCTTTTTGCTTGATGGACCTTTGTGGTCTCTTGAATATTTCTTTTTTTCTTTCATTCACATGTCAATTAGATTGGACATGGTGCTCGTCAAACATAAGTTGATTCTTGGATTTCTGAATCTTATGTTGCACATCCAAACTTCTTCCAAAGGACTTGGGATAGGTGGATGAATAAGGTAAATATGGATGGTTCATATGGATGGTTTGATATAGAGGATTGACATGGATGGGTGTTTGGTTTCTCAAGTATGTATGTCTTTATTGATCTTGATAGGGTATAGGGTAAGTGAATTGTGGGATAGGGATGGTAGGAAAGGTTGATGGAGAAATGTAAGGGCCCAATATGGATGGAAGATCTGAAGGTTTCAACTTTGGGATGTAGGGACCAAGGATGGATTTAGAGGATGTAGAAGGAATATGCTTATGAACAAATGGAGGTAAATGAGATGTGGGAGGGATATCAACATCTTTCTTGTGAACTGCATGGCCAAGGCTTTCGTCTTTCAGATTTATCTTTGTACCAATAGGCTTATATGTAGATTTGATAGGAGTGACTTTGATATGAGGAGTTGAAGCTTGAGATAGATATGGAGGCTTATGAAAAGTGGATGTTGGGGTACTTTGATCTTGACAAGGATCTTTTGATAGCCTAGGAAAAATACTTTGCTTTTGATTTGCGATAAGTTTATCATAGATGGAAGGAATACCTTGATCTTTCTTAGGAGATGGGTATGATATAAGAGGTGAAGGAATATGGGGTGCTTGAGATGGAAGTATATCTTCTTGAAAGAGATGGAAGGGTATGAAGGGTTCATCATGGGATTCTTGAGGTATAGAACTTTGGTCAACTATAGGGTAAGGAGGGATAATATCTTGATCTTGATCCTTAATACGAATTGTTTCTTTGCACTTTTGATTAGTCTCTTGACATGGAGCCACTTCTAAGGACAATGTAGGAGTTTGGATCCACATGAGGGATTCTTCAATGGATGATGGATGTTCATTTGAAATAGGAATGATAGGCATTGTAGCACATGAACGTTTGAGGTCTATAACCTTTGAATCATGGAATAAGTTTGTAGCAAGATGTAGGTTAGCTTGGATCTCTTTTAGAGGTAGCCCTCGAGGGTATACATAGTCATTATGAAAACTATTTGGATCTTTGTTTGATGGAGGAATATTGGATAGCTTTTCTTCTATATGAAATAGAGGAATGGTGGAATAGGTGAAAGCTATAAGAGGACCATTACTAGACATGTGTTCATAAGTTTGATCTTGCTTGAGAGTAGTATCTTTATTGGATGATTCATCAAGATTTTCAATTTCAATTATGTCATCATCAATAAGATTTTGGATTTTATATTTCAACTCCATGCAATCTGAAGTTTCATGCTCATTATGTCTATGATATGCACAATAGTTGCTCAAAAAGATAAAACCACATGAAGTGATTTGAGGCAATGTGATGAGATCATTTTCAAGGAGTTTTTCCAAAGCCGATTCATGTGAAATTCCCAAAGGAGTAAATGTTCTATCCCAAGGATATTTGGATGTATTTGTGTTTCTCAAAGAGTTGTCATATAATGAATATTGTTGAGATGGGACTAATTCTTCTTGATTTCCTTGATCAAAGATGAGATTCTCTTCATATTTTGAAATAGGTTCTTCATCAAATATTGGTTTATCATTAGGGTATTCTTGATCAAATATAGGATTTTCATGATATTCTTTTTGATCAAATTTTGAATTATCGAAGATATGATGTTCATAATGTTCTTCTTGATCATAGAGGTAAGGAAACAATGTTCTTAATGATAATTGGTTGGATAATGTTTCCATTTCTGAATAGAATATTCTCTTGGATTTTTATTGTCAATTGATTTTTGGATCTTAATGAATGTTTTCTTTTTGTAATCAAAGATCTTCAAGCACAACACAATGATTTTATCAATTATCACAAGAAATTCTTCCAAACAATTTACCTTAGGTAAAATTTGGCTTTTAAATGGCTCTAATGAGGTAAGCTTGCTAATTTATCAAGGATTTAGTATGGATTCCATTCAAATAGACTTTAATCTCTCATCCCCCAAGTATGTTAAGGGGCTTCCCACATGCACTAAGGTACGATTTTGCACAAACCGTGAGGACTAGAGGAAGGTTGAAAAAATTAAAATTCATTTGTCACACACCCCATTAAGAATGCATGCATTTCATTTTAGAGTGGGTTGGATTCCCGCGGCAAAAAGTGAGCGTATCCCACTTTGGGTTGTCCCTCTCACCGGCCTTGTTAAGGAAAACTCAGGAGGTGAGCCCAGCTAAAGTTCTAGGATGGTATTCTCTGTAGGATGTTATTTTTTGTTTCTTTTTTGCATGTAAAAAAGAAAAAAAAAATTTAGCACTTTTTAACAAACAAAGTTAACAAGGTTCAATTTCCTCACCCACTAACTAATGAGAATCGAGTATTGCTACTCTTCTCTACAAACAAGGGGTTTTGATTAAGTGTTTGGTTTATTCCTCTAAGCTATCCAAATTACTAGATTTTGAAAGGACAATGCCACAATTTAAGCATGCAAATCACCAAGTTTTAAGGCTTGCCTCTCCTTGTAGCTAACAAAAGTTAGGGGCATTTTTGAGTTTTCTCCATGATTTTATGCTTACCTTGGCTATAGTTCCTTTCCAAATGTGCTTTTCCACTAGTAAGTTAGTCAACAAAGCCAACCAAAGTGAAGAAACTAAAGATAAATTTGAAGCAACAAAGACAAACTAAATTTTAAGCCTTACTTGTCAAAGCTTTGCCTTCTCTGTTGAATCTGCTCACTAGATTTTGAACTTTTCTGTGCCTACTCATTTACAACAAAAATATACAAACAGAGAGTTAGATAATGAAATTTATCAATTTAATAGCAAATTCAGACAACAAACAACGGGTGACATTGTCCAGCTAATACGCATGAATAAATTGCTTACAAGCGTAACTTTAATAATAGCGAGCGTCACTTTGCAGTGGCTCAAGCGTTATCAAAAGTTATATAGGTGTGAACAAATTATTGCTAAGTGCAAACAAAATTTAAAACTATGACAACGAACTAATTCAAAGAGACAATAAATCAATGCAAAACATGAATCAAAAGATCATGGGCGTGATTGTTTCTGTCAATTGCGGAGCAAAGCTTTGACACAGGTGATAACAAATTGAAAATCCATGACTTTGCTTAGGTTGTAGGTGTGACTATTTCTATTAAAGGCATGAATGATTTATCGCATAGGTGTCAATGTTCCTTTGTTAGGCGACAAGAAAGAATGTAAGACCGAATATAAGTTATCGTCCAAGCGTGAACTAAGAATTCACAAGCGTCAAGACAAACATTGTAGGCATCATCAAAATGGTTGTAGGCATGATTGAATTTCTTGTACGCATGACTTTATCTATTTTTTGCAAAAATTCTACGGAAAATAGAAAATACAAGCATACAAAAGATGATCCAAATGATAAAATTGATAAAATGAGGCTTACTGCCCCACGGTGGGTGCCATTTTGTATACTAATAAAAGTATCTTCATAGAATTAGGATTAATCATCAATAATAAGTGAAATAATAACTAAATACAACCATAATTGAGCAACTATTTAACAAAATCAATGACTAATTGAGCATCCTATGGCTCTCTAACTAAGATGTTAATGAATGAGCTCTCAGCAAGCTCTCACTAATGATAGTCCTAGTATAAGATTGATAGAGATAAAACAATAAGGTAAAGCTAACAATTATCAAGATAAATGCTAAAATTGTTCTTAAATGCCTTTCTAAACTCAAATTGCAAGAGGTTTGATGCAATTCTCAGATAGGTGGTTGATAAATAATGAAGGATTTTAGCCTTCCTTTTATAGATTTTCCAATGGTAGGGGGTGTAGTTGTGTTTAATCATGGTTGAGTTGGAGTTAAGTCTTTGGTTCCACCCTTTGAAGACAAAGAAAAGTTTGTGTCCTCAAAGCTTGGGACAAGTAGACAAGATGGATGGTTAAGATTCCTTTTTACTTTGAGTGAATGAGATTCAATTTGGCTTGATCCATGTGAATGCCTTTCCTCAAATCTCATTGGTTGATTGATTTTCTCTCCTTTTGGTTTGTTGAGAGTAATTGATTTTTATTGATTGATTTAATTGATTTATTTTAGCCATGTACCCCTTGAATGGGTTGAATTTAATTTAATCCAAGACTATACAATTAATTGAATTAATTGTATTTTGATTTGATTGCATTTAATTAAAATGCTCTCAATTTTGATTGATCTTGAATTAGGACTTGATTTTAATTTTGATTGGCTAATTGTGCATTATGATTAAATTGATTCAATTATTTCCTTGATTTACCTTGATTTGATTCAATTTGCTTTGAATTATCATTAAATTGTCTTTGTCTTCTCTTAGGGTCCCTTTGAGTAGGTGAAATCCTTGGAAGAGAACCTAAAAGATTTTGAAAACTTTCTTAATCATGATAACTTGTTCACTCAAGTCATTAGGCTATTGTTAGTAATCTGAGAGACCATCTTATCTAAAATCAAAAGGGGCTTAGGTTGCTTCATGCATTGACCAACATAGTTGATACACATATGCCTTCTTATACATCTATCTTGTCTCACCCCGATGATACTCATTCAAACATCACTAGGACCTAGTTGAATGTTGTAATGCCCGATTTGTCATTAAATATGGTAGAATATAATCCTTTCACAACTCCTATATCTTCTATTGGTAACATAAACATTTTTTCTCTACCTCTCATTATCCCTAGAATTACTGTCTTTTAGAATCCTTTGAGTATATTTAATATCCCTCCTCTAGCTAGCTCCACAAATCCAACTTCCATAATTAATGTTTACATAGCTTAAACTTCTAATACAATGGTTGATCTTGACCTCTACCTCCCTCACCGTAGAATCCAATTTTGAATACCCTATTGCAAAACATGGTTTAAATGCAATCTCAACTTTTAAGTTAACCAATGTTGTTACCCAATCCACATTGAAACCTTATTATCACCAAATCCCTCTAGCTTTAACTATATTAAATGCATCCAATGCTCGACTGATCAAGATTAACGCAAGGACAAGGTAGGTGAAGGTAGAATCAGGGTTAATTCAAACTGCTTAACCCACAAACATGCCCTACGAAGAGTTACACATGGAAGAAATGTAAATAAACCACATGAAATTAGTGAAAACACAATGGATATGAGACAAGAAATTGGTCACAATGTTAGAATAATTATATTAATCCTTCAACATGCCCAACTGTGAGGCCTTTCAGGTTTCGGCCTTATACAATGAGAATTATGAATTCAAAGTCACAACTCACATATTATCATCTTAATTACTTCTACTACTATCCACTAATGATCCTAACTAAACAACCTAAGCTCCAAATATATAGCCAGCAAAGCCACAAGTCGGCTAGTCAGGCATTTAATTACAATATAGGTCCACTTAAGAAGAGAAACCAAAACTAAAGAAAGAAATAACAAAACATGATGCAAAGTTGGATTTAGGTCCACACATGATCCAAGAATGGATCCCCAATTGCACAAGATCCAATTTCCCCACACAAAACTGTGCAAGCCGAAATACCACACATTTCATGGGCAAAACTATCAGAAAATTGATGTTCGAGGAAAATTGTGATGACTTCCAGATCCAAATGAATTAGGACATGCACCCTTAGGAGAATTCTCATAATTAGGTCCACATCATGACATTAACTTCAAAAGGAAAGAAACCAACAAAAACATTGACGCTAAAACAAATATCAAACTAGTACAAGAAAATAGGAAATATTTTTCATGATGCAAGATTGCTCAAGACCCAAGATGTTTCTACATCAAACACTTGGGGTAACAAAAGAACTGATGTCCACATCAGGCATTTCTCATACTCTAACCTAAATCATAAAGGTCCAACTTAACTTGTGTAATCCATGAACTATCTTCAACTGGCTTATCTTTCCACTGAACTAGGTATTCCATGTAGTCTTTTCCTCTGGTACTCTTGCTTCCTCTGCTATTCAAGATCTTCTCAATGTTGTCTATGTTCTTCTTAGGATAATCTAGATCATCTTTAGTCTCATAATTTGATTCAAAGTACTCAAAGATATCAAAAATATTGAATATAGGTGATATATCCATGTCCTCTGGTAATTCCACTTCATAAGCATTTCCACTGTCAAACTTCTTCAGAATCTTACAAGGTCCAAATTTCTTCATTTTCATCTTATTGTAGGTACCAAATGGAAATATATTCTTCTTCAAATGAATCATAAACTCATCTCCAACTTCAAAATATTTTTCTCCTTCTCTTATTTTCTCTCTTTTTATATTTCATATTACTATCCTCCAAATTCCTTTTAACTTCATCATGAAAATCCTCATGTATACTACAAAATCCTCAGCTTCAGCACTTCTTCTGGTCTTAGTAGGTAAATCTCTCAACTCTCTGGTTCCCTTAGGATGAAATCTAGTAACAATCTCAAATGGTGTCCTCTTAGTACTTCTATTCATAGAATTATTATATGTAAACTCCACTTGTGCCAAAACCAAATCCCAATTAGCAGGTTTACCTCCAACTAAACATCTCAACAAGTTTCCCAAAATTTTGTTCACAACTTCAGTCTATCCATCTATCTGAGGGTGAAATGTAGAACTAAACTTCAATTCTTTATTCATCTTTTTCCAAACTATTCTCCAAAAATAACCAGTAAACTTACTATCTCTATCTGAAATAATAGATTTAGGCAACCCATGCAATCATACCACTTCCTTGAAGAATAATTTAGCTACATGCAATGCATTAGATGTCTTCTTACAAGGTATGAAATGTGCCATCTTAGAAAATCTATCAACCACTACCAAAATAGATTCATTACCTCTCTAAGTTCTAGGCAATCCAAGAACAAAGTCCATACTCACATCTTCCTAAGGTCTATCAGGTATAGGCAAAGGTGTATACAATCCCAAATTTTGACTAGTTCCTTTTGCTACTTGACAAATTCTACAACCTCTAACCATTCTCTGTACATCTCTATAAATATGCGGCCAAAAGTATCTTTCTGAAGTCAAATTCACAGTCTTATCAATCCCAAAATGTCCAACAAGTCCACCACTATGTTTCTCCTTTATTATGTTTTCTCTCATAGATCCTCTAGGTATGCACAACTAAACTCCCTTAAACAACATGTCTTCTTGAATGAAATAATCAGTCCACTTATCACTCATTGTTTGTTCCTTACAAGCTTTCCAACATTCTACAAAATCAATGTTAGTCTCATACAAATACTTCAAATAATCAAAACCAAGTACCTCAACTTTCATTTCTGTCAGCAAACTTCTTCTTCAACTCAAGGCATCAACAACCTTATTTGACTATCCACTTTTATGCTTCAATGAAAAGGAAAATTTTTGCAAGAGCTCAACCCACTTCATATGTCTCTGATTCAATTTATTCTGACTTCTCAAATACTGCAAAGCTTTATGGTTAGTATACAACACAAAATCTTTAGGCATCAAATAATGTCTCCATTTCTTCAAAGCTTGAACAATATCATAGAATTCCTAGTCATAAACTAAATATTTTCTCTTAGCATCATTCAACTTCTCACTAAAGAAAGCTATGGGTCTTCCTTCTTGACTCAAAATAGATCCAATGGCACTTCCACTAGCATCACATTCAACTTGAAAAACTTTACTGAAATCAAGCAAAGCAAGTGTAGGTTATTTTGCAATTCTTTGTTTCAATGTTTCAAAGCTCTTATGTGCTCCATGTGTCCATTTGAAATCCCTTTTATCTCCTCTCATAGTTCCAGTCATAGCATTACAAATAGAAGTGAAATTTTTGATGAACTTCCTATAAAAATTTGCCAATCCATGAAATGATCTTACCTCTCCAACATTCTCTAGTGTAGGCCAATCAAGTATAGCTCTTACTTTCTTAGGGGGACCATCTTCAATCCATCAGCTGAAACTACAAAACCAAGATACACAATCTCTTCTTTCATAAATTAACATATCTTTAAATTAATCAGCAACTTTTCTTCCTTTAATCTCTACAATACTTGTCTGATATGCTCAAGATGTTCTTCCTTAGTCTTACTGAATATCAAAATGTCATCAAGATATACAATAACAAACTTACCCAAGAATCTTCTTAGAACTTCATTCATCAGCCTTATGAAAGTACTAAGTGCATTAGTCAAACCAAAAGGCATAACCAACCATTCATACAAACCTTCATTAGTCTTAAAAGCAGTTTTCCATTCATCCCCTTCTCTAATCCTAATATGATGATATCCACTTTTCAAATCAATCTTTGTGAAATACTTTTCTCCACTCAAACTATCCATTATGTCATCCATCCTAGGCAAAGGAAATATGTACTTTACTATTATCTTGTTTATAGCTCCAGAATCAGTGCACATTCTCCATTCTCCATTCTTTTTAGGTGCTAACACAACAAGTACTACACAAGGACTCAAACTTTCCCTAATCAAACCTCTTTCAAGAAATTCTTGCACTTGTCTATTTAAATCAATCTTTTCATCAAGTGTCAACCTATGTGATACTTTAATAGGCAAACTAGCTCTAGGTATCAAATCCATACAATGACTTATACTTCTCATAGGCGGTAAACCATCAGGTACATTATAAAAAATGATGTCATGAAATTTAGTCAACAAAGGTTTAACCTCAGGTGCATGTTCTAACTCATCTTGTTTCTTAGTCTTCCTTGGAATTAAAGCAAAACAAACATTATGTTCTTTCATTTCTCTTACAAACTTTTTACCATCAACCAAGCATACTCTGACTGTATTACAGTGACTTTCATCAAACTTATCTAACAAAGGCAATAATACTTGTTTATTCCCATCCATCCAAATAGTATATTGATTCAATCTACCATCATGAAAAGCTTTCCTATCATACTGCCAAGGTCTACCCAAAAGAATATGACAACAATCCAGATGCATAATATCACACAAGACTTCATCATGATAATTCCCAATTTTGAATTTAACAAGGCATTGTTCACTTACAAGTAGTTTATGCTCCTTCTAGATCCAAGCAATATGGTAAGGCTTAGGATGTCTCAATCTCTACAACTACAATTTCTTAACTAGCTCTTCAGATACCAAATTATCAGAACTTCCACTATCAATGATTACCTTGCAACATTTGTCAATGATATTACATTTGGTTCTGAACAAACTTTTCCTCAGAATAGGTTCCTCATCAGCTTCTTCATTCCACAAGATCCTTCTTAGCATCAAGTTCTCACCATGTTTAGGTTCATTAGACATTTCCTCAACTTCTTCACAAGCCAAATTATTTCTGCCATTACCTCCAGTCTTCTTTCCAGAGTTAGTACATTCAAAAGCTCTATGTGCTTCTTCACCACATTTGTAACAAGTACCTTTAAACCAATATTTCTCTTCTCTTTTCCCACTATTTTTATTCCTAGAGTAACCAGTATAGCTACCTCTAGAGTAATTACCTCTTTTAGCAAGTTCATCTTTCCATCCTTTATCTTGTACTGCATTGTCAAATCTGCTACTTTCTCCATAAGATCTGCCTCTACTTCTTTGAAATCTGCACCTCTTCCTCTTTATCTTTGTTCATGTCTCTTTGTCAATCTCTCTTCTGCCTTCAAAGAAAATTGGTATGCTTCTTCCACACTTTCTATCTTCACATAGCTAATCTCATCTTGAATAGATATCCTCAAACCATTCAGGTATCTAGCCACTTTCTCAACTTCATCATCCACATGTCCAGATCTGATATCTAATTTGTAAAATTCCTCAGTATATTCCTTCACACTCATGTCCTTTTGTCTCAGATTTTGCATCTTTCTCATCAAACTAACTTGATAGTCAGTTGGAAGGAACTTCTTCTTCATATTTCCAAGCATCTTCATCCATGTATTGATCTTTTCTTTTCCTCTCTTCTATCTCTCAGTTTGCAAATGATCCAACCAAAGAGATGAATGACCTTTCAACTTTGTAACTGTTATCTTAACATTCTTATTATCAAGAGTACCTTCATACTCAAAGTATTTATCCATCTCAGAGATCCAATCCAAAAGTGTAACAGTCTCAAGTCTTCCATCATAGCAAGCAACTTCAACTACAGGTCTGGAGTTAGCCTTAGACAAAACTCTCAAGATTCTTTCCACATCTTGTTCAACTTCAGGTTTAGGATTAGGTGTTGCCTCTTCTTCATCACTAACATCTTAAAGATGTGCGCCTCTCCTTTGGGTTGTCTCTACAGCTTCAAGCCTAGTTGCAATCTGCCTCAACATATCCATAATAGCATTATCATTCCCTCTACCTCGAACCATCTTGACAATCAAGTTCCAGCAAGATCGTAACCTTCTACAAGTTATAGGTCAAATCTCAGATTTGCCACCCTACAACCAATCCAATAAGGTTCTCCACAATCCAATCCATAAGAAATAACTTCACTCTGATACCACTTGATGCAAGGGTAGGGTAGGTGAAGGTAGAATTAGGGTTAATTGAGATTGCTTAACCCACAAACATGCCATGTGAAGAGTTACACATGGAAGAAATGTAAATAAACCACATGAAATCAGTGAAAACACAATGGATATGAGACAAGCAACTAGCCACAACACTAGAATAATTATATTAATCCTTCAATATGCCTGGCTATGAGGCCTTTTGGGTTTCAGCCTTTGTAATACCCCAAAAATGGGCTATAGGTTCATTAACCTCTATATCGACACATCGAATGAAATCGACATCAAAGTCCTAACCAAAGGCACATCTGCACATCATTGAATCCTAATTGATTATCTTAAATTCTACATCGGGGAATATTCCTAGTAATATTCCTAATCATCATAATTATCTTTAATTTACTGATTATTTGGCGATAAATCTTATTTATCCTAAAGTTTGATTAATTGAATATTCTAAATATTTAATTAATTAGATTTAATACTGCCACTTAATTATTTAATTGAATTTAATTCCATTATTCCTAATTATGATATTTAATTTTGACAATAAATCTAAAATCTTACAAATAATTGATTAAATATTTTATTTAATTAATTAAATCATTTTGTCAATTTTTAATATTGTAATTTTGAATAAAAGTTTGAAAAATAATTGATTAACCCATAAATCAATTATTTTATTTTTTGAAATCAGTTAAGTTGAGAATAAATCACTTTATTTATTTATTAATTCATAATTATCCATGTGCACAATCAAAGAGTAGTTAAACTCCAAATCAAAAAATCAATGCAAGTTATTGACTTTTTGGAACTCAACATCATTTTTGAGTTTTAAAGTTGATCTAAACTTCTAATTTGAGTTAAAAAGTTGTTTTTGCATGATTTGCATGTTTTTGTGAGTTAATTATTCTTTATAATCAGATAACTCAAAAATCAAGCTGATTTATTTGAGTGATTTATGGCTTTTATCCATGCACCTCTAAAGCCCTGGATTTCTATAAATTAAGGCTTCAACTCATCCCAAAACATCTCATAATTTGCAAACTTATGCTAGTGAATTGCTATCTGGAGAATCGGAGCTTCTTTGCCAATCAACCACATTTTGTGAGATCACTTTTGTTTTCATATTATTCTTAGATCATTTTAGCATATCAATTTCCATATTAGCATAGATTCATATCAAGTTTTCATCATATCATTGCATAGAAAACAAAAAAATATATATAGATTAATTGCATTCATGTTTCATAGCAGTTTTGCATTCAAATCTTTCATTTAGGTGTCGTCAAGGTCACTGATCTGGATAACAATTTGAGAACATCATACTCACACCTATTAGAAGGCAGTAAATCACCTGGTTAGTTTAGCTTTCAATTCATTGCACGATTTCATTTTTGCTAACCTCTAATGTTTTACTGAAGTGTTGTGTCTATAGATCAGGTACAATTTTCACACACATAGCCTTATACAATGAGAATTATGAATTCAGAGTCACAGCTCACATATTATCTTCTCAATTACTTCTACTACTATCCACTGATGATCCTAACTAAACAACCTAAGCTCCAAATATATAGCCAATGAAGCCACAAGTCGGCCAGTCAGGCATTTAATTACAATATAGGTCCACTTAGGTAGAGAAACCAAGACTAAAGCAAGAAATAACAAAACATGATGCAAAGTTGCATTTAGGTCCACACATGATCTAAGAATAGATCCCTGACTACGCAAGATCCAATTTCCCCACACAGAACCGTGCAAGCCGAAATACCACATGTTTCATGGGTGAAATTGGCAGAAAATTGATGCCTGAGGAAAATTATGATAACTTCCAGATCCAAATGAATTAGGATGTGTGCCCTTAGGAGAATGCTCACAATTAGGTCCACATCAGGGCATTAACTTTGCAAGGCAAGAAACCAATAGAAACATTGGTGCTAAAACAAACATCAAACTGGTACAGGAAAATAGGAAATATTTTTGGTGATGCAAGATTTCTCAAGACCCAAGATTCTCCTGCATCAAAGATTCAAAATTTGATAAATATACTGGTAACAAAGATTCTTAGGCACATGCTAATTTTTTCCTTGTATATGGCATTGATTTATTGCGTTAAGATCGTATGTTGGCACAATTATTCTAATGGTAACTTAAGAAGATGACATTGAAATGATTTTTCTCATTATTTGATAGCTCTATATTCTCTTTTGAGTATCTTATTAGTTCCTATAATAGTTTCAGATGAACATTGGAGCCAAGGTAATTAACAACATAATGAGGGGATAATTGACTCCATCTTCAATATTAGTCTATATCATTGCAAATTCTCTTTTCCCTACCAAATTCCAACATTTAAACGATATTCATGGGGAATCTGCAACTGACATTAAGGGAAAGAGTTCTTCTGATGAAGTAATCTTCATTTGAACATATGTGTACTATGTTGCAAGATTATCAATAAACTTTGATGTGGTGTAGGGCTTTTGTCTCATCCTCTTATTCCAATAATCATGGTGTTGCATCTTTTTTGGGTGGGTCAAGAAAGAATAAATCAATGGAAAATGTAGTTACAATTCATTGGGAAACTAAGAAAACCACACTTAGATCTCAAAAAAATTGGATCTCTACAAAGCTATTTGATTCTTACTTGAGTGTGCTCTAGAAATTTTGAAGGAAAATTTTATCACCATCTTGGAAATTAGATCACTTTCAAATAACAAGTCATGCCCTATTGTATATGATGCTTATAAATTATGTCAATATAATCGAGTGTCTACACATGATGCTGAGAATTGTGTGTGTTTGTGTCATATGATTTAAGACCACATAAATAGCAGTACCATTCAACTCGATGATAAGAAATAGGCTTTGAAATTAGTTTTTTGTTAAACCCAATAATCATATGCAGATCTATACAAAACCTTTTTCACCTAACTCTTCTAACTTAGTTTTCTCTTCTTCTTCTACTACTTCTCCACCTAATAGTTTTGAGTATGTAAATATGGTGACCACTATTTGATCTTCCCTCTAAGGGAAAAGGTTAAGATATTTGATATATAACTTGCATCGAATGAATTGATAGTCCATGGAGAGCATGCTCCTTTGAGCATCCCTACTCCGGTTAATAAAAATGGTGTTATCAATATTATGGTTAACCTCACCTATAGGGTCAATGTTGTAATGGAGGAGGCTCTTTTTGTTAATGGTTTACATAGGGTGAGATATGACTCAATTCAACAACCACCATATGTACTAATTATGTCCTTTCTCTTCCATTTCTAGAGTCTATTTCTTTGTTTGTCCTTTTGGGACCCAAGGCTATGCCTACAACATTTTTCCATGATTCCAAAATATGAGTTACTTTAAGGAAAGGAAAATGAAAGGTTCTTTTATAGTCCACAATACCAGCCAATTATTTTTGGGTATACATATGGTGACAGTGATATGGGACTACCTTTTACTCCTTATGGGAGGCACCTAATTGCACTATAAATGAGGTGTACATACCCTACCCCCTTGTGGGATTTGAGCTTGTGACCTCTCTTTCAAGAGTACAAGTGAAACTAGGCATTCCCTAGTTGATTTCCATGAACGTATTTGCTTCTATAATCCATGAGTGTTTAAAGTTTCCCCATGATGAAATTGTGAAAACTATTAAAGATAATAGATACAAACCATAATTTTCAAGTGGGGCTTTCTCTCTTGACCATTTTTTACCTTCTCTAGCAACCTATGTTGCCCCGTGATGATTTTTTATATAGGTAATATTAAAAGTATAAGATTGGAGAGTTAGAACCTGACTTGGTCCTACCTCCTCCTTTTGTAGATCCTCCTCCATGTTCTTTTTTACAAAGGTTTTATTTCTCCTCTACTCCTTCATCAGGGGCTAAGGAATTTTTTTCTCCCTCGTGTAAACCTCCACATTCCCCTAAGACTTTATAACCTCTAGCAATGCCTCATATTGATTCAGTTGTACCTATCACATGAAAAAAATGCATTTGCATTTTTGAATTCAAAGTCTCATGTCTATGAGATTTTCTTTACTCCTAACATGCCTCAACCTACTTTATATGGAAAGGATGAGCATTCTTCTTCATCTAGTCCTTCATGTGTAGTTCTCATTCCTTAACCTTTGAAGGCTCCTCTTGTTCCTTTATCTTCTTGCAAAGGAGAAGGAGAAAAGGTATATGTGGTCATGGATAAGGTCCATATGTCTATGGAACCTCCTATTTCATCTATGGAGCCTCCTCTTCTATTATTAACAACTACAACAATAGATTTTCCTATCTAGAGCATGATATTAAACAATCTTCTCAAGATTTTGTTCATGGACCCAATTAGTGCCAGAACCAACTTGGGCATAAGTGTATAAATTATTGATGTGTGATAGCCTATGAATTTGATGCCATGTCAAAGACTACGAATGATTCTTATATTTCAACTCTTGAGTCTTCTTCCATTCTTATTCCACACTTTTATTTATTTTTGTCTCTTTTCCTATTTCTACTTCTTCTTTGACTATATTTCATCTCCTTCAAGAGATGTTAATGAACCTCACATGAGAAGGATTTATGTATTCATTTTTCTCTTTCTATAATTGCCTCATATTACCTCTCTATCAAATATTCCTCTGTTTATACATTCCATAAACATGCTTGATAGGAATTTTATATCTAGTGTGGCTAAATCTGCTTCTCTTACAACTAGCTCTTAATCCTATCTTTATTGGGGTCCTTCAACCTGTCATAGTTGATGTGAATGTTTTTCATCAATCACCTAAGTGAAAGTTTGAGAAGGGTTGTAATGCCCCGCCAGGGAACCCAAAAGAACTTAACCTAAACATGCATCTAAGTTTGCAGAATAATTTTTTTTCTTTCTAAAGTTAACACACAAGATGAACATCAATGTGTTAGCAATAATCATTAACTCACATTAACAAAAGCAACCAGCATAGGTTACAACTCTCAAGGGTTCCTTGACAAAGATTACATTAATAATAATTAATTAAATAAAATTAGGTATACTTACAAAACTCATATAATCCAATGAAAGATAAAACATCACATAGAAGATGACATAATTACATCTGGTACCATAAGGTATCCATAATAACCTCCATCCACTGCACATGTCGCAGGGTATTTAATATAATAACTAAAAAGAAGTACATCATGATATCTCTAAAGAACTGATACAAAGGTACGAGATCAAAAGGAAGAAGATCATGAAGAAGAACACCTCTCCAACAATGAAGATCAAAAAGGAACAACTGCTACATGGATCATCCAGCACTGGTGCATGACATTGGAATCTCAAATGGTAAAAGAACCACTACCACCCAACCTCGTGAACCTAAATGGTCCACTCCCACCATACTGAAGAGATAGCAATAGATCCCACTCAGATAACAAACATCAAACAGATCAAGCTAAGGAAAGGATCCTGAAAGCTCTCTAACTCAAGGTGAAAAAGTAATAATGCCATGAAAGACTCACTATTCCAGAGGCAACTGACACATGTAGGATAACTAGACTATGCATAGGAAGGTGTCATCATGTACGTCTAACCCTTGAGTCTCATCCTGGTAATCTTGTTGGATCCCAGCACTCAAGTGACCATACACGGTATCAATGACCTCTTGTATTGACGAAGTCATCAACTATGCCAACTCATCCCTTAAAAGGGGGCTAGTCATCTTCTCAACACCATCTTAGTCTGTACTATCACTAACGCCTGGGTGAGGACCATACCTTATTAGGTTCATTTTAATACAACTCTCAATGTTATATTTAGTTATCACTTGATTAAGATACTTAACAATAAGTGATCCTGGCAGCCACTTATGGGCCCCGACACTTATTGCAAGCCACCTCCTACTACATATCTAGGTAAACAATGCTAGGCTCATAGATCTTTCCTAGATCTAATCAGGTATACCACTAGGTAATTCCACATCCATATTCACACAAGGAATGAATACCAAGATACCATAACAGAATACATAACATCATGAGCCTGATGGTCAAACAGGCATGATAGTCAGATAAAGTACACACACACCAAACATAGCTGAAACATGAATATCTGACACATACCCCAGCCTCTGTATTTTCCCTAGGTCATCTAGAACCCAACAACCCATAATGTAAAAGAGAACACAAAGAATACACACTCACATCAACTGAACTGAAATAAAAATCATAATCAAATACGTTCCATAATCGACATAATTGAATCCAAGTATGAGGTGTTTTAAGAAATTCTGACAATAATCATTGTCCAATAATAGCATAAGTAACACATATTTCCTAAAGTGTACAAGAAATCCATCATAGTAAAAATGCTCGATTTCAGTATAAATATAACAAATGTACCTTTATGAATGACATTAAATTAAGAATTGCAAAGTGTATGTTGCCAGAAGGAATATAAATCAAATTATTAAATTTGATTCGGTCCTATAACTAAACTAGTGATGCATACCACAATATAAATAAAATAAAATAAAATGAAACATGTTGTAGATCATTCGATATCTAACAAATCAGACATGTTCATCTAACACAAAATACTAATAAAAAGAATTTACTAGACATCATCTTATAGATAATTTCCTATTGTTTCAAATAACCAGAACAATTAGCCTAATAGTAAATTCAATCAAAATTAATTATAAAATAAACAATGACTCACTTTACTCTGAAAAGTCTCCAAATAAAAATTATATAATTAATATATATATAGATATATACTTATATCTTCCCATATGCATGTTTATATATCTATTTCCATTCACTATACTAAATAAAACCAAAATAAATTAAACAAGATATAAATTAATACATCACCCCTTTATTAATTTACCATTTAAAAATTAAACTCTATAACAAATTAAATTAAAATAAATTATTAATTAATATATTCTTTTAAAGAGAATATAAATAAATAAATAAAAATTTAACTTAATAAAATAAATTTTATACAAATTAAATCATCTAAAAAAAATTAAATTAAATTAAAATTTTTAAATTAATATAAATAAATAAAAACAAAGTATTTGGTGTGGGGGGGGCCCACAACTCCCCACCCAACACCCATGGCAGTACTCCCTGGTACTGTCGTGACATTCCCAAGGGATTGCGCACAGCAATACCTAGGGCTGTCGTGACAGTCCCCCTTGGGGGGCTGCGCACGAGCCCTTGGGTGCCGTGCAGGGGGGAGGTAAGGGGGTGGCCCCCGCCCCATAACTTATTAAATTTTTTTTTAAATTTCAAACCATGCACTTTTAGCATTAAACTATTTTATATTATTATTTTTTAATTCTTTTGCTAATACATGATGCATTACACAAATTAAATAAATAATATAAGCAACTCACAAACTTCTTCTTTTTTTAATATTTTTTTTAACTGTCATATTCAATTATTTACTGTACTATATTTTTACACAGAGAATTTAATATTCTTTGATTAAGAATATATTCCTTTTTGAAAAGGAAATATATTAGTCAAATACATTTACTAACATAATGTCCCAAATATGACTTTTTCGTTGACTAGTTTGACTGTATTTTTTTTTTACACATAAAATAATTATTTTACCAGAATTGGACTTTCTACCCAAATTGGGTTTTTAATTCAATTTGATTTTCTTTTCATAGCAGACTAATTTTCTTTCAACTCTATAGTCTAACTATATAGCAGATATGATTTTTCGATTTACAAGCAAACCATAGACAAACTTTTAATAAAATTTTACCAGCATAACAGTACAATGTCAAGTAATCATAAAAACATAAAATAATAGATCTGGGGTTTCTCTAATACCCAAAATTCAAGAAAACATACAGATCTAATGAGATAAAACTAGATTTACTCAAACACAAAATTTTACCAGATAAAATAACAGAAGACACACAACAAGAATTTCAGATCCTACCTTAAATCCAATGCTAGAACTGTAATGAAACCCCTGTTGAAGATCTGAGAGAGATTTCTTCCAAAACCAATCCTGCCTACAGATCTAAAAACTATGTTGAAAACAAGAACCAAATCCAGATGCACAATCAAGCCATATCAACAAGCAACCACAACAATCCACAAATTCCCCAAAATTCCAAGCACAAAAGCTCTCCCAAAAATCTTCTCCAAAACCTGTCTCTTGTCAAAAATGAATGCAATAATCTCCTAATTGGAATTCCATTCCCAAATTCATGCAATTCCCAAAGAAAACTCCAAAGCTAACTCAGAGTTCAACTCCAAATCAGAAATGACTCATAAGACAACTCCTAATCAGACTCTAACTCCAAAATTGAAAGTAATTACTAATTAATAAATAAAATATCTTTTTAAATGCACAACACAACTTGACTTTTGAAAACTAGTTGTTCACTTTTTGACAACTCTCTTTTCAATTTGCACATGCTAATAATTTAAAATACATTTATTAAATAAATAAAATACTTAATGCATTCCAAAATATGCAATTAAATATTTATTTATTTAATAATACTCACAAACATACTAAAATCCAATTATCAATAAAATAATCATTTAAATCCAAATAATCAATTATTTGATTTTAATTGAATTTCATCAAAATAAACTTAGGACATAATCAATATTAATTTCCAAATACTCAAATAATTAACTTTAATTTAATTTCCTCAATTAATCATAGGAGCATATTTAATCATAAAATTCAACTATGCACCTAACATTGATAATCGCATAAAAATCACCCACATAATCCACAAATCAATTGAAGCCAAACGAGATAAAATCAGACAAAACCAAAAGTAAGCAACACCAGAAAGGGATCCACGAACTTTGCCAACTTGACAAATTCAGATAGGGTAGTCAACAGATGCTTATCCAACAACTAGGATAAATGGGTTTGGGTTAGGGTTTTGGATCCGTGTTATCTCCCCTCTCTTACCATCTGAGATATTGTGATAGGGCACTCTCATCCTGACAATTCAGGGAAGACGATGCTCAGTACTTGCGAATTTGCATACAACACCCGCATGTACATACATATACAACTATATAACAGACAATGGCGGGGATCGGTCGATCATGTGGATCTCGCAAGCAAGTAACTACGACGCCATCCCTCAACCACATCAAGCACGTCAAATAGAAATATAAAACAAGCACATCAACCATACACATGCAAGTATGGGGTTAATAAAAAAAACATAACCATCAATACTTTCCTAACATATAATCTATCATCCTAAAGAAATCATAACATTAATAAAATCGGACTAGGGGCGAGGTACTACAAGGGCCTTCCTCTAAGTTTTTACATAAGAAATATTTTTATTGGATCCTCTTTATTCTTTTGTCATAGTCATTTAGGAATATTCATTTTCTTCGTTATTAATCACTACCCCTCTTTTATAAGACAACATTGTGACTCTTATTTTGCAACATATAGTTGAGTCACGACATTTTGCTATTAAGAAGTGTATTTTTAACTATCTGGAGAGCATTTCAACTTTTTCAACTATAATCAGAAGATTATTGACACTGAACTCACAAGAGTTATTGGATGGAAATATCAGGTGACTTCCTCCTTAGCTCTTCTTGTAGGTGATATGCTTGGTACTACCTTATCCACAGTCCCTCTACGAGCTCGAGATTCTTCCCCTATGATCAATAGTGAGAGGAGAATAAATATTTTTTGGAGGTGATTCACTAAGGTAGTGCCTCTTCATGTCTTTAGATTAGAGTTTTATGTGTGTTTATGTTTCCCCACACTTATTTTTCTATACTTGTGCTCTCTACCAAAGGACCCAAGATGCCCTTATAGGAACTTGGATCCAGGGGATAATATTTGTCATACATTTATTCCATTTGTATCATCATTTTCCTTTTTACCATACTTTGATTTTTGACTTCATGGATGAAACAAGGTGTCAAGGCATTTAGGCCTCTTTCATGTTGACCTTCTTTTTTATTTTATCTTTATGTTCTCCTTATTTTTGATCCATGATATTCATAGATATGATGAAAATTTATATGCAATTATTTATAGATACTACACATCATAAATACTATTGACTCTAAATACTAGGATCCCCATCTCTCTTTATTTTTGTGTTGTTGTTGTGGGTTTTATGGCCTATCTGTTGTAAGGTAATATTCCATAGATACATCTTGGATGTTTTCATGGCATAACATCTCTTCTTCTTATAATAACTTGTGCTCCTTTTAATAGAACAACTCATTCTAAGGAGAGGTATCATATTCATATATGTGTATGTATCTATGTATGTATGTGTACATGTGTGTGTGTGTGTGTGTAATATAGTGATAAATGGGAAGCAATGCAAAGGGATAGATTACTCCTCATTTTCAAAGATGAACATTCAGAAGAAAGATAAGAACTGAATGGGACAATGATCCTTCACTAAATATGTAAATTGTGAAAAATGGTAAGAGACAAGATGAATGTGATAATGCAATGTAGAAGGCTAAATAGGAAAATATAGACAAATCGGGAAAATATGGGCTAATAGATAACTACCCAAAACCTAAAATGACTTGAAACAAGATCCAAACTATAAAACTAATCCATGGTATAAATCCAAGAATAAAATGCAAGGAACAAAATAGTTTTTGTTATGTCCTTGGTATTTTTGGTTGAAAATTGTAGTGTTGCTCCATCAGATCTTGATCTACCTGCAAAAGTTCTAAAACTTGCACCACTTATTTCTGCACACAGAAAAATGGGGAAGAAGGTTAGATAAAGGGGTTTGACTCATTCAAACCCATGTTTAGGAATCAATGTTGAAATGACATGAAATAAATGAAAGTGCATTGTCATATAGAAGAGACTAGATATAATAAATGAAGTATATCATACCTTGGTAATGCAAATTCTTCTTTGAATGTGATCAAATATGTTGATGCAATAGCTTTGACTTAACACAAAAACCCAAAAGGAAATCATGAAAGACAAAACCTTATGTAACAAATGTTTCAATTCACTACAAAGTTTGATTGAAAGAGGAAGAAGAATACTTGAAGAGGTAGGTGCATCTCCTCCCTTGATAGAATATTCCTTTGCTTCAAGGAGGGAAAGAAGCTAGATCTATGGATAAGAACACCTTGGCTACTTGAGAAGAATGTTAGGTCTTGAATACTTGGAATTTATTGCTTGTATTTGACAATAGTTAATGCTTGATAATATTGATCTTGGTTACCCAAATGAGGAGAGATAGGGTGTTTATATACCTCTCAAAAAATCTTGAGAGTTAAAACTCAAGCAAGCTGACTGTAAATCCCAATCCCCTGTTGAAACATCGAGATAGATCCCCTATTCAAATTTGAGCTCAAATATTAGGGAACATAAGATTTGAAATGTTATGTTCCACCCAATCAAGGCCCAAATAAAGAACATAGGTCCTAGAGAATGAGAGGATGCAAGATTATGAGGTACAACCAATTTTGAGGTTGGGATAGGACACAAAGGCTACAAATAGTAATATAGGGCCTAGGAAATGAAATGAATGATTGGATTGGAGGAAAAATAGAGGAGCACACTTAGAAATAAGAGCTTACCTCAATTTTAGACAAGATTGAAATGACAAAGGACCCATTTTTGAATTTAGGTGTATATTAAGTACCATATGAGGTTATGTTATAAAAAATAGAGTAAGGAAGGTGCTAAATAGTCCTAAAATTATACACTAATTATGTACTTACAATTTAAGAGGGTACATTTAGCCCCCACTTTAGCTGGAGTATGAGACAACCTCATGCTCACAGTAAAGGAGATGAAAGAGAAAGTAAATGAGAGAGAGATGATCATAGGTGAATTGCAAAGAGATAAGACATCACTAAGTTTAAGGATGCAAATCCCCCAAAAAAGGATCTCAACTTAGACAACTATGAACAAGAGCACAAAAACAAAAACAAAAATACAATAAGAAACAAAAGACAAAGACATAAACAAGAGGGGTTAGTAATAAAGAAAAAACTCCAAATCAACTTGTAGAAGAGACCTCAATCAATAAAACACCTCAACCACTAATATAATGTTTGTAAAGGCTATTGTAAGAGCATAAGTGATCACATGGAAAGGGCAAGAGCATCCACCAAGGAAAATACTCCATGATCTAACACACTAGAAAAGTTATGAGAGCATGGAAGGAAAGAGAGAGAGACCACAAATTTCCAATGATCCAACAAATTGTGTTATGATAGGTGATCCATATGAGAAGAAGAGGAAGAGAAGGAAAGGCTATCAAGTTGTGTTATGCTATTTCCACTCATCCAAAAGAAAAAGGAAAAAATAATTTATGGTTTAGTAGGTTGCATTATGTTAGTGAATTATACCTTGAAAAGTTTGCACTCGGGGGCAGCTAAAAAAAAAATTGTGCACAGGGTGGCTTAAAAAGTTTTTGCACAGGGGTGGCTAAATTTTTTTTTTGTGCATAGGGGTGGCTTACGAGATTATTCTTATAGAATAATTGTCTCTATGTGGATCCATAAAAATGATCAGTCCTAAGGAAAGCATTTTTTCCCTAGGGATCAATAAATGTAATCAATCCTAAGGAAAACATTGTCTCCTTAAGGATCAATGAGGTTGAATAATGTACAAGGAGGCCACATATATGTCCCCCTCCTTATGATGGTGACATAGGATTATGGGGGAATCATAAGGAAAAGAGAACAAGTGGGGATAACTTGACTCCCTTCATGATGTCACTAGTACCATAAGGTAGAGAGTGGAGAAGGAGCAAAAAACAAAAAAGGATCTCTAGGCCAAAATATCCCACTATGAATAATTCAGTTGAGAGTTGGCCACCCCTCTTTCTTATCATGGTCCTAGTAGGTCCGATCAAATATTTAATCCCTGGGAGAAGATGATTAACCTCCAGAAAATAAAGAGAAAAGCCCTTATTTAAGATCAATGGATCTATGAGCAATTGGAGAAGATTTGGGTTTCGTATCTGAGTCATTAGAATTATATTTAGAGATCATTAAAATTGAAAGAGGTTCTCTAGTAGACGTGAGTTCCTAGGATGCATGTGGCCAAGTCTTAGGAATATTTTGTGGGCCTGGAATCAATAAATGGCCTTGATATAGATGAGATGATTACAACTTGGTGGCAAGGGTGAAGATTTTGTTGATTTGAGTCTTTGAAAGCTCTAATTTAAGATTGATATTATTCAACTTTTTTGGAAGACCGTAATGGAACACCCTTTGTTGGTATAGAAGAAGGTCATAGTGTTCTCTTCTTTCATGTACCATATGTGGGCTCCCATCTAGACATCATTGATGGTTGAGGGATTTCAAACTCTTTATTAGTAAATTTTGAGAAGTGGATGGAGGAGAAATTTGGTCCCCTTAGAAATTATAAGAAATATGTTATGGTTGATTGTATTCAATAGATTCTTTTAATGTTAAATGCTGAGAATACAACCACAAATGTGAAGGCCCAAATAGATAAAGAAAAAGATACATTACAAGAGGCTTGATTTTGGATTGAATGGGTTGACGTCTGAACGAGGAGTTTTTGGAGACTTGTCTTAAGAAATTTGAAACATACAAGGTGGTTGTCTTAGGGTGATTGGTCCTCGCATTCTTTCATCGTTTCTTATTATGGAATTCTTTTGGAGTGAGATATCCAAGTGTCACATTTGGGTCTACCACAAAAAACATCCCAATACCCACATATAAGCATTATAAGGTACAAGTATAACTTCCAACCACAAAGATACAATACAATTGTTAGTTGAAGTGATAGGTAAAAGGTCCTCCACAATTTATGTATACCTTGTTGTCGGGACACCATTTTTTACATTAAAAATAAGGTAATAGTACCTTACAAGGAGACAAAGATATGAGTTTTGAGAGAAGTATAGGGTACATAAGAAGACTTGCACATTAGATTCTTCCCCAAGATTTGGACTTTGCAGTTCTCTTCTCCTCTCTTTCTCTCTCTCTCTTTCTTCTTGGGATCTACAATCTAGGGACTTGTTCCCTATAAATGTAATGATTTGTGTCATTGTTATGGTCTATGAAATGGATTATTTTGAGGCACCTTAAGAAGATAATAGAATAGTATTGTAATACCCATTTATGTTTATGATGCTAACCCATTCAAGACCACTTTTTATGAATATTAGATCTTCAGTTACATTTAATGATTCAATGATATGATACTTTAAACATCTTATTTATATCATGTTAGTTATATGATGATGATTATTTGTGTATGATGATGTTATTTATGTTTATGGTTTTTATTGTCCCCATACTTACATGTATATGGTTGGCGTGTATATTTTATATTTTTGTTTGGTGTGCCTAATGTGGTTGAGGGATGTAGTCTTAGTTACTTGCTTGCAAGATCCACATGATCAATTGATCCCTTCCATTTTTTGTTATGTATATATACATGCTCATCTTTTATGCGTGATTTTAGGTTTCAGGTAGCGACTTCCCTGAATTGTAAGGATGAGTGTGCCCTATCGCATTATCTCAATGGTAAAAGAGGGGAGATAACATCGAGGTCTAAATACCAACCTAAGTCATTTATTGTCCAAAAATAGTAGATAAGTATCTTATTGGTACCTTTGAATTCAACAAGGTGACATGAATTTGTGAACCTTCCTTTTTTTGCTTGACTATCGTATTTTGATATAGTTGATTTCTTCAGGTTTGCATGCTTGTAGGTTTGATGTGATTTTGTGTTAAAATAGATAATGGATTTAATTAAAGTTAATTATGTGATTAATTAATTAAATGTTATAAATATGAAATTATTAAATATAAGGTATTTAATTAATGATAATTAATTAAATACTTATGTTTAATAAAGGGATTTAATTAAAAAGGCTAACTATGGGAAATTGGGATTTAATTGAATATTAAATCCAATTTGAGAATTAAAGACAAACTAATGCAATTGATATTTACAATGTTGAGTGCATATTTAAAATATGCCTCCTTTTATTGTCCTCCAGATCTGTAATCTATCATTTCTTCTTCTTCTTGATCTCTAGCATCCTGATGATGGATCATGTAGTATGATCCGAAACATTGATGTTTTAAATAATAAATCTAATTAATTATGATTATATAATTTAATAGTGCATTCAATTCACTAAATCAATTAGGAATTCTAAATTAAAGTTGCATTAAAAGTTGTTATTTGAAAAGTGCATATAATTATTATTATAATTAATTAATTATGGAAAAGAGAATTGATAAAAATAAAATTAGGAGTTGAGTTCTGATTCCTGATTTTGAGTTGCATGTTTGAGCTTGGTTTGTTGGGTTTTCTATATTAGAGTCCTTTTTGGTCATTTTTAGGGACATGAGTTTTAGGGAGAGGTTTTGGCTCAAGATTTAGATTTGAAGGAAATATATTGAAAGCTTAGATTTTGGATTGTGGATTGTGATCTTCTTTTCTTCTCATATCGTTCTTCGATTTGAGGTAGGGTTTTGGAACCATTTTTTTATTTTCTATTGAAAAAGCTTGTCTTCTTCGTGCCTATTTCTTTTGTGTGGTTGTTGGGTGTCTTCTTCCTGATTATGATTATGATAAGAAGGGTTTTTGAGAATAACTATATACCTTTGAAGTCTTCTTTCTTTATTTGGCCTCCCTTTGATTTATTGGGTTTTTGTTAGAAAGTGGAAAAAGAGAAGGAAACCCTAAATTTATTTACTTAACCATTATGACCTTAATTAACCATTATGTTGTTAAGATTTTATTTACTTGGTCACTCTCATTCTTCTATTGTGGTTGATCTATGTTTGAAGTGATGATTTTTCGATATTCTCTAGGTTGGAGGGTGAAGTCATTGATGACTTGTTCTTGAGTTTGATTTATCTTGCGATATGATGATGACGTGTATTTGGTATTTGATTCATTGAGATGTCCAGTATGGGATGGATAGTTTAGATCCTTGTATAGGCTGAAATCTTATTTGATATGCTCCAACACTTGTCCTTGATGACATTCATGGTTTATTGATTTACGAGAAGTATTTTATGGTTTTGATTTTTTCTTCTCATTAGTTCTCTTTGGTTGGGACATTAGGGTAGGCTATCTAGGAGCATAGAGAGAAAGTGGCTTGCAATGAGTGTCGGGGCCCTCAAGTGGCTACCAGGATCACTCATTGTAAGTAGCTTAATAAAGTGATAACTTAATAAATTTATTAAGAGAAAACATTAATAAGATAATTGTGTACCTCACCACGCCTTGAACGCTAGTACAAGCTAGGATGTGTGAGATGATACTTGATGCCCAGTGTGGTGTGTTTTCTGGCATAGTTAGTAGTCTTGTCTATATGCGAGGTTTACTGATACCACATATGGTCACTTGGGCACCGAGGTCCATAGAGGTTTCTAGTATGAATTCCAAGGGTTAGATGTATGTGATGACACTTCCCTATATGTTTCCTAGGTTCCTATGTTGCATTTGGTACACTTGATTTGTGTATTGATCATTTATACTTGATAACCTTATATCATTTACTACCATTTTATCCAATGTACCTTGGCATTAGTGTTGATTATTTTTGGATGTTTCATTGAGTGAGGCCTGGTGTTATCTCCTCAGCACAATGGGAGTGGACTTCTTAGTTCCATGTGTCAGATAGTAGTGATTCTATTACCATTGAGATCTGATCTTCATGACTTTGTGCTTGGATGATCCTTGATGTTGCTTTTATCTTGTTATTCATGCTTGGAGGCTTTCTTATTAATTATCATGGGATATATATGTACTTGTATTGTATTATTGTTATCCATATGGCATGTGCATTGGAAGATGTATTATCTTAAAGACTATGATTTATTAGTTTGTATCTTGTTGTATGTAACTTTGATTACATCAATGTATTGAATGTATCTTATTACTTTGTTGTAATGTATATGTTAGTTTAATTTATGATTCATGTTCTTTTCATTATGATTAAGTAAAGGATTAGGAATACTTCAATTTTGGTTTTTAAATGAATGTAATATATATCATGTGATTTTTTATGGATTATACTTAGTAGATTAGTTTACTTATACGTAACTACATCTTGGAACCCTTGGGATAGTTAGCTAAGTTTTATGAACATTAATGTAAAGTCTTATCTTATACTAATGATGTTATCCTAACTTATGGTTGTACTTGATTTTGCATTTGTATTGGTTTATGTATGTTTAACATTTAAGAAAAAAATTATTCCATCAACTTAGTGTAATGTTTAGCTTAGTTTTTCTTGGGTTCCTGGCAGGGCATTACACTTGGTATCAGAGCCTGAGTTTACACTGGGAACTCTAGGAGTTTGTAAGCCCATCAGGTGTCTTGTAGTAAACTTGAAACAAAATATAGACACAACTCATTTGTATTTTAGAACCATTATATTGCAACTAAACATTTGTGTTTTTTCTTTCTATTAGCTTCTTTGAGATGTTATTTGTCTGTTGATTGTCATAGGTGAATACCTGTAGAGGCTTGATTCATTACTAGGACCCATGTTAAAACACTAGGATCTCAGGCTATATTGTTGCTCATGAAGTTGGTAATCATCTATGAGAGTGTTTTGTTGTGAGTAGTTAGCTTGCTTCTTGTAGTCCTTGTGTGATTTGTGTGTGTAAATGATTGGCAATCATGGTTAGGTTGCCTCGTTTGATTTAGCATGATACTTGATGAGTGATGTTGTTTAGGATTTACATGATCCTTCTTGGTGTTGAGTGTCCTAGTTTGAGGAGCTCCTTATTGATGAACCATATCTCTTTAAGCATTACATGTTCTTTGAATGACCCTATGGCTATGTCGCTAGTGACATGATATTATTGTTTGTTGATGATTAGACTTGTATGTTATTAATTGGATCTTATTTGAGTGTCGCATAGTATATTATATGAGTGTTGCAATTAGATTGAAAGTATAGGATTGATTACAAAATTAGGAAATAATTAATAATAATTTCATTTACACTGAAATGCATTATGCATTAATTATAAATAATGTATCATTTATTATGAGATGTGCATTTATAAGATTAGATGGTTTTTTCATAGTAGACCAATTGGGTCAAGGACCTAGTTCCCCAATTGAGTTAGGTAGTGCATTCATAAGAGAACCATTGTAACGTATAACCTAATTCTAGCAGTTTGGTAGAATTGAGTAGATACAATTGCATATGATTACATAAAAGATGTTTGTAACAAAGTATAGGTGATTCGTCTGTCTATTGTGTTTAGGTACATTCTCTAATGCATCTAGGATGAGGTACCTTTGGATGTCATGAAGTAGTTATTCCCTTGAGTGTGGCTACCATAGGTCATGTTGTTATGTGAAGTGTTTTGTGATTGATACTTTATTTCAGTTATTGATGAATTGTTCATAACATGTATGGGCTAGCATTAAATATTTATAGAACTTTTTATTTGCCTGGATTAGTCACCTAACTCTATTTTCACTATCTATTTTCTGACATTCGTCATACTCATTTTACTATTGAAATTACCAATGTTTTTATGACTTAATATTGATCTTGGTATTCCCCCATTTGAGTTTTACCTTTTTGAATTTTATGGTGGCTATTTTGAATGTTTGATATTGTTGGCCTTGTGTTATGATAAGTATTATTTCTATCATGTTCATTATGGACTTATGATATTATATATAAAGGAGTACATCACAGAGCCTGTATTATAATATTTTATGAAAATGAAATATACTGAGTATCATATATGTTTGTATGAGTGTTGCATTAACTAGGTTTGCATGAACTTCTCAACTTATTATTGATGTAGATACGAATGTGTATTTTATACAATTGATTACTCGATATTTTCTATAATGAGGAATGAATAAAGATTTAGATCTATTTAAGAATTTGATAAATGATGAATGATTGATCAATGTGATTTTTGGTTTACGCTTAAACCATAATTATATTGCTCTTAGTGATGGGATATGGATGTCCTTGTGAATGGATAATTATGGAATGTTTTGTATTAATTCTTGTGTGAGGTATGATTGAGTGACGGTTATGTTTATCTTATTCTTTGTGTGACATATGTAGGTAGTATATTTTGGCTTCTAGTCTATCCTAATCGTAATTGTTAGTTTCCAGGAGTAAGCCTAATTTAAGGGGGAGAGGATGTAATACACAGCTCTTTACTGTCAGTTATGTTTATGATGCCAACCCTTTCAAGACCACTTTTTATGAATATTAGATCTTCGGTTACATTTAATGATTCAGTGCTATGATACTTTAATCATCTTATTTATATCATGTTAGTTATATGATGATGGCTATTTGCATATTATGATGTTATTTATGTTTATGATTTTTATTGACCTCATACTTGCATGTGTATGGTTGGGGTGTATATTTTATATTTTTATTTGATGTGCCTGATGTGGTTGAGGAATGGAGTTGTAGTTATTTCCTTACGAGATCCACATGATCAGTCGATTCCTGCCATTGTCTGTTTCATACATACATACATACATATATATATGTGTGTGTGTGTGTGTGTGTGTGTGTGTGTACATATGTGTGTGTGTGTACACACACACACACACACATACATACACACACATACACACACATATATGTGTATATATGTGTGTGTGTGTGTGTGTGTGCTCATTTTTTATGCAGGATTTCAAGTATTGGGCATTGTCTTCCCTAAATTGTTAGGATGAGTGTGCCTTATCACATTATCTCAATGATAAGAGGGGAGATAACATCCAAGTCTAATTCCCAACCTAAGCTATTTATTGTCTTGAAATAGTAGACAAGTATCTTTTGCTACTTCTAAATTTGTCAAGGTGACATGAATTCATGAACCCTCCTTTTTGTCCTTGATTATCATATTTTGATATAGTCAGTTTCTTCATGTTTGCATGCTTGTAGGTTTGATGAGATTTTGTGTTAAAATAGATAATGGATTTAATTAAAGTTAATTATGTGATTAATTAATTGAATGTTATAAATATGAAATTATTAAATATAAGGGTATTTAATTAATAAAAATTAATTAAATACTCATATTTAATAAAAAGATTTGATTAAAAAGGTTAACTATGGAAAATTGGGATTTAATTGCATATTAAATCCAATTTGAGAATTAAAGACAAACTAATGTAATTGATATTTACAATGTCGAGTGTATATTTAAAATATGCTAAGAAATAATAAATTTAATTAATTATGATTATGTAATTTAATTGTGCATTCAATTTATTAAATCAATTAGGAATTGTAAATTAAAGTTGAGTTAAAAGTTATTATTTGAAAAGTGCATATAATTAGTATTATGATTAATTAATTATGCAAAATAGAATTGATAAAAATAAAGTTAGGAGTTGAGTTCTAATTCCTGATTGTGAGTTGCATGTTTGAGTTCAGTTTGCTCAGTTTTTTATAGTAGAGTCATTTTTGGTCATTTTTAGGGACATAAGTTTTAGGGAGACATGTTTTGGCTTTGGATTTAGATTTGAAGAAAATTTATTGAAAGTTTAAATTTTAGATTGTGGATTATGATATTCTTTTCTTCTCAAATTGTTCTTCGATTTGAGGTAAGGTTTTGGAACCCTTTTTTTGTATTTTCCATTGAAAAAGTTTGTCTTCTTCGTGCATGTTTCTTTTGGGTGGTTCTTGGGTGTCTTCTTTTTTATTGTGATTTCGATAAGAAGGGTTTTTTAGAATATCTATATACCTTTGAAGTCTTCTTTCTTTTTTGGCCTCCCTTTGATTTATTGAATTTTTGTTAGAAAATTGAAAAAGAGAAGGAAAACTTAAATTTTATTTAAAAGAAAAAAAAATTAAAATATATATATATATAACTTGGAACAAAATCTATTTTTTATTAAAAATGTGAGTGGCAGGCAATCGTGCCTAGAAGGCGGCCCCCACCACATTGCGGTTTATGAGGGTGGGGTAGACAAGCATGCATCCCCCACCATTTATTTATTTTTTAGGGATTGGCATAGTTAAAAGCACACCACCTATTTATGAGAGGAGATGGGGAGGTGGGGGCCACGTACCCCACCCACCAATTCATTTTTTTATATTGTTTTATGTAATACCCACCTGTAGGTTATTTTTAGGTTGCTTCGTGTTTTAGGTGATTGATCAAATTCTTTTAGGTCACTTTTCATGTGATCGATTATTATTTCATTAATGATGATGATGGATTATTATCATATGTTTATCAGGTGTATGTATAGATTAGATGATGATGTTTTATGATGATGAGATTACATGTTTTATATTGATTACGATGTACTTACCCCATACTTGCATGTGTATGGTGATTATGTGTCTGTATCTGTTTGACATGTTTGTGTGGTAGAGGACGGAGGTGTAGTTACTCGCATAGTCGAGATCCACACATCCAACCGTACCCTATCATTATCTGCTATTTATTGTATGTACATGCTTCATCTTTTGATGACAGGTTTGTAGGTATAGGGCATCGTCTTCCCTGAATTGGCAGGAGTGAGCGTGCCCATAAACATTCATCTCAATGGTAAAGAGGGGAGATAATACACAGACCCAAAACCCTAACCTAAGCCAAATTGTCCTAGGAATGGACAAGTGTCTGTTTGACTACCCTACCCGAATTCACCTGGTTGGTATGAATTCATGGATCTCGTTCTTGAGTCTGTGCATGTTTTTAGTTTGCTTGATTTATTGTGCTTAATTTTACTGTGCTTAATTAAGTTGATTCATGATTGTTTAGGTGAATTTATATGATTATCGATGTTAGGATTATAGTTGAATTTAATGATTAATTATGTTCCTATGTTTAATTTGGGAAATTATCCAAAGTCAGTTATTTAATTAATTGGAAATAATTGATTATGAAATTAGAATTAGGATTAATTATGTTTGAATGTATAATTAAATAATTGAATATTTTAATGCATGCTTTAGGATGTATTAAATATTTAATTTATTTACTTTGGTTATAATTATTAACATGTGCTCAAATGGTAAATGTTTAGAATTATGCTTGTTTATATTATTAAATAATTAAATAATTAGTTGCATGAAATTTGTGATGCATTGATTATTTAATTTATTTAATAAATGAATTTAATTTATAACATGTGCAAAATTGGAAAAAGGAATTTGTTTTCAAAAAGACAACTAGTTTTAAGAAGTCAAGATGAGTTGTGCATAATAAAAGATATTTTAATTAATTAATTGTAATTACTTACAATTTTGGAATTTGAGTTGAATTAGGAGTTGTCTTATGAGTCACTTTTCTTATTTGAGTTGAACTCTGAGTTAGTTGTTGAGTTGTCTTCTGTGATTGCTTAGATTTTGGAATTGAATTCTTATTAGGGGGATTTTTGCATTCATTTTTTGGAAGACAGGTTTTGGAGAAGATTTTTGGGGAAGCTTGTGTGCTTGGTATTTTGGAGATTTGTGGATTGTTGTGGTTGCATGTTGAATTGAATTTCTTTGTGCATCTAGATTGGGCACCTGTTTGCAAATTAGTTTTCAGATCTGCAGGTTGTGTTTGAATTTGGAGAGAATTTGGTTCTCAGATCTACAGGGGTTTCCATATTTATTCTGTATCTGGCATTGGATCTGAGGTAGGCTTTGGATTTGTTTGTCAGATATGTTTCTACATCTATTTATCTTTCTGTGTTTTAATAGTTTTCTATTTGGTAGATTTTTATTTATTTTAGATCTGGGTATTCTGATACCCTGGTATAGTTGTTTGATTTATTTTATTATTACTTGGCATCGTAGTGTTACTCTGGCAAAATTTCGTTAATTAATTGTTCAGGGTTTGCCTATAAATTGATAAATTAATCCTGTTGTATAGTTTAACTATAGTACTAGGAGAAAAATTAATCCCTTATTAAGAGAAATCAATTTAGAACAAAAACCCAATCTTGGAAAAAAAATATTCAATTCAAGTTAAAATATATATATATATATATATATATATATATATATATATATATATATATATATATATATATATATATATATATATATATATATATATATATATATATATATATATATATATATATATTCTGTTAAAAATATACTGTGCAAAAATTTACATGGTTATAGTAAATTGGTTGTTATGAGAAAGAAGAAATTGCATTATTAAATGGAAATCATGTTTGTAAATAATAGAGAAGAAAACAAATTGACAAAATGACAAATTTATATGTTTATTGGGCAAAGTGCTATGTTTATCATGTTATGGAAAGATACAGAGAATACTATAATTTTCATTTTTGGAAACTTCCTAAAAAATATATATATAAATTTCTATTTTAGAAAAAGAAGAGCTTTGCATTTATTTTAAATATGATATATGCTTTATTGAATAAAATGGCATTTGTTAATTTTTATGATTTGGTTTCTTTTTTTTTTTTTAAATGAAAATTATAAAAAAAATCTGCTTTGTAATGTTTGGAGGGGCCCGAGGTGGGGACCACCTACTGACAGTACCTCAGGCACCGTGCAGCAGGGAAGGCCCTATTGACGGTACCCTCGGTACCGTGCAGCAGGGGGCTACCGGCGGCACTCATAGTGCTGTGCGGACAACAGTGGTAGGGGGTGCAGGGCCCGCAGGGTACCCCCCTTTTTAAAAAAGTTTATTTTACTTGTTTTAAATTTTTGTTTATAAATTTTGTTTATTAATTTTTGTTAATTTAATTTATTTAGTATGCAATGTTATTTAAAGCTAGTTCAATTTAATAGTTATTAATTTAGTTAATAAATATATATTTGTTAATTAGTTTTTTTATATAATTTAATTTAATTTAATATATAAATGTTTTAGATTAGTTAATTAATTGTAAATTATTTTGTTTAAATGATTTAATTAAAATTAGTTTTGCGAAATTAATTTGGATTAATTTTTTAGAGGTAATTTTATTTGATAGTAAATCGATCTAATTGATTAATTGAATTTGATTATATTCTTATCAATTTGGTTTTGATAGGATATAAGTGTTCGTTGAATTTGATTAAAATTAAATTGAAGATTTAATTTTGAATTGATTCATCTTACTATATAGGGATTTAATTGAACATTGAATTTAATGTTTGGAAATTGGTAATTGGGGAAAGTGGAACGTCTTACTTTTATAGGAATGAATACTTGTTAAATGTTTATGTATGTACCAAAATTGGGCAATTTTTCTATTGAACTCTTAGAACGACTATAGGGAATACTCTTAAATTTGGCATTAATTTAATGTTGAGTATCTCTTGGCAAATTTAGGTGTTTCTGCATGTGGATTTCAACTATGTTCTTTATGGACTCTAAATGCTATAGTGGATAGCAGTTTCCTTAAATGCAATTGTCTTCTTCGTACCTAAACTATTTTCTTATGCATATGTGGTTTCGAGTATTAGAATGACCTAGGGGAAACAGAGGCAGGGATCTTTGTCAGTTGGATTTGTTTTCAGCATTATGTATGATGTGGGTGTTTGTTTTGATTATCATCTATGATATGATCTTGTGGGCTCTTGTTGGATATAATCTATTTTTGGTATCTTCGTAATCAGTTCAGTTTCTATGTGTGGAACTACATCTAGGATTACTTGGTTGTATACTTGATTGTTGTTTATGTGATTATGAGCCTAGGGGAGATTGATTAAGTGCATCTTAGGGGAGTGGCTTACAATAGGGGTCGGGACCCAAAGTGGTCAATATGGGTAACCTATTGTAGGTTATGTAATTAAGTGATAACACAGTAATTAAAATGTGTAGAGATCATTAAAAAGATAAGTTAGAGTTTGGTTATGATTAGAATTCCTCATATGTGAGAGAGAGCATTCTAATCCCACATGGATCGTATTGAGGGTCCGGGGCCCAGAGTGGTTAGTTCCAGGGTAACTCAATGCTTGAGGGTCCGGGGTCCAGAGTGACCAATCCAAGGTAACTCAAGTAGATAGACATGTGATGACACTCCCATAGCATGTAGCCTAAGTCATCTCCTGAGTTTTCTGTTTATGCCTCTGGATTAGTGTGTTCCACCTTTCACTTTATTTTTGTGTACCTTAAGTAGAGAGCTTTCAGGATTCCTTGCTCAGTGGTTATCCTTGTTTGGTTTTGGTCATCCGATTGGGGTTTGTGGTTATCTCCTCAGCATGATGGGGTAGACCTTTGTGGTTCTACATGGATAAGTGGTAGTGATTCTTTACCATTTGAGATTCAACTTCCTAGTGCTGGTGCTATTGATACTTCTACAGTTGGATGCCCTTATGGTTCTTCATTGATTCTTCATTGTTGGTTTCTTATCTTACCTTCATTTATGTAGTCCTATATTAGAGTATCGCATGTGATACCTAATATGGACATTGTACTTTTATGTTAGATCTATTATTATATACCTTGCGACATGTGCAGTGGATGTCAGTTTATTAGTTATCATGGATGTCCATAATGATTGTATATATTGGTGTAAGTTGTATTTGAATCATTTATGATATGGAATCTTTTGTTATCTTTCTTTAGTTGTTTCTTTGTTCTTAAGTAATTCTACATCATGGGACCCTCGAGTTTTATAATCTATGTTGGATGTTGTTTCAATGTGAGTGAATGGTAATTGCTTCCGCACTATTGTGTATCTTGTATGTTAACTTTAGAAAGAAAAAAAATGTTCACCAAACTTAGTAGCAAGTTATAGGTTAATCTCTCCTGGGTTCCCTGGCGGGGTGTTACATTTTAATTAATAAATATTGTTATATATTTAAGTGTTCTCCTTTTTAAGTTTACGTGAGCTATGATTTGGTTAAGTTATTTTGTAGTAGTATAGAAATTGTTTATTTGTATTATTATTTTTATTATTTAAATAAATAATAAATAAATTAGCTTATTAGTTTATAATTAATAAATTTAATAGAAAAATGTTATTTAACTTTTATTATTTAATTAATGTATATATATTAATTAGTATATAATATTTAATATATGATTTATATTAATTTTCCAAATTAAGTTGTATTTAAAAAATACAATTAAGAGTATTATTATTTTTAATTAGTGTTTTATTTAATTAATTATATTTTGGGATAGGATATAATTAATTTAAATAATTAAGAATTTATTTTGATTATAGTTAATTAAAAAAGGAAAGAATTATAAATTTAATTAGAATATAAGTAAATGTTATATGTTGTGTATTATTATTGGAGTTTCATTGGTGATTAATTGTCAATATAGGTAGAGTGATGCTTTGGGCGAGATTTTGTCTTTGGAATTTAAAACTTATTTTATGGATTTATGTTTTTTACACTTTGGGTTTATATCGTAGAAAATTTATAGTCATTTTTATGTCATGATTATGTGAGTGTTATTTTGGGTACATCTGTGATGTGATGTCATATTTCTATTAAGTCTCAATCATTATTCTATTTGACCTTAAAGAGGTGATGACCATTATGTTTTTGAGATTTTATTTACTCGGTCACCCGGGTTCTTCTATTGTGGTTGATCTATGTTTGAAGTGATGGTTTTTCATTATACTCTAGGTTGGAGAGTGAATTCACTGATGAATTATTCTTGAGTTTGATTTATCTTGCGATATGATGACCATGTGTATTTGATATTTGATTCATTGAGATGTCTAGTATGGGATGGACAGTTTAGGTCAGTCTTTGATGACATTCATGGTTTACTGGTTTACACTAAGTCTTTTATGATTTTGGTTTTGTCTTCTCTTTGGTTCTTTTTTGCTGGGAGAATTAGGGTAGGTTATCTAGGAGCATAGAGGGAAAGTGGCTTGTAATGAACATTGACCATCAAGTGGATGCCAAGATCACTCATTGTAAGTAACTTAATAAAGTGATAACTTAATAAATTCATTGAGAGAAAACATTAATAAGATAATTGTGTACCTCATCATGCCTTGAGTGCTATTACAAGCTAGGATGTGTGAGATGATGCTTTCCACCGAGTGTGGTGTGTGTGTTCTGGCATAGTTAGTAGCCTTGTCTATATGAGAGGTTTAATGATATCGTATATGGTCAGTTGGGCGTCGAAGTCTAGAGAGGCTTCCAGGATGAAGTCCAAGGGTTAGACGTATGTGATGATACTTACCTATATGTGCCCTAGGTTCCTACGTTGTATTTGGTACACCTGATTTGTGCCTTGATCATTTATACGTGATAAGCTTATATCTTTTACTACCATTTTATCCAGTGTACCTTGTCATTAATGTTGCTTATTTTTGGATGTTTCTTTGAGTGAGACCTGGTGTTATCTCCCCAGCATAGTGGGAGTGGACTTCTTAGTTCCACATGGTTGGGTGATTGTGATTCTATTACCATTGAGATCCGATATTCATGACTTTGTGCTTGGATGATCCTTGACGTTGCTTTTATCTTCTTGTTCATTGCTTGGAGAATTTCTTGTTATTATCATGGGATGTATATGTACTTGTATTGTATTATTGATATTCCTATGATATGTGTAATAGAAGATGTATTATCTTGAAGATTATAATATATCAATTTGTATCTTGTTTTATGTACCTTTTATTACATCAATAAAATGAATATATCTTATTATTCAGTTGTAATGTGTATGTTAGTTTACTTTATGATTCATGTTCTTTTCATTATGATTATGTAAAGGATTAGGAATACTTCAATTTGGGTTTTAAAATTAATGTAAGATATATCATGTGATTATGTTATGGATTGTACATAGTAGATTAGTTAACTTATACATAACTACGTCTTGGAACCCTTGGGATAGTTAACTGAGATTTATGAACATTAATGTAAAGACTTATATTATACTAATGATGCTATCCTAACTTATGGTTGTACTTGCTTCCATATTTGTATTAGTTAATGTATATTTAACATATAAGGAAAAAAATATTTCATCAACTTAGTGTAATGTTTAGGTTATTTTCTCTTATGTTCCCTGGTGGGGTGTTAAAAGTATCATAGTTCTTGCTTTTCCCCTCTTAGTGTAAGTTTGAATCTTATTTCCTTTGAGATGTATGTGAAGAACAATTAATTATTGGTATATTTTTTATATTTAATGCAAAGAATATGTGATACTTAGTTTCCCTAAGCATGCTTATTTGTCAATGAATGGTATCTCTTTCATTTCATATTGTCCTTTATCCAAGAATGTTCCAAGTTCTTTGTGTTAATATAATTAACAAATATTTTATGGAATTAATCTTGTTTCCTTAATATACATTGATTGATAATCATGTATGTAAATGATAAATGTGTTACACTTTCCTTGGATTTAGTATTACAATTTGTTCTAATTACTAGAAAAAATAGGTTTTGAAGGGGACCTGAAACCCTTTACAAAGGCAAAAGAAGAAGATCGAAAGAAGACAATACAACAAAAAGAGGCTACAACAACAAGCTACCCAAAGAAGTGCTACAAGGGAAACAAAGCAAAAGACAACAATAAAAAACCAACCCTAAAGACAAAAAACCAGCACGGGACCCAGTCTACATGACAGAGTACATGATCCTAACTTTTTCATCCAGAGCCTTATCCATTTTGGCCTGGATATTGTCCATCCTTCTGATGACCCGCTTCAGTTCTTCAACATTTTTCTTCACACAAGGAGACCTCTTCTTGGCACTCGCACAGGTTCTGGAACTAGGCCCACCAGTAGCCTCTAAAGATTCATTCTTGTTTTCACTTTCTTCCTCGGGTCCATTGTCCAACATATTGACCATGGCTTTGAGATTTATGCTGGAATCTTTCATGTTGTCCTTGCTATGCTGGAGGATGTCAATGATGGTAATCTCCACATTTTCCATTCCTTTTTTGAATCTCAGAAGTAGAAGAATTAGGGTTAGTATTACCCTCATTGAGATGGGTATCCACTTTCTCCTGAAGGCTGGCATTCTTTGCCTCAAGTTTCTTGCATTTAAGATTAAGCCTTTTAATCTTGTGGAAGCACCACTTATTGAATCTAAAAGAGTAAAAGGCTTCAACTTTGGCAATTTGCAGGGTCCTGATGGTGACTTCCTCTTTGTCATCAAAGTCCTCAAAGATCAGCTTAATAGAGGACTCTCTGATTCTCCTTTCACTAGAATCCTTGCTTCCAACATGAATGTTCTCCTGGGAATCTTGGGAAATAGGGACATCATGCCTCATACCAGCAACAAAGTCATAAATAATGGGAACCTCCTCTTTTTGGAAATCTCTGTCATCTTTATGCTTCTCTGCATATTGGATAGCAATATCCACCAAGTCTTCTAGGCTATGAGAGTTATGAGCCATGGCTTCTTCAGAATTTAAAAATTTTGTAGACTTACCATCCAGGTTGACCATGTCCTTTGTATCCTTGCCACCCAAATCCTCCTTATCAGTATTTTTAGACGCAGATTCAATCTCCCTATTTTGGGAAGCATTAATATTCTTCTAGTCGGAGACATCATCAATTTTATCTTTAGTATCAGCCTTTGTCTCGATGTTCTTATCGGGCCCCTTATTGTTATTATCCTCATTTCCACCCAAATCCTGAGGGATAGCATTATCATCAGAATCTTCAGTATCCTCCTTTTCCTTGTTAGGGTTCTGCACATTTTGGTTCTCACAAGCCTCCACCTCCTTAGAATCTTCAATCACATTATCATCAATACAATCATCAGAAGCTTCATTCTTCCGAGTTTGAATTTTCTTTGAACTACTTCCTATATCTCCATCAACCTTTCGTTTACCAAACCCATTAGTGGGAGTATTAATGCTCTATTTACCCTTCCCCATAATGGGGGTAGAGGCAGTAGTGTTAGGATAGTATTCTTAATGTGCTCATAAATCAACATAATTAACCCCTCATGCTGAATGGCCTTCTTAGGCATTTTCTTGTGCTCATTTAGGCTTTTAATTAAAGAGATGTGAAGATAATAGGGAATATTGATAGTATCCATGTAGTCTAATGATTTTTTATGGTTAAGAGGTAGATGTTATTGTTTTAGCTCTATTCTAACCCTACAATATATTTTTATGTTTCTTTGTAATTTGTCAGATTTCATATTCTTAGGATTCACAAGTTTAAACCAATTGATGAGACAATTTATTGTCTCTATTTTGTTATAATCTTTATGCTCTGTTGAAACATTTCCAATACATTCATGAGCCTATAACTATGTGAACTTGTGATAAGTATAGTTAGAACCACAAAGACTATGGGTGGTTAGATATGACATGTTCTCCTGAACATTATATATAAATTGTAGTACTTCATATAGCTACTTTAATTTGTGTTCTAATATTTGGGTAATAATTGACTAGTTGACTTGTATACATACCGCATACTACTAACTTGCCAGGAAAACAAGGAGTGGTTGGGGAGTGGGTCGACCGCATCTAAGAAGAGGCGTTGGAGTTCTAGCCATGATGGAGAAATCCAACACAATACCGAGGGTCATGCCACTACTAGAAAGGAGCCATCATTCCAAGGAATATAGGAAGGAGCTTTGCTATATTTTCTCAATGCTCGTTAGTCTGTTAAAATCAGTTATTCGAACTTGAATGTACTCTGTCATGGTTGTTATATTTCATTCTTCTATAGCGAGACTTAGTCAGACTTTACTTTCATGCTTTCAATAAGTGTTAACCCTCTATATAAAGGGATTTGATTGGTTTAGTTGTGTAATGAGAAAATATATTAAAATTTTGTGTTTAGCATAACATAATTAATCTTTTCTATTCTTCATGCATTGTTCCATTACTATGTAATCAGTTTATGAGGATATAATGAAAGAGTGATTTTGAAGTATCTTCTATGGTAGTAGTTAGCATAATCCAACCAAGGGGGCCCACTTGGGAGGTGGAGTAGATTAGGATAGAGTAGAACTACTTTCTACATTTTTCGTGTTTTCAAGTAGAAGTTACTGTTTTACTCCTGCAACATTACTACCGTGAATGTTCCTACAGCACTTGCAGAGATAAACATAGTGAACACTTTGAGTTGTTAAACAATCTTAGGTTAAGTTTACAAGCTTTCAGTAGTAATTTCATTGAGTAGTTAAGTGTGCTTACTTTCTTGCAGCAATAGCATAGGTTTCTTTCATGCATTTTAACTTCTTGCAGCATAGGTATAATGACTCTTTGAGGGACTTAGTGCACAAACTGTGCTGTCCCATTTCAAGTCTACATCCATGAGTTGACAGTCTAAATGCATTTCATGATGGGAAAAGTAATCCTTAGTATGAATACATTATTCCTAAGAGAGACAATGGCATAATAATCATTACCTATTGTGAGACTGTTCATTTTTGGCATCGTTGCTGGGGATGGTGTCAAATTGAGAACCTTAATGAGTCATTTATTTTTAAGTTAGTTTCTTGTTCTTAGTCAATAGTTATTAATTGTGAGCTTGCTTCACAAGTTCATCAACTCACTTGCATGCATCAAAGAAGGCAAGATGTTCATGGCAGATTTCTCCCAAAAGAACCTGTTAAACTGAAAGAAGAATTTGAAGAACTTGAGTTACCATTTCTTGATGAAATTCCTGAGTTTTCTACATCATCTTCAATAGAAGGAGATCCTCTTGATCTATTTGATCTTCGCCCTTTTGCAGAGATATTAGCCAGTTTCCTTGATAATTCCAATCTAGGACCACCTGTTGACCAAAACCTTTTGGTTAATAATACCTACCAGCCGCAGTTTCATTATCCAACACCTCCAACAATGGTAGCTCCTACCTTTCCATTTCCTATCCCAAGTCTTATAAAAAATCATAATCTCAAGAACATACCTATTTCAGCCCTTCCAAAGTTTTATGGCCTTATTACAGAGGACCCTGACACCTTTTTGTTTGAGTTTGACATTTTGTGTCAAAGTTTTGTCTATAACACTAATATTCATAAGCTTAATTTGTTTTTAGAAACATTGAAGGAGTCAGCTCTTAGATGGTTCATGGGCTTAGGAGCAAATGTAGTAACTAATTGGGCTGGAATGAGAGATTTATTTCTACAGAAATATAAGGAATACTACAAAGGAGGTGATTTAAAAGGAGATGACATCTTTCGAATGTCATAGAAGGAAGATGAGACCCTGGAGGACTACATATCATGCTTCTTATACAATCTGCAAAAGAATCCTCAACATGTGCTGCAGGAAGATTCACAAAAGTTAATCTTTCTAAGAGGAGTGAATGATAACTATCTGGAAGCATTGGACCTTATGGTTGGAGGAGATATATCTCAGTCTTCTTGGGATGATCTCAAGAAGATTTGTTTGAATTATTCTAGAGTATCAGTAAAGAAGGGAAAAGGATTATGTCCAACACTTGCAAAAGGAAGTGGCTTCGACATTTCCAAGATAGAAATCTCAAACCTGCTATCAGACTTCAAACAAGACATCATTAATGATGTTGCTACACACTTGGACACAATGACTACCAAGAAGAAGCATGCAAACATGGAGGCATAGCTCACTAAATACTGTCCCCATTTCCGCAAACAAAAGAAGGATTGTCACTGCAAGCTAGTTGCAAACCTAGAGAATCAACACCTTCCAAATGAGTACTTAAAGATAGAAGGAGAGGATGAGCAAGTGATCTTTGTTTCTCAATGTCGGCCATGGGCCATGAGATAAGCTATGCCTCAAGACCCACTGCAAATTTCAAATCCTTATAATATTTAGTGGAAAAACTAGAATGTCCAAAGCCCTCCTCAGTATACTCAACAACAACCCCAATAGCTACAACCTCCAAACCAATGGCAATCACCACAAGGAAATTGGCAACCCACTAACCAATGGAGAGGACCTCAATAATGGCCAAATCTAAATACTAGATATCCACCTTTTCCACCTCTAGTGAATCCACTTGCAATTATGCCACCTCTTGCAAATACAGGTCCTCAAAAGTAGACATTGTTACCTACTCAACCACAACCGAATCCAAATAGTCAACAACAATAGCAAAAAATGTATGCTACTGATGCTCAGTAGTACCCTGATTATGCACTCAACATAGCCAATATACACCTAAGATCAGGTACTACCTTGCCTGCACCTAAACCCCCTCTTATTACGGAAGTGCCAGACCTTCCTACAGCATCAGTACCACTTCCAAAGAATGCTTTGCCAAATACAGTTCCCACAGCTAATGTTTCCAATCTAGCCAATGTTCAGACATCAATAAAACCTCCATTTCCTCAGAGGCTTTTCCTGGTGTAATACCCCAAAATTGGCACCTATTTAATTTCATCAATTTTGGTGCATTATCTCTATTTTACATCACCAAAGTCCTAGTTCCCTAGGCAATTTTCTCTCCTACATGACTTAATTTGACTTGATGTCAATTGCAAAGACCATAAATTGCAATAATCAAATATTAATATTAATTCCTAAAGTCCTTGACTTTAATTAGCTAAATTACCCCTATGATAAATTAATTTAATTATAAAGTCCTAAGTGCTTTCTAATTAAATTAAAATCTACCCTCTTTAGCTAATTACCCATAAAAGGAATTAATTAATTGCTTGTTATTTGAATGGACACCTTTTTGAATTAATAATTTGAGATATTCGAAAGGTCCTCATGTGGCATTTTCCATTCTTTTAATAAAGTAATTCATGCTTATTTGTCCCAAAAGGGATATGAAGGGTCAGGAGTTTCGAATCAAGAAACTCTTCCTCCTCCTCTTGGCTCTTCTATTTATTTGGGCTCTTTTTCTTCATTAGGGAGAGCAATTTTTGAGAGAATCCTTACTATAGCATTTTTTAGTCTCATATGTCATTATTTTCAAAGCTTTTTATTGCATTTATTAGATTAATATCTCATTATTAGTATAATCTTTGCATCACATTTTAGACTAAATTTGCTTATTTGTTCTTAGTTTAATATCATATTTGTTTCAAGTTCTTAGATTAAGTTGCATCTCATCTTTATTTTCAAGCTCTTAGATTAATTGCATCCTCATTCTTAGATTAAATTTCACTTCATCTTAGATTAATTTCATCTTGCTCATCTTTATTTGTTTTCAAATCCTCCATTGTTGAATTGGTCTCCCGGCTGTTGGCTCTTGTTCTGAGAGTATTCAAACACCCCATTCACATAGGAGGCAATAGGTCGCCTCACCATAGAATTTGGATTGAGTTCTTCATACTCTCTCTCAAATTCTATCAAGTGAATAATGACCATGTTGTGTTGTGCCTGATTTATAGGTCACATTCAGTCATACATTTTGGCGCCCACCGTGGGGCAGAAAATCTAATTTCTGGCCTCATTATCATTTTTTTCCTGACAAAAATTTAAGCTCTATCGTGCGTCCATACTGTCTGTGTATAGATCTTCACGTGAGAATCCAAAGCATCCCGCGTGAATTTTTGCTCCTGTAGCACTCTTTCGTGTGAGATTTTACTGTCTCACCCCAGACTTTGCACTTTCTCATGCGCACTGGAGTACTTCCTCGCGTGAGATTTTAATTATCTCACGCTAGATACTGCACTTTCTCGTGCATATTTGTACTTTCTTGTGTGAAGTTTATTACAGTTTTTTCCAGTTTCCAATTTTCTTGTTCTTTCTGCTCTTAATTTCTGATAACTTCTGATAACTGTTGATTTTTATCTCTCTGATATTTTACAGCATTAACAGTTTCTACAGGACGCTTGTCAAAGAATTTGAAAACATACTAATGGTTTGATTGTAGGATGAATAGTTGAAGATTGCTAAAACGTTGTGTTTTTTTCCTGCTTTTATTTATATAGTATAAATAAGGCTCTGTTAAAATTTCTTGAGAATTTCTATAGTGAGTAGGAATTTTGGCTCTTCATTACATGGAGGTGATGACCATGAATGAATCTGAAATTCTAATGATCTTACTAATATGATGAATTCTTGGGGAAGTGGAGAAAGTTAGCGAATCTTTAACATTTCTATTCGTCAGGGAATTATGCTCTTCTCTCCTTGAGAGAGAATCAGAAACCCAAAAGCGTATAGATTTGGTGAGGTGAAACTAACTCAGTGATGAACTTCCTTGATGTGTTTGGGTGAGGAAACGGGATAGAGAAGTATGCTCTTCTCCCTTTGGGAGAATCAGAAAATCAGACCCCCGAATCTAAACCAAGTCTAGTGTCACCTTTAGAGGGCCTGCCGGTATTGAACCTCCGGGAACGACCCAAGTGAGTACACACCTATTGCCGGTGATTCCACCTCACTATAATAAAGAAAGTTTTGTTGAGTCTAAAGACTCCAAAACCATGGTAACTTCTTTTTCATGACTTTGACGATCATCATGGAAAGGCCCTGTCTATTACACTGAGCAGCACCGCTCCAAGCCCTGCTTGCGGGGGTGTGTGATTTTCAGGTGTTGGTGTGGCTGCGAGTCTCAACCCTGTATCAGGGGCACTGAAGGTTATTGTGAATGGAAGCCTAGTAAAAAAAACCTTCTTAGCTAGTGGCCTACCCGGTTCATCTCCAAAAGGAGTCATTATCTTTGCGCAAGGAGGGGGAAGAATCTCTCCATATGTTTATCATACACAGATTCCCATCATAGGCATACACCTGGACGTTTGGAGGTGGTTGCGACACTGGCCCCAGATACAAGGGTAACCTTTGAACATACACTGTTGAGTCCTTGGAAACACCAAAAAAATGGGCGCCCTCTAGGGGGTGACATGGCTGTGTGAGGTGCACATATGCATTCAAGCAATGGGGCAAAGGTTTTGGCTTCTCATCATTTTTTTTGTAGGACTAGGCTATGTGCTTGTTATTGAGTCTTAAACATTGTCCATACATTATCAAACAAAGACTCCCCTGATGCTATCAAGTTGCTTTGTCCTTGATAGGTCTGTTAATGACTACTTCTTGCTTCACAAGTGCTTGATCTAAACCATTGTGTCTTTAAATGAATGCTTGGAATCCTAAAATGAGTGTGTTGATTAAACAATTCTATCAACCTGTCAGGAAATTGGATTTTTTGTCAGACATCAGTTCAGACTGTACCTCGAAATTCAACTCAAACTTCAAAAATTGCATCAAAACTATCAGATTTTGCCTGTTTCCCGCATGAGCTTTTAGCTTCAGAGCACTTCCTCGTGCGAGATTGTATTTTCTCATGTGAAGTTCTATGTTCTCTCGCTCAAGCTATCATTTTCTCACACGGTCAGGCATTTTCTCGCGCGAACATGTAGCGCAATTTTCCAAAATAGAGACCTATTTGCAGTTCACTGTTTGACTTTTTATCTGGTCTGCTTTTTGTCTGGGGTCTATTTTTCTGCTTCCCTGTTGTTTACCATCAGAAACTGGTTGTGTTGAGTTAGGAATCGATCGACCTTTGCTTTGGCTCATGTTGTCTCTCATCTATTCATCTTATCTCCTTATGCCTTTTGTACCTCGCATTGCGATTGTCTTATCTCGGCTGTTCTAGCCATCTCTTTTTGACAATTCGTACCAGGTTCATCTTGCATCTTGGCTGTTCTAGCCATTTATCTTTTTTTCATTATCTTAGAGACAGAGCCTAGCTTTATCCCGAATCTTTTCTCATTACATCTTCATCTATGACTGTCACGACTCAAAGTGGTAAGACTTATCCTATCCAGAACGCTGATCAAGATCAAAGTAAATCTCATAATCAAAACATAGGTCATTTCCAATTTGTTGAGAAGTCTGAACTTTGTAAGAGTTCTTCAAATTCATCATTAAGCACTCCATAAGATAATTTGTCTCAGACATCTCCTCCAGTTTTCCAAGAGTGCTTTAATCCTTTATTTTCACAATCTAGTTCGTCACGCCAAGAACAAGGCAACTCTTATTTTCAAAACAATTCATTGTTTTGTGGCTTTTGGGAGATCATTTCCTCGGACGGAACCTATTATTGAAACTATTGATCCCATTGAAGATAGTGATTCATCTGAAGCTATTCACACACCAAAAGTTACATTAGCTGCACCTTTTCGACATCGTTCTCATCACTTTACTGAAGCTTCAATTGTAGCACAAATTCATCTTGACAAGATGGGAACCAAGAACCCATTTGACTTTAAATCAGGCCAATACGGCCAAACTTATAATCAATACCATGGTCAATCTTCTCATGACCAAAATCAGACTCATCACAATCAGTCTCATAATGACAATCAATCTCGCAACAAAACTCAAGCTGATCAACAAGCAGCATATAACTATCGCCCTCCTCCTTATGATCAAAATCAAGATGATCAACAAGATCACACACAAAGCATATATGAGACTCTTGGTAACGAGGATGATGTAATTACTTAGAATGATATAAATGCTATGAAAGCTAACAAGAATCTCATTAAAATGATGGAAATTATTCTTTTGGAAGATAAGGAAAAGTATTTTCTTGAGTTGGCTAAGCAAGGAGCCAAACTACCCCCGAATTTCCAAGTGGAAACTATTGTAGCTAAAGAAGAAGAAACTGAAACCGCTAAGCTACAAAAGATGATTCAAAATATGCAAGATCAAATTACTCAACTGACAAAAGAAAAGGATAAGCCCACACAATAATTTACATTGGAGAATATATGTCCTTTTCCTTTTGATAAGAATGTTTACATGCCTCCTTTTCCAAGAGGAGTAGAGTTACCCAAATATGACAAGTACATGGGTACAACTAATCCTCAAGATCATCTAAGAGAGTTTGGCATGCTATCCATGGAATTCATGCATGATCAAACGTATCTTATGAGACTCTTCCCCCGTAGCTTGGGTGGGCCAGCTATGGAATGGTTTTGCCGATTACATGCTGGTATTCAAACTTTTGACGAGATTGCCAATCTTTTTCTTCAGCATTATTCTCACAACATCCAACACCCTGTCAATATTCATGACTTGTGTAATTTGAAACAACGACAGGGAGAACCTTTCTTGTCTTTTCTCCAGAGGTGGAGACAACTTTGTATAAAGTATCCTCGTAAATTGTCTGAATCTGAGAAACTTGATATCTTTTTAGACAACCTTCTTCCAAACTTTGGATATCAAGTACAATTACAAGGTCCTTTGACATTTGACAGCATGATCAAACAAGCTGTGAGGATAGAAGCCTTTATGGTCAAAAAGGGAGAATTAACTCTGAATAAAGACAATAAACAAGGATTCTCAATGAACAAGGATAAAGGGAAGTCTGTAAACAAGAATAGAGAGGTGGTAAATGATGGAGTGGTCAATAATGTCACCGCAAAGCCTTCAAAGCCTATCTTTAATCTTACTTCTAGCATACAAGTGGCTAAGGCTGTTGAAAAGAATACAATAGATAATCAGCAAAGTTCAAGATTTTCTAGAAACAAATCGTGGGCTCCTCGACCTAAGCGTGATTTCACTTCTTTGGGAGAGCCTCTTGATGTAGTCTTTAAAACTCTCATACAAAATCAAATTCTCACTCCTTTGGAAAAGAAAACTTATGACCCACAACCAAGACCTCACTGGTGGAATGACAATGATTATTGCGACTATCATCAAAATATTGGTCATAAGACATCCAGTTGTAATCAGTTGAGACATAAAGTTCAAGATTTGATTGACAGCGGTGATATTGTTGTGGATGGTCATAATAAGAATTCTGATCATCAGGTGTTTAAGGATCCTTTTCCTCCTCATGAGAAAGGAGAGTCTTCTACAACTAAGAACAACAATGCTAAGGTGAATTACACTTACCCTTCTACCAATAATGTTATTAACATGATTGAACCTATGGGAGTTGAATATTGTGATGTGATCACTTTTAAGGGGAGTGGTGATGCTCCCAAGCCTAGAGTTCCTTTCATCTTACAAAATTCCACATCTTGTTCATCTGAATCTAAACAAACTCAAGATTGTGCAACTGTTGTCACTCGATCACATGGAAGAGTTGTTTTGAAAGGTCCCGATCCTCCGAAGCAAACTGTAGACAAGGATACTTCGAGACAAAGCACAGACAAGGTTGCTCCGAAACAAACAATGGATAAGATTACCACTGGCCCTACCAACAAAGCTTCTAAATTGACTCCCACATCTAGTGTTACTAGTTATAGTATCTTAGATCAACTCCAGCAAACCAATGCTCAGATTACTATTTTTGAGTTGTTAAAAATCTCGCCTGCTCATAGGCAAATTTTGGATAAAGCCCTCGCTGAAGCAAATGTCCCCAAGGATCTTGATCTAAACCGGTTCCAATCTATGGTGGGTCACTTGACTTCACCGCATTATTTGTCCTTCTCAGAGGAAGATGATCATTCTTTGAACCACCCGCATAATGCTCCCTTACACATAGAGGTTATGATAGGTCCCAAACGTGTCCGTCGTGTGCTTATTGATAATGGTGCTGGTCTTAACATTTGTTCTGCTACATTGCTCACTCAGCTAGGTTATGATGAGGACTGCATAGACTCCCGTAAGAAGATTACCATAAAAGCTTATGATGAAGAAGAACGCAAGTCCCAGGGTTTAGTTGTGCTACCTATCCGCGTAGGTCCTATTGAGAGAGATGTTACTTTCCAAGTGCTCGACATTCCTTTAGCATACAACATTTTGTTGGGTAGGCCTTGGATTCATGAGATGCAGGCTATTCCATCCACATATCATCAATGCATCAAGTTCCCATTTCACGGGGTGGAAGTCACTGTACCCGCAAACACCAATCTCTCTTGTAATACTCTCATGCAAACTATAGATAGTTTTGTTCCAGCAAATAGGGACTCCACTGAGTTCTATGACACTAAGCTTAGAGAAATGGAGAAAACTTTGAAAATTAAAGATACGGGCATAGGAGAATATCAAATGGAACCTGTGCTATCTCTAGCAGCTTTACCTCCCTCTCCACGCTTCTATGGGAGACCTTCAGAAACTCATGGACTTTCTGATAATCCTCCTCAAACAATCTATGATGGTGCTTTTGTGTGAGCCTCCATACCTTTAGAAGATGAAGATGAGGAAAGAGCTATCAAAGCTTCGATCTATAAAGGAAAGGAGATATCTAAAACAACTACTCCTCCAGAGTTAGAACAAGAACCTTATAGTGAAGGTTTCAAAATCATGAAGCACTTTGGATACAAGGGAAGTGGTCCTATAGGGGTAAATGATAATGGATTGTTGAAGCCTATTGAAGCTGTAGGTCGTAGCCCAAAGGACACTACTGGCTTAGGCTTTAAAAAGACTCCCATTCATTTGGGGACCAAGAAATTTATGTCGACTCCTACGTTTGATTCCAAGCTTGAACCTGAGCATGAACAAGAAATTGAAGATACCACTCCAAAGATGAATCCAGAAACCAGCTCTGATGAAGATACATTTCCATATCCTATCCCTTTGGATATTGTGAAACTCCTTGCTGAACCTGATGAGCCTATCATACCTCTTCAACTGGTAGAGACTAATACTGATACATGCTCTGAGGCTGATTCTGAGAAAACTTCTTCAGTACATCAAGTTACATATGAGGAATGGAAAGTAGCATTAAATGATGATCCCAATTTTACAGGTGAGCAATATAGGCCACCATATTTTCAAAAATACTATGAACAAGAACAACTTCAGCAAGCCGTCAATGACAGAAGGAATAATAATGAGACTAATGATGCTGCTAATGAAATTCCTACATCAAGTACGGACTCACATGAATATGAGTTTGACTCTACATCCGATGCCACTTATGATGTAGACATAGATATTGTTCATGAGTATGAAAGACTCCTCAAAGTAGGTGAAGGGTCTGGCGCTAGAACACAAGAATTTGATGTTGTAGATGTCGACTTGTCTTCCACTTCTGATGTAGGATCTCATAGGGATTCGAACACTCCTCTGGATGAGACTGCTCTAGCCCTTGACTTGCTTGTTAACGCTTTTGAGGGTTATACCGTGAATGCAGTTGAACCAGCCACTACTTCCCTTTCACTCCACCGTCCTGATCTAATAAACTGGAACTCCCCTCTCGCATCCAATGAAGTCCTTACATTCTAGAATGATTATGAACTAGCCTATTACCTCCATGCTCTCGAACCTGTAATGTCTTCCACCAGCGAATACAACATCAGCATGACAGAAGGGGATATCAAGTATCTTAGTCAAAAAATAAAAAATAGAAAAAATAAGAGCTCTGATGGTGAAAACCACTTTGTGGCAGTATCAGAGCCAAAAATAGTAAAAATAAAAGACGTATCTGAGGGTGAAAACCTCTCTAAGGCACCCAAGGATGAGATACTTGATACTCTACCAACCCATTTTCAAGAAAGATCATCAGTTCTGATTGAACCGACACAACCAGTGAACTTGGGCACTAAGGCTACTCCACAGATTATACATTTAGCATAGTCATTATCTGCTGAAGAAAAAGAAGAGTTCACTAGATTCTTCCAACGTAAGAAAATAAACTTTGCATGGGGTTATTCTAATATGCCTGGATTGGATCCCAATCTAATCATGCATCATTTGTCCATTGCACCAGATGTCAAACCTGTTACGCAGAAGCTTCGAAAGATGCACCCTCATGTGGCACTATTGGTTAAAACTAAACTAGAAAAGCTCCTTAAAGCTAGTTTCATAAGAGCAATTGATTATGCCGAATGGATTTCAAACATTGTTCCAGTTACTAAACATGATAAGTCCATTTGTGTGTGTACGGATTTCAGAGATCTCAATAAGGCATGTCCAAAAGATGATTTCCCACTGCCTAATATTGATATACTAGTAGACATGACCGCAGGATATGAGATGTACTCCTTGATGGATGGCTTCTCTGGCTATAATCAAATTAAAATTGCACCAGAAGACTAAGAAAAAACTGCCTTCACATGTGCTTGGGGCACTTTCTGCTAGAATGTTATGCCTTTTGGGCTTAAGAATGCTGGAGCAACATATCAGAGAGCTGTTACTACTATCTTCCATGATATGATGCACAAAACTATGGAGGACTATGTAGATGATACTTTAGCCAAGAGTATGCAGCGAAGAACTCACCTTGAAGATTTGGGTCCCATCCTTGACCGCATGGAGCAGTTTAGCCTTAGACTTAATCCCAAGAAATGTGCATTTGGAGTCACTTCTGGAAAACTCTTGGGTTACATTATCTCAGCCAAAGGCATAGAAGTCGATCCAGAAAAAGTTCAAGCTATTATGGACATGCCTCCTCCTAAGAACATAAGTCAGATGAGAGGTCTACAAGGAAGGTTGCAATCCATTTGGCGGTTCATCTCACAGCTAGCTGATAAGTCACAGCCGTTCACTAAAACTCTACATAAAGGTGTCACCTATGAATGGAACGAGGAATGTGACAAGGGACTAAATAAAATAAAACAATATCTTGCCAATCCACCCATTTTGATGCCTCCTATCCATGGGAAGCCGCTTATACTGTATATTTCAGCCACAAGTACATCTTTGGGTGCTCTCTTAGCTCAGGAAGATCAGAACAATAAAGAAAGAGCTATTTATTACATCAGCAGAACATTGGTGTCCTATGAAATGAACTACTTTGTTATTGAAAAAGCTTGTCTAGCTGTAGTGTTTGCCTCATAGAAACTGCGACATTATATGTTGGCTCACACTACAAAGCTTATTGCAAAAATTGACCCGCTAAAATACTTATTAAGAAAGGCTGCTCTCACGGGTAGGTTGGCTAAATGGGTCATGATCCTCAGTGAGTTTGATATTGAATATGTGGAAAGGAAAGCTATTAAGGGACAAGCAATTGCTGATCAGTTGGCAGAGGCTCCTCTACATGATCACCAACCTTTGAACATTGAATTTCTAGATGACTCCATTCTGCATCTCACACATCAATCTTGGAGTATGTTTTTTTATGGCTCATTCACTCAACAAGGATCAGGTGCGGGTATTCTGTTTATAACACCTCAATGCTATTCTTTGCCTAAGGCCTACAAAATGATGTTTCCTTGCACCAACAACATAGCTGAATATGAGGCTCTTATCAATGGTATGAAATTAGCCCTTGAATGGCGTATAGATGAGCTCCAAGTCTTTGGCGATTCTCAGTTGATCATTAATCAAGTTAATAATGTATATCAAACAAAGGATGACAAGGTAATACCCTACAAAAGAATGGTGGATGATCTTAAGTTATACTTTGCACATATTTCCTTCCAGTAGATTCCAAGAATAGATAATAAGGTTGCTGATGCTATGGCTACTTTAGCCTCAATATTACAAATGCCAAAAAATGACTTCAGGCATGAATCCCTGGTGGAAACATTATGCTACCCTACCTATGACAATCCTGAATCCAAGATGATCTGTTCAGTCATTGGACATGACTCATCCCGCTACCATCATATTTACTCTTATCTTCAGGACCAAATTATCCCTGATACCTATACCCGGAATGAGAAACGTCACCTCATTCGTACTGCTTCACGGTATGTTCTTATAGCAAATGACTTGTATAGACGGGGCCTAGACAGTACTCTACTTAGGTGTCTAGAACCTGATGAGTCCAAACGTGTGTTAGCTGAGGTACATGAAGGTATTTGTGGCTCTCATTCGAGTGGTCTGACGTTAGCTCGTAAACTTATTAGAGCTGGATACTACTGGCCGGATATGGAAAAAGAAGCTATCCAATATGTCAAGACTTGCAAGTAGTGTCAATATCATGGGAATCTGATCCATGCTCCTGCTAGGGAGCTCAGTCCTCTCATTAGTTTTTGGCCATTTCAACAATGGGCTTTTGACTTGGTTGGTTAGATACACCCTTCTTCTTCAAGAGGACATAAATTCATAATCACTGCTACAGATTACTTTACCAAATGGGTCGAGGCAGTTCCTCTGACTGTAGCTGATGGAAGGACTATTGCTAAGTTCATTTTGAACTATATTATTTGCAGATATGGCATACCTTCATCTATTATCATTGACAATGGAGGACAGTTTAAGAACAAGGATTTGACAGACTTATGCACTAAATTCAGGATCATTCAGCATTGGTCATCTATTTATTATCCTCAGGGTAATGGACAAGCAGAAGCTTCTAATAAGACAATCCTAAAAATTTTGCACAGAATAGTTCATAAATCTGGTAGAGATTGGCATCTCCAGATTAATCTGGCTTTGTGGGCTTACAGAACAAGTATCCGAACACCAACAGGAGCCACTCCTTTTGCCTTAGTCTATGGGGCAGAAGCAGTATTGCCAATTGAGGTCGAGATTCTGACATTGCGAATCTCTTTGAAGGGCCTCATCACTGATGAAGATACCAAAATATCTAGGTTGCAAGAGCTTGAACTATTAGATGAATGTCGGAGGGTGGCGTTCGATCATCTTCGAGCATATCAAAAGAGAATGTCAAAAACATATAACAAGAAAGTCAGACAAAGGGAATTCCAAGTGGGTGACCTCGTCTTGAGGGAGAACCCCAAGAATCAGCAGCAGAGAACCCAGAAAGGAAAATTTGAACCAAACTAGCTTGGTCCATACATTATTACTGCAGCATTTGGATCTGGTGCTTACCGCCTCTCCACCACTGAAGGAGAGCAACTCAAAGAGCCTATCAATGCTCTTCATTTGAAAAAGTTCTACAACTGACATTCTCAGTATGCTCATGTACATACTTATTGATCCTGAAAAAATTTTAAAAAATTGCAAAATGTCCTGAAAAAATGATCATCTTAGTGAAAACCTGGCAAACAGGCGCTTTGATGTATCTATTATCCTGGTGAAAACTTGGTAAACAGGCGCCTTGATAATACAAAAAAAAAATGAAAAATTTGAAAAAATACAAAAAAAAATGAAAATTTTGAAAAAATACAAAAAAAAATGAAAATTTTGAAAAAATACAAAAAAAATAGAAAATGTGAAAAATACAAAAAAAATGAAATATTCAAAACAATACAAAAAAATCAAAAAAAGAGAAAAGTACAAAAAAATTGAAAAAGAGAAAAATGTGTCATTGATGAAAACCTGGTAAACAGGCGTCATGGTAGCAAAAATAGAATCTCTGCCAAGATGGTGAAAACCTGGTAAACAGGTGCCTCTTATTTTCCTAAAGTAACATCTCATCTCAGCGTCGCTTGGCTCTTAGTTTCCTTCTTTAGTTTCCTTCCTTTCCTGCTTTAGTTTGTTTTCCCGCTTTCCTGCTTTAGTTTGTTTCCTGCTTTGGTTTGCTAGCTCATGTGCTTGTCTTTGAGTTTTCCTCAACTCTTCATAGATTGGAACTGGTTCACACTTGGGGGCACCTGCCTGGTCTAGGGGGCATTGTCCTATCACTTTCAGAAACTCTTTTGAGCATTGGTCGCCAGTGGTTCCCACTATGCCTGCCTACAGATACCTAGCTTTCATTCGATCTCTCTTCTTTGGGATTTCTTCCTTATATCAATCACCAGTGATTCTCACTGCGTCTGCCTACTGTCATTATCTCATTGAGACTTCAAATGTTATCTTTCTAAATTGTCTTCAATCCACTTGAACATGAACTTAAACTGAAACTAAAACTAATTGTATGTTCCTTTGAGGCATGTTGAGCTTTGTTTTCTTTGAGTGCTTGTTTGTTTGCTTTGCCTTTTTTTTGCTTTCTGTTTGTTGGTTTAGTTCCAACGATCCAAAGAATTCATTTAAGAGGGGTGTCCGTCTGTAAGAGCCTCTATCTTGTATTGGATGGCCATGCGTACCTCGACTCCTTCTATATGGATGCTTTGGTGAGGTTGGTTCTTCTCCTTGTCTTTTGAGTGACTTCTTTCTGCTACTGATGAAATTGTAAACACTCATCCTGTTAAGTGAACGTAAGGGTCACTGCGAGCAATCTTTGGCAAAAGATGGAACTCCTGCATGCTTGGTGTGTTTGTTCCCAAGAGACATTCAGGTCATTCTAGCATTTATGCTCTAATGCTTATGTTAACTTTCTAGATTAAAAGGAATAGGTGTTTAGGTCATTCTGGCTTCTTGTGCCTTAATGCTTACACCTTATTCCGACAAATTTAAGACTCGTGTCATATTCATATTCTCATGATAGCGATATTAGTAAGGATTGTATGACATCTTGTGATTGTCCGAACTGGAAAGGCTCTATGATGATAAATACGGTGAGTCCAACAACCAAGTCCTAGGGTTTGCATTTTCATTTTAAGCTTGCATCTTTAGCTTAGGCTTGCATTTGCATTCTTAGCTTTGAACTTAAGATGATGCCTTATTTACACTCTTAATTGTCTTCATCAAAGGCTCTCATCTATTGCCTCGGGTTCTTCTTGGTTGCACAAGTATCCAGTCTTCATTGTCGATCCTCGAACATATCTATCCTTTGATTAGTACCTGTTAAATATTGCTACAATCCTGCATGAGATGATTAGTACCATATCCATTACATTTTATTTCCATTTACATCCATAAAATCATTGCATCTGCATCAACATGTGTATCCGCTATAAGCATAAACCATTTATCTATCACTACATTGCATACATTTCTATTCATACATCTAAAGCATATAAGAGCACATCTCATAAATATCATACATTCAAGCAATTTGCAACAAGTACAATGATATCAAAAGAATCATCAATCTCATATATATCTCTCGATCCAAATGTGATATACAAAGAGATGCTACTCGAGCACAGTACCAAAACAAAATAATGAGCTATGATACAATCAAGATCCACTCCCACTGGGAGGGAGTGGAGGTGGAGGAGCCTGCTGTCCTAATGTCTGCGGTGGTGGCATCGGTCTTTGTGGAGGAGCTTGTGGAGGAACCTGTGGAGGTACTAGAGGAGGAGCCTGTGGAGCCCCAGCACACTCAGAAAATGGTGGCACCTACTCTGATATATCTGAAACAGCCCCGCAGTATGCTACATAGTAATAAGCCACCTGGGCGGCCTCATATCTCGTCTCTAATCTCGAATGCGCTAACTCCGCCCGTAGCTGTCTAATCTCTGCATCCCTATCTGCTACTCGAGTCTCCTCTTGCATAAGACGTGTGTGGAAATCATCACGTTCACACTGCACCTATCATACTCTCTCCCGGCTCTTCCTAAGAGCCTCCTGTACCTGTCCTACACCTGCTCCAGCTGCCACGTCTGGCATGTCTGTATCCTCCCCCTGTGTTACCTGCTGGGATATGTCAGCTATATGTGGTCTCGTGGACCTCTACTATGTACCACTACTCCCTACTCCGGGATCTGAGCCCATGGTCCTAGCAGGGATGCTCACCTATCCTGATCGGGGCCTCAAAACTCTCTGCCCAGGTCTCTGCTGTGGTGCCTGCTGTTGTATAGGTTGCTCTGCCTGCGCCTGTTGATCCTGTGCCTGCTGCTACGCAGCCTGCTACTGTATAGGTTGCTCTGCCTGCGCCTGCTTATCCTGCGCCTGCTGCTGCTGTGGTGCCTACTGCTATGCTCCTATGCCAACTAGATTTGTGAACCTCGGATGAGGCTGTGCAATCAACTGGTCCCTGTATGCAGGTGTCACCCCTGCATTGGTGACATCCACCATGTAATCCCATCATGCTGGTGGGATGCGTGACTCTATCGCGCATCACCCTAGATCCAATCGTGCATGCCACCCCTTCTTCTCCTCGTCGGAGAAGCGAGCGTAGGGGCAGTACTCTTGTGAAATATCTTGCTGTCTGCCAAATTGGCGCATGACACGTGTAATCAAGAATCTCTCAATCGTCTGAATAGTCCATCCAATCAGTGGACGTGACACAAACATGGTAGCAAGCTCTTTTTGAGCATCATTCTAGGGCTTAGTAGCTATCCAAGGTCTCCAAACTACAGTGACCATGTCATCCAACTGTGCTCTCCACTACTCTGTCTTACCCAGCAGGGGCTGGGTCATCACACCTGAATATCTATAAATATAAGGCTCCAACGCCTGTCGCGTATCATGGAAAAGGGGTCTACAAATGGGGAGGTGCTCCCAAGCCTAGACCTATAAGACGAAGACTCCTGCCACCATCGATCTCACACCTCTATACACAATCTCATGCATCTCGTGATACATGTGTGCCAGCATACACTCCCCCCATCCAAATCTCATAGCTGGTCTGTCCAGCATCCTCTGCAGCATAGTACCCCAACCACACTCTAGTCCATGCTAACCTCGATCAGGTATGAGGTAACAACTCAGAAATATAGCCAACATGACCTGGAATGGATGCGCTCCGCCATATCTGTGCACCAGATCCTCCCAAGAGATGGCCCGACCCATCACAAGATCATCCCTGAAGATAGTCCTCAAGGCCACTGTACCCTGCCGCGGCTGTGTATTGTACTCAACACGAGTACCATGAATGGGTATCCGCAGGATCCTATATATGTCCTCGGTGGTCACTATCATCTCCCCCATCGAAAAATGAAATGTGTTCATCTTCGAATGGAAACACTCTACCAATGCAGTAAGAAGACCGTGATTCACCCGAATGTCGGGTAACTCATGCAAATATCCCAAGCCCAGAGCATCAATGTGAGCACTCTCGGCATCTGTCAATCTCTGAAATAATGTAGTAATAACAGGGTGATGTGCCTGGAATGTGATATCTGGAAAGTCAACCTGCAAAGAAAACGATGACACTGGGTCAGTACCTCAATCATGTTGGTTTTCACTACTACAACAGTAACTACAGCAGAGCATCTATCCTATGACAAGGCTCTACAAGACTTTATTTGGCTGATTTCATGTAAATCTGATAAAATTTGGACACTTGCAACAGTCTTTCGCGTGAGAAAAGTGTTCTTTCACGCGAGAAAACTACCACTTCGCGCAAGGAAACAGAATGCTCGTGCGGGATGACCCTCCAGCTCGCACGAAGTTCCACCCTTCAAGCTTGTTAGTTCGCATGAGGAAACTACTTTCTCACATGAAATGAAACCTAGGCTCGCGCGAGAGAACTACTTTCTCACACGAGATTTCACACTTTTTCCCTAATTACGCTAGATTTTTAAAAAATCTAACCTATCACGCTGTACGAATTGAAATGCAAAGAAGTTTATTGACTACTTACAGGTGCGTCATACTCCAGTGGCTGGGCATGTCATCGGGAATGCTCAAATCGATGTGTATGTAGTGGCAGACCCTCCATTTCTCTATTTTAGAGCTCAGAATCACTAAAAGACAATGTTGAATAATGATTTGAAAATGACTCCTCCAGGCCTTATATAGCTTTTGACCTAATTTTTGAAAGTGCTCTATTTTGCGTGAAAATTGCACCCTTTGCTAAATCGACTATTTTGAATCCATTTTTGGGATCGAAATTGAAATCTGACATCTCTAAGTGGCTCAAAATCACATTTTAAATATTGAACTCCTTCTGGATTGGATGCTTGTGCAGTCAACCTTCTGGCGTCATTTTCTTTCCAGATCCTCATCTTTACATCATGTTCTTGAGATCTTTGCTCTTTTCATCAAAGTCAATTCAAGTCAAATTTAGTCAACTATGGTCAAACTTGGTCAACAAAACCTCTTCTTTGCTCCGATTCACTTCTGTAGCTTCGTGAATCTAGTCTAATTGCTTTTGCTCTACAATCTCTTATTGTTTATCATCCTTCTGACATGTCATCTTTCAATTTCGCTCCCAAGGGGGCAGGATGATTACATCATTTGAATCTTGTCGAATCTATTCTTGAATCAGTCTGATTTGAATCATCAGTTCTCATCGCTAGGGGCATCTTGGTGCCTCGCATCTTGTTATCTTATCATCTATCTCTTAGGTATTTGAGCAATCTAACTCGGATCCTCAAGGATCACGCTTCATTCTGGAGATGGTTCTTGAAATCTTTTTAGGTATTGGGGCAATCTAACCCTAATTCCTGGGAGTCAAGCTTCGTTCTAGAGATGACTCTCGAAATCTCTTTTAGACCGTTATCTGGGCAATCTAACCTAGGTCTCGGAGGACTAAGCTTCGTATTGGGGCAATCTAACCCTGATTCGAAGATAGTCCTAAATCTGCATCTTCATCAATTGGTATTGGGGCAAACTAACCCCGATTTTGGTTCTCTTCTAAGATCGTTGTCTTTGCAATCTAACTTAGACTTCAGAAATTCTCATCATCTGTCACTTCAGACTATTCTTTGAATCAATGCGCTATTCGTACATCAATTCAAAGAGGGGCAAATGTAATACCCCAAAATTGGCACCTATTTAATTTCATCAATTTTGGTGCATTATCTCAATTTTACATCACCAAAGTCCTAGTTCCCTAGGCAATTTGCTCTCCTACATGACTTAATTTGACTTGATGTCAATTACAAAGACCATAAATTGCAATAATCAAATATTAATATTAATTCCTAAAGTCCTTGACTTTAATTAGCTAAATTACCCCTATGATAAATTAATTTAATTATAAAGTCCTAAGTGCTTTCTAATTAAATTAAAATCTACCCTCTTTAGCTAATTACCCATAAAAGGAATTAATTAATTGCTTGTTATTTGAATGGACACCTTTTTGAATTAATAATTTGAGATATTCGAAAGGTCCTCATTTGGCATTTTCCATTCTTTTAATAAAGTAATTCATGCTTATTTGTCCCAAAAGGGATATGAAGGGTCAGGAGTTTCGAATCAAGAAACTCTTCCTCCTCCTCTTGGCTCTTCTATTTATTTGAGCTCTTTTTCTTCATTAGGGAGAGCAATTTTTGAGAGCATCCTTACTATAGCATTTTTTAGTCTCATATCTCATTATTTTCAAAGCTTTTTATTGCATTTATTAGATTAATATCTCATTATTAGTATAATCTTTGCATCACATTTTAGACTAAATTTGCTTAGTTTAATATCATATTTGTTTCAAGTTCTTAGATTAAGTTGCATCTTATCTTTATTTTCAAGCTCTTAGATTAATTGCATCCTCATTCTTAGATTAAATTTCACTTCATCTTAGATTAATTTCATCTTGCTCATCTTTATTTTCTTTCAAATCCTCTATTGTTGAATTGGTCTCCCGGCTGTTGGCTCTCGTTCTGAGAGTATTCAAACACCCCATTCACATAGGAGGCAACAGGTCGCCTCACCATGGAATTTAAATTGAGTTCTTCATACTCTCTCTCAAATTCTATCAAGTGAATAATGACCATGTTGTGTTGTGCTTGATTTATAGGTCACATTCAGTCACATACACCTAGACAAACCTATACCAAAAGAAGACCAACTGTTTGATATCCTTGACCAACTAAAAAACATGCATGTCCAGATTCCTTTGTTTCAAGCCATTAAAGATGTTCCTATCTATGGAAAAGAAATCAAGGAAGCTTGTCTCAAAAAGCCTAGATGAAAGAAAATAGATCCCAAATCAATTCATGTTATAGGACAACTAGCTGATATCATGTTGGGAAAACTTGTAATTCCAAAATATTCTGATCTTGGGAGCTCAGTTGTTAATATCATCATTAATGGTTAGTCTGTCAAAAATTCTTTAATAGACTTAGGTGCTTCCATTAATGTAATGACTAAGGATACTATGAATAAACTGAGCATAGAAGGGTTGCGAACTACTCCAAAAATCTTGCAACTGGCAGATAGTTCTACTATCACCCCTGAGGGGATGATAGAAGACATAATAGTTGCCCTAAATTTTTGGGAATATCCTATTGATTTCATGATTTTATCACAAAAGGTCAATCTTGTTGGTTACCCTATTATTATAGGACATCCATGGTTAGCAACAGCTGATGCCAACATTAGTTGTAGATCAGGGAACATGACAAGTTTAGATGGACAAGCAACTAAGAAACTAGCATTATATCCTCCAGCTCAACCCCAGCCAGATTTAAGCACCCCACTATGGCTAGATTTAGGAGATGGGGAAGAAGAGTTGAACTCTGTGGCTCAGCTCATGATGTTACACAAACAGTCTTTTCTAAAGTTGCAAGAGGAAGATGCAGTGATAAGGAGTATTCTTAATAATGATTGTGTTGTGATCAAAGGTATATCTGAGAGCTCTGTGTTGGAGTTAACTACATATGAGGACCATGTTGAGAACTATGGTTTACCTTCAGAACCCAATATTATCCATCAGTTACTACCCTGTGAAGTAGTCACAAGTCCTATCTCTGAAGTATCCATGCTTGACCTTACTACTACTGTTGAGCTTTCCAAGAGTCATAACCTCCATGTAAATAATAAGTTGCCTTCACAGAAGTTGGATCAATTAACTAAACTCCTACAAACACATGAAAAACCTTTTCATGGGACTACGAGGATATGAAGGGATTGAGCCCCACACTCTATACTCACATGATTTAATCAATGAAGGAAGTCTACCACTCCACCAGCCTCAGAGCAGGATTAACCCAACATTAAGAGAGATAGACAAAATAGAGTTACAAAAGCTACTAGATGTTGGCTTTATATATCCTATCTCTAATAGTAAATGGGTATCACCCTTGGTCATAGTGCCTAAAGAGGGGGGTAAATGGATAATTTTTGTAGATTATAGGGAATTAAATAGAGCCACAAAGAAAGATCATTTCCCCTTACCTTTCATTAATCAATTACATGATACTTTAGCCGATAAAAAATATTTCTCCTTTCTTGGTGGATATAGTGGATACAATCAGATTAGTATTGCTCCAGAGGACCAGGAAAAGACTGCATTCACATGTCCCTAGGGGACTTATGCATATTCTATCCTACCATTTGGGTTGTGTAATTCTCCGGCAACATTCTAGAGGGTTGTAATTAGTATTTTTGCTGACATTTCACATGATTGCATGGAGATATACATGGATGATTTTATAGCATTTGGGGTCACTTTTGAAGAAGCTCTGCAGAATTAAGAAAAGGTGTTAATTTGGTGCAAGGAACATAATCTCTCTCTCAACAGTGAGAAATGTTTTATGTTGATGCAAGAAGGCATTGTACTTGGACATTTCATTTTGGTAGCAAGAATCCAAGTAGACCCAACCAAAATTGAGGTAATTCTCACATTACCCACACCTACTAAGAAAAAATATGTAAGATCTTTCTTAGGACATGATGGCTACTATAGGTGTTTTATTTAGAATTTCAATCAAATAGCTAGTCCTCTATACACATTGCTTACCAAAGAGGTTGAGTTTATATGGACATTAGCTTGTGATGAATCCTTCTTATAGCTCAAGTCACTTCTAACTGTTGCACCAGTCCTTAAAGGACCTGATTGGTCTCTCCCATTTCACATACATATAGATGCTTCAGACTATGCAATAGGTGTCATGTTAGGACAAAAGCCCAGTAACCTTGAAAATGCCATTTACTATATCAGTAAGAGCCTACATGGACTAGAATTAAATTACATATTAACTGAAAAAGAATTACTAGCTGTAGTTTATGCCTTAAACAAATTCCACCATTATGTAACAAGTTACCCCATCTTTGTTCACACTGACCATGCAAAAATCAAATATCTAATGAAGAAACCTATCATCACAAGCAAGTTAGCAAGATGGCTTATTCTTTTGCAAGAATTTGATATAACCATTATTGACAAGCCAGCAAAGGAAAACATAGTGGCTAACTATTTATCCAGAATTCAAAATGCTAATACAGACACTACTCTAGTTGATGATACATTCCCTGATGAACACTTGTTTCATATTACTATAAAAAATCCATGGTATGATGAGATAGCTAATTACCTTGCAGCTAGTAAAATTCCCCCACACTTCTCTTCAAAGGACAAAAGAATTCTTGTTGAGAAAAGTTTCCAATTCTCCTGGATTGAAAAAACCTTATTTTATACTGGTCCAAACCAAAACATGAGAAAATGTGTGTGAGATGATGATACATATGATATACTCCATGCTTGTTATGATGAGCCATGTGGAGGCCACTTTGCAGCCAAGAGGATAGCTCTAAAGATCCTAACAATAGGTTACTACTGGCCAACACTTCACAAGGATGCAGCCAACTATACAAGAAAATGTCACAAATGGCAAAGAATGGGTCGTTTGACCAAATCAAATGAAATTCAATTAAATCCACAAGTGATGGTAATGCCATTTGAAAAATGGGGCATGTACTTCATTGGTCCCATAGATCCTCCTTCAAATGGGAAATCCTACATACTGGTATGCACGGATTATCTGACCAAGTGGGTGGAAGTAAAAGCTATGCACCATGCATGAGATCAAAAGGTAGCAAATTTTTTGTATGAGGATATCTTCACCCATTATGGAGTGCCAAGAGAACTTGTAAATGACCAAGGAGCATAGTTTACATTGAATCTGATCAATGAACTAATGAAGGAATACAATATCAAGCATCAGAAGTCCAACCCTTACCATCCATAGGCAAATGGACAAGCAGAGGTCACAAATAGAGAAATTGAGGCCATCTTAACAAAAATAGTTCAATTGTACTAACAAGATTGGAGCAGCCGACTCACAGAGGTAGTTTGGGCCTACCGCACAACCTAGAAGACAACCACTGGATTCATCCCATTTGAATTAGTATATGGGAAGGTGACAATTTTACCAATTGAATTCAAGCATAAGACATTGTGTACAATGCTAGAATTAAACATCAATCTTCCTGTAGCATAAACAAAATGCCTTCTACACCTCAATTCCTTAGATGAAATGCGTAAATTTGAATTGGAACATACGGAGATGGTATAGAAACAATGGATGAGGTGGCATGATTCTCATATTAAGAGCAAGTTGTTTCAAGTGGGTGATTGGGTATTATTGTAAGATTCTAGATTCAAAGAAATTTCAGGAAAGTTACAGACTAGATGGCTAGGCCCTTATGTAATTGAATACATCTTCGACAATGGAGCAGTCCAATTGACCACAATAGATCTAGTGCAATTCAAAATACTCATCAATGGACATCATTTGCACCTATACCACCAACCACAAACAAAGGACTTCCTGCAGCAGTTCTGTAATCACATTTCAATAATGCAATAGGTAACACTTCCTCCAACAAAAGGTGAAAACCTTCTTCCTGTAGATTCAAAATATCATGGAGGTTGGATATTGAAAACAAATGGGTGGACAGCTGAAGAGAAGTTAGCTAGTGCACCATGGCCTTTTTCTTGTAGACATTGACGTAGTCAGGAGGTTTAATGCATGTGTTTGGTTGGGTTATTTTCTTCAATTATCATATTTTAATGAGGAAGTGGCAGCTGAATTTATGAATACTTTTGAGGAAGGGCAGATGACCGTATGGGGTTTAATGATTGTCACGATAGAAGAAAGAATAGAAGAGGTCACTAGATTACCAACAATTGGGGAACATTACCCCAATGTGCATGACTCTAGGTCATCATGAGCCCAGTTCTCCCTTCCAAGTGATCCTCCTCTAGAGATTACCAAGCAAGGGTGCAAAATAATGTCTCTTCCTTGACCATTCAATGAGCTAGCAATGCATATTACCAGGTACCTAACATGTGAGGGAATATTTTCAAATTTGCATGCTCATCATTTTAAGCTACTTAGCTACATAAGGCATAGTCTCCGAGTAAATGTCCCTAATTTCTTGTATAATATGCTAAGTATTAGCGCCGAGGAGACTCAAAAAGGGAATGCAAATTCTATCACCTACCATGCCCTAATTAAATTGGTAGTCAAAAAATCCCTTAGGGATGTCTCTACCTTATCATGGTCAAAATTTTTCGAGCATAAATCATTGCAACCACGGGTTGACCCTATTGAGCAACCCCTAGGAAATGATGCAAAATCTTCTGAGCTCATTGTAGAAATAGCTACACAAGAAAAAGAGCTAGAATTACTTCAAGAAAATATACCCTCACCCATTCTGGAAAGTAATGTTCCTACTTCTTCCACAAGGGAAGGAAAATGGAAAATTGGAGAAGAAACCCTTGACCTTGAAAGTAAAGTTCAAAACCCTGTGGTTCCAAAGAATAAAAGAAAAAGGTTGAATCCTGGAGCATATGTTCCTGTAGCATCTACTCCTATAGTAGAAAGGCCAAAAAGAACCCTAAAAAAGAAGACTATAGAGGTTGTGAAAACAACAGTGTGTACAAGTCCTTGAATGTGAGGACAAGTGTCTCCAATTTCCTCAGAAAACCCAAATGTTCCATTAGCGAAGCCTACCATAGAGCCTTGTGTTGAGTATATTTATGAGAATTCCCCTAAGCAAATAGAAGTACCTTTGTCTCCCAAAAATTTGCAAGAACCTTGTGGTAGCATACCACATGATGATCTAGGTGCAGCTGAGCAAATCCCTAATGTGGCACAAGGAAGCATTGTTGAGGATGTCCAGATGACTCCTCCATCGTACCCTATTTATTCCCATATGTCTATTGTGCCTTATAAATTGACATGGTTTATTGAATATTTTCAACAAGTTTCTAAGAAAAAGAGAAAATAGAACACTCAACTACAAGATTTTGGCCCTCCAACCATACAATTTATTCTCTTTAGTTTATACAATCAGTTTGTTTTACAAAAAACTTGGTGGAAACAAGAAAGAAACAAAATGCAAAAAGAGATAAATGATAAGAAAGAGGAGATTAAAGTTCTTAAAGAACAAGTAAAGAAGCAGAAGAAACAGATGGATCATGCTCTTAAACTAGCTAATCAGGTCATAGCTTGTAGACCACCTCCCAAAGTGTATGCCATTTAATTAAAAGAACAGTTCCTCTTATTTCAGCTCATGATGACTATGAAGGGTATAGATTGTGAATTTAAATCAGCTCAAGAATTCTATGGATTATAGTAGACCCTTCCTTCCTAGAAATAGAACTTACTCTGTGAGCTCTATTTGCATAACTTTATCATTCCTTGTGAAACTAAATGGAACCCTTTTCTTTACATAGGTGATATCCATTTGAGAGCCCTAATGTCATGATGCACAATGAGGTAAATTATGATAAGCAGCTGAATAACTACAAAGACCTGGAAAATTCTGAACCATTACCCTTAAGGGCTGATCAAGAAAATCTGATGTCCTCCTACGAGATTGGCTTAACCTAACCTATGGAAGGCCGAAACCTGAAATCAGGGAAAAGATCTTTGAACTCAAAGACATGGTTTATAGGGAATATCAGGGGTTGCCCTATTTTTCATTTCAGAAAGCTCTTGCAGGGGTAAGGAGCTGATGGAATAGGTTACCAGAGGCCTTCAAGAAAATAGAGCCACATAGCCCAATCAATTTTGAAGCAGCTACGAATAGAGCAACTAGGTATATGCAGTTGGGGTGTTAAACTAGAAGAGAATTGTGGATTCTCCTATCTTTCCAACCACCAACACTCTTATGGCCGCTATATGATATCAATGCCACCAAATTAGACCATCTGCAAGAGGAACCTCATGCAGATTATTGGGCGAGGACACGAGGATTCTACTATACTTTTAAGAGAGGAAAAAAGGGAAAGACAAGTATTGGCAATTTTAGATCTATATCCCTGATAAAGAACTGCTAGCTGCACTCGGTCATAGTGGCTTTTGGCCAACAAATTGACCCCCAAAAAATGTAATTCTTGAGGACAAGCATTATATTTTTTACTAGGAAGATGATGAGATAATTTATTGTCTCTATTTTGTTATAATCTTTACGCTCTGTTGAAACATTTCCAATACATTAATGAACCTATAACTATGTGAACTTGTGATAAGTACAGTTAGAACCACAAAGACTATGGGTAGTTAGATGTGACATGTCTTGCTGAACATTATATATAAATTGTAGTACTTCATATAGCTACTTTAATTTGTGTTCTAATATTTGGGTAAGAATTGAGTAGTTGACTTGTATACATACTGCTTGCTACTAACTTGCCAGGAAAAAAAGGACCAACTAGGGAGTGGGTCAACTGCATTTAAGAAGAGGTGCTAGAGTTCCAACCATGACAAAGAAAGCCAACACAATACCGAGGATCATGCCGCTACTGGAAAGGAGCCATCATTCCAAGGAATACAGGAAACAACTCTGCTATATTTCCTTAGTGCTCATTAGTCTGTTAAAATCAGTTATCTGAACTTGAATGTACTCTATCGTGGTTGTTATATTTCCTTCTTCTATGGTGAGACTTAGTCAGAATTTACTTTCATGTTTTCAATAAGCGTCAACCCTCTATATAAAGGGATTTGATTGGTTTAGCTATGTAATGAGAAAATATATTAAAATGTTGTGTTTAGCATAACAGAGTTACTCTTTTCTGCTCTTCATGTATTGTTCCATTACTATGTAATCAATTTATGAGAATATAATGAAAGAGTGATTTTGAAGTATCTTCTATGTTAGTAGTTAGCAAAAGCCAACCAAGGGGGCCCACTTGGGAGGTGGAGTAGATTAGGATAGAGTAGAACTACTTTCTATATTTTCTGTGTTTTCAAGTAGAAGTTACTATTTTACTCTTGTAGCATTACTATTGTGAATGTTCCTATAGCACTTACAAAGATAAACATAGTGAACACTTTGAGTTGTTAAACAGGCTTAGGTTAAGTTTACAAGCTTTCAGTAGTAATTTCATTGAGTTGTTAAGTGTTCTTACTTTTGTGTAGCAATTGCATAGGTTTCTTTCATGCATTTTAACTTCTTGCAACATAGGTAGAATGACTCTTTGAGGGACTTAGTGCACAAATTGTGCTCTCCCATTTCAAGTCTACATCCTTGGGTTGACAATCTAAATGCATTTCATGATGGGAAAAGTAATCCTTAGTATGAATACATTATTTCTAAGAGAGACAATGGCATGATTATCATTACCTATTGTGAGACTGTTCAACAACCAACCAACAAACCCCTTGAACAAATAACTACTTGTCCAACTAGTCTATCCAACACCATTGTGACATGACATCTAGGTGTTTGGGAAGACAAGGGATCCCAATCGTTATCCCCTCTTTTAGGTGGAGTTGGTTGGAAATACCTAACTCATCCCTTGTTGGCTCATTCTTGGAATCCTTGTTAACACCACTGTGCCTCATACTATTTCATAGTCCTTACATTTGTGACTGTCAGTATCCATCCCCACTACAATTGTACCTAATTGTGAAATTGATAAAAGGCCACAATTAGGAGAATCATTGCCCTCCATCCAAATACATCTCTGCTCGATCAATCAAACATGGTTGAACCTATAAGTACACCTTGTTTCTCCCCAAACCATCTTAATTTTCTATGTGGGAGTTGAACATTAATGATACAATGACTTTGTAATTTCTAACCAATAAAGTATCTCTCTTGTCTATATAAAGTCAAGTTATCATCATCTCCCCCCAAGGTACACAACCGAGATATGGTCACCATGTGAATGCCCTCATAAAATCACTAGGTGTACCCTAACTATCTCTAGGTAACTACCACATAGTAATATACACAATGATATCTTTCCTCAATCCAATGTCTATTATTTCTCCTTACCTTTCATTGATCAAGTACTCGATACTTTAGCCGGTAAAAAGTATTTCTCCTTTCTTGATGGATATAGTGGATACAATCATATTAGTATTGCTCCAGAGGACCATGAAAAGACTACATTCACATGTCCCTGGGGGACTTATGCATATTTTTTCCTACCATTTGGGTTGTGTAATGCTCCAACAATATTTCAAAGGGTTGTAATTAATATTTTTGTTGACATTTCACATGATTGCATGGAGATATACATGGATGATTTTACAACATTTGGGGTCACTTTTAAAGAAGCTCTGCAGAATCTGGAAAAAGGTGCTAATTAGGTGCAAGGAACGTAATATCTCTCTCAACGGTGAGAAATGTTTTATGCTGATGCAAGAAGGTTTTGTACTTGGATATTTTATTTCAGCAGTAATAATCCAAGTAGACCCAGCCAAAATTGAGGTAATTCTCACATTACCCACACCTACTAAGCAAAAAGATGTAAGATCTTTCTTAGGACACGCTGGCTACTATAGGTGTTTTATTCAAAATTTCAATCAAATAGCTAGTCCTCTATACACATTACTTACCAAAGAGGCTGAGTTTATATGGACATTAGCTTGTGATGAATCATTCCTGTTGCTCAAGTCACTTCTAACCAATGCACCAGTCCTTAAAGGACTTGATTAGTCACTCCCATTTCACATACATACAGATGCTTTAGACTATGCAATAGGTGATGTGTTAGGACAAAAGCCCAGTAACCTTGAGAATGCCATTTACTATATGAGTAAGAGCCTACATGAACCAGAATTAAATTACATAGTAACTAAAAAAGGATTACTGGCTCTAGTTTATGCCTTAAACAAATTCCACCATTATGTAATAGGTTACCCCATCTTTGTTCACACTGACCATGAGACAATGAAATATCTAATGAACAAACCTGCCATCATAGATAGGTTAGCAAGATGGCTTCTGTTAATATGATTTAGAACAACAAAGAGGGGGGGGGGTGAATCAGTTGTTCTCAAGTCCTGATGTATAAAACAATCTCAAAAACTTTTCCTTAAATTAGATCCAATAGCCAAAAAAAACTTAGTCATCACTGATTCAATAATAGAAACATAGAACAATGCAGTCCACTACCCAGTTGTAACTTCACTTGTAAAACACAGAACTGTTCAAACCAAAACATTCAAACAAGTATTAACACTGAGATTTATAGTGGAAACCCAATTTGGAAAAAACCACTTTGTAACATGCTACTATTATTTTCACTCTTCTGAAGTGAGCTTGGTAAAAAGCCAACCCTGTCAAAGGTTACAATACACACTATAAGGTGTGACCCGGTTAAAGGATTTCAATCACCCTGTTAAAAGTGAGCCTTGTCATAGGACTTACATACACTCCATTAGAATGCAACCTTATTCAAAGGATTTAACATATGACTGTTAGGTCAACCTCTATTAAAAGGATTTTGACTGTTACAATGGTTAGAAAGTAGCAGCAATATTTATCTAAAAAATATACAACTCACTTTGCAAATATCAGATTCGATTCCATACACTAATGCTAGTTTACCGACTTTGAAACTTTACCATCTCCATCTCTGATCTGCTTGGAACTTTTCTTCAAGCAATCACCTCAATTCTCCTTCACCTTTTCTGCTTAAATAGTCAGTAAAACTTTTCTGATCTTCCAGCATTCTTTGTTCACCCATGCACTTGCATATCAAGCACCTACATATCCAAATGCTCAGGTTCCCTTTATACTTTCCTCAATTAGGTTAACTCATCTTATACCGCTCAATCTTATTCATAGATCTTAGGGTTAGGTTAGATTCATTGAATCTACCTGCTTCATGTTCTTCGACTTCTTTTCTAGAATCATCTCAAATCTCTTAAAGATTTACAATAAAATATTTTACAATGCATTTAATGCTTTCAAACAATTAATAAATAAAGTCAACATGTTTTACATAATCCAATAATTCAACAATGTCGGGTCCAAAATTAAATTTTCTTCAAATATAAAATTGTTGATGCTCAATCAATACTATGATCAACTACTCAGTCTTCATGTAGAAATCTCCGTCATTACTAAAAATATTTACTCGGCTTACACTGTCTTCCTCAACAATTAACTATTGTTCAGTTGACACTATAATTTTGCTCGGCATACATTGACTCAGTTGACACTAACATTACTCGGCTTAAACATGATTTTTCATTCTTCACTCGGTCAAGCCTACCAGTTTAGTCTTTAGTCTTACTAGTATAAATAATACATTGTCTCATCATTGTGCAACATAGTCAAGTACACTTTGTAGTATCAAGATAACTCAACCTTTCCTTAGGTGCTATTGTTACCAACCTTGCCTAGCCCCTTAGCAACACTCAAATAGATATAGTACTTTCCTAAGTAGAAACAGCCTTACCAGTTAAGGTTTGACATCAATGACAATACAACAATTGTTTCAATTGCAGTTTCCAATAGCTTCTTCTTTTGTAGGTATTTGATATAACCATTATTAACAAGCCAGGGAAGGCAAACATAGTGGGACTATTTATCCAAAATTTAGAATGTCGATATAAACACTACTCTAGTTGATGATACATTCCCTAATGAACACTTGTTTCATATTGTTGTCAAAAATCCATGGTATGCCGACATAGCTAATTACCTTGCAGCTAGTAAAATTCCCCCATACTTCTCTCCAAAGGACAAAAGAATTATTGTTGAGAAAAGTTTCCAATTCTCCTGGATTGACAACACCTTATTTTATACTGGTCCAGACCAAATCATGATAAGATGTGTGTGAGAGGATGATACATATGATATACTCCATGCTTGTCATGATGAGCCATGTGGAGGCCACTTTGCAGCCAAGAGGATAGCTCTGAAGATCCTAAAAATAGGTTACTACTGGCCAACAATTCACAAGGATGCAACCAACTATACAAGAAAAGGTGACAAATGTCAAAGAATGGGTCATCCGACCAAATCAAATGAAATGCCATTAAACCCACAAGTGGTGGTAATGCCATTTGAAAAATGGGGCATGTACTTCATTGGTTCCATAGATCCTCCTTCAAATGGGAAATCCTACATACTGGTATGCATAGATTATCTGACCAAGTGGGTGGAAGTAAAAGCCATGCAACATGCACAAGATTAAAAGGTAGAAAAGTTTTTTTATGAGGATATCTTCACCCGTTATGGAGTGCCAAGAGAACTTGTAACTGACCAGGGAGCATAGTTTATATTGAATCTGATCAATGAACTAATGAAGGAATACAATATCAGGCATCAAAATTCCAACCCTTACCATCCATAGGTAAATGGATAGGCAGAGGTCACAAATAGAGAAATTGAGGCCATCTTAACAAAAATAGTTCAATTGCACCAATGAGATTAGAGCAGTTGACTCATAGAGGCAGTCTGGGCCTACCGCACAACCTAGAAGACAACCATATGATTCACCCCATTTGAATTAGTATATGGGAAGGTGACAATGTTACCAATTGAATTCGAGCATAAGACATTGCATACAACACTGGAATTAAATATCAATCTTCCTGCAACACAAACAGAACGCCTTCTACACCTCAATTCCTTAGATGAAATGCGTAAATCCACATTAGAACATACAAAGCTGGTACATAATCAATAGAAGAGGTGGCATGATTCTCATATTAAGAGAAAGCAGTTTCAAGTGGGTGATTGGGTATTATTGTATGATTCCAGATTCAAAGAAATTCTAGGAAAGTTAAAGACCAGATGGTTGGGCCCTTATGCAATTGAATACGTCTTTGACAATGGAGCAGTCCAGTTGACCATAATAGATCCAGTGCAATTTAAAATACTCATCAACAGACGTTGGCTGCACCTGTACCACTAGCCCCAATCAAAGGAGGATTTCCTGCAACAGTTCTGCAATCATACCTCAACAACGCAACAAGTAACACTTCCTGCAACAGAAGGTGAAAACCTTCTTCGTGCATCTTCAAAATAAAATGCCTTCAAAGACCAACCATAATAAAACTTCATTTCATATGAAGTCCATTTCTCCATTCATTTTTCTTTATTCTTCTTTCCAACCCATTCCATTTCTCTCTCTTCCAACCACTCACCATCCACATCATCCACTTTTCCTATTTTTCAATGTTTTCAATAAGAGCCATGTCAGCTGACACATGCAGCCACTAGCATTTTTTCACTCTCACCACCTTCCATTTCACATGTAACATAATCAAATGTCAAGTACAACTTTATAAATCTTTACTCACTTTTAGCACATAGATCTCAGTAATTATATATAGTACTGCAATAAATATATAATTACAACGTTATGTCAGTTCCCCATCCTGTGCCAGATGTGCCAAGTGAGGACACTTGTAATTGTTTAGTAGGGGGTAGGAGAAGTGTATTAAGTTCCAATGTCATTACTAAGCTATCCTTGTCATTTCAAAGCTGTACTTAGCTCTTGTTTCGTTAATTTCCTTTATTCTCACACATTTTCCATACTACAAATCTTGAACAATTCCTAATTTTTTGAAGTTGATGTGACCTGAAAAGATGATAATTAAATTGTTTGGTAACTAATAGTTAAAGTTATAATATCCTCTATTAAAACACTATTATTATTTTATCATGCTAAAAATAATAGAGGAATTAAGGAGCAAAGTCAGTGTTTTCAAGAAGAGCATTTGAGTTTCAGGAAGGAAATAAGGTATTTGCAGGAATTTGCAAAACAAGAGAGATTGAAAGATTAACAAAGGAATTGGTGAGCAAAAATTTGGAGGCTGAATATTGAAAACAAATGGGTGGGCAACTAAAGAGAAGTGAGCCAGTGCACCATGGCCTTTTTCTTGTAGACATTGAAGCAGTTAGGAGGTTTAATGCATGTGGTTGGTTGGATTATTTTCTTCAATTATCAGATTTTAATGAGGAAGTGGCAGCTAAATTTATGAATACTTTTAAGGGAAGGTGACCAAATGGGGTTAAATAGTTGTCGCAATAGAAGAAAGAATAGAAGAGGTCACTGGGTTACCAGCAATTGGGGAACATTACCCCAATGTGCATGATGCTAGGTCATCATGAGCCCAGTTCTCCCTTCCAAGTGACCCTCCTCTAGAAATTACCAAGCAAGGGTGTAATAGAATGTCTCTTCCTCCACCATTCAATGAGATAGAAACACATATTATTAGGTACCTAAAATGTGAGGGAAGATTTCCAAATTTGCATGCTCATCATTTTAAACTACTTAGCTGCATAATGCATAGTCTCCCAGTAAATGTCCTTAATTTCTTGTATAATATGCTAAGTATTAGCGCCAAGGAGACTCAAAAAGGGAATGCAAATTTTGGCACCCACCATGCCCTAATTAAACTTCTAGTAGAAAAATCCCTTAGGGATGTCTCTCCCTTAGCATGGTCAGAATTTTTCTAGCATAAATCATTGCAACCACAACCCTGCTGAGCAACCCCTAGGAAATGATGCAGAATCTTTTGAGCCCGTTGTAGAAACAAATACACAAGAAAAAGAGCTAGAATTACATCAAGAAAATATACCTTCACCCATTCTAGAAAGTAATGTTCCTACTTCTTCCACAAGGGAAGGAAAATAGAAAATTGAATAAGAAACCCCTGACCTTGAAAGTGAAGTTCAAAACCCTTTGGTTCCAAAGAAAAAAAGAAAAAGGTCAAATCATGGAGCATCTATTCCTATAGAATCTAATCCTACAACAGAAAGGCCAAAAAGAACCCTCACAAAGAAGATTATAGAGGTTGTGAAAACAACAGTGCGTAGAAGTTCTTGAATGTGAGGACAAGTGTCTCCAATTTCCCGAGAAAACCCAAATGTTCCATTAGGGAAGCCTACCACAGAGCCTTATGTTGAGTATATTTTTGAAAATTCCCCTAAGAGAACAGAAGCACCTTTGTCTCCCAAAAAGCTGCAAGAACATTGTGGTAGCATACCACATGATGATCTGGGTGTAGCTGAGCAAAGCCCTAATGTGGCTCAAGAAAGAATTGTTGAGGATGTCCAGATGAATCCTCCACTGTACCATATTTATTTCCATATGTCTATTGTGCCTTACAAATCAACATGGTTTATTGAGTATTTTTAGCAATTTTCTAAGGAAAAGAGAAAATAGAACACCCAGCTGCAAGAGTTTGGCCCTCCAATCATATGATCTATTCTCTTTAGTTTATACAATCAGTTTGTTTTCTAGAAAACTTGGTGGAAACAAGAAAGAAAGAAAATGCAAAAAGAGATAGATGATAAGCAAGAGGAGATTGAAGTTCTTAAGGAATAGGTAAAGAAGTAGAAGAAAAATATGGATCATGCTCTTAAACTAGTTGATCAAGTCATAGCTTGTAGACCACCTCCCAGAGTGTATGCCATTTGTTTAAAAGAATAGTTCCTCTTATTTTAGCGCATAATGACTATGAAGGATATAGATTGTGAATTTAAATCAGCTCAAGAATTCTATCGATTATACTAGACCCTTCCTTCATAGCAACAAAACTTACTTTGTTAGCTCTATCTGCATAACTTTTCCATTCCTTATGAAACTGAATGGAACCCTTTGCTTTACATAGGTGATATCCATTTGAGAGCCCTAATGTCATGGATGCACAATGAGGGAAATTATGATAGGTAGCTAAATAACTACAAAGGCCTAGAAAATTTTGAACCATTACCCTTAAGGGTTGAGTCAAGAAAACTTGATGTCCTCCTACGAGATTGGCTTAACCTAACCTATTGAAGGCTGAAACCTGAAATTAGGGAAAAGGTCTTTGCACTCAAAGATAGGGTTTACAAGGAATATCAGGGGTTTCCCTATTTTTCATTTTAGGTATCTCTTGCAGGGGTAAGAAGCTGATGGAATAGGTTACCAGAGGCCTTCAAGAAAATAGAGCCACATAGCCCAATTAATTTTCAAGAAACTACGAACAAAGCAACTAGGTATATGTAGTTGGGGCATTAGACTAGAAGAGAATTATGGATTCCCCTATCTTTCCAACCACCAATGCTCTTATGGCCGTTATATGATATCAATTCCACTAGATTAGACCATCTATCGGAGGAACATCATGCAGATTATTGGGTGAGGACACGAGGATTCTACTATACTTTTAAGAGTGGGAAAAAGGGAAAGACAAGTGTTGGTGATTTCAGATCTATAGCCAGAAAATGTAATGCTTGAGGACAAGCATTATGTTTGTTAGTGGGCACATGATGAGACAATTTATTGTCTCTATTTTGTTATAATCTTTATACTTTGTTGAAACATTTCCAATACATTCATGAACCTATAACTATGTGAACTTGTGATAACTACAATTAGAACCACAAAGACTATGGGTAGTTAGATATGCCATGTTTTGCTGAACATTATATATAAATTATAGTACTTCATATAGCTACTTTAATCTGTATTCTAATATTTGGGTAAGAATTGACTAGTTGACTTGTATACATACCGCACACTACTAACTTGCCAGGAAAACAAGGAGCAACTGGGGAGTGGGTCAACTGCATTTAAGAAGAGGCATTGGAGTTCCAGCCATGAAGGAGAAAGCCAACATAATACCGAGGATCATGCTTCTATTGGAAAGTAGCCATCATTCCAAGGAATATAGGAAACAACTCTGCTATATTTCCTCAGTACTCATTAGTCTGTTAAAATCAGTTATCCGAACTTGAATGTACTATGTTGTGGTTGTTATATTTCCTTCTTTTATGTTGAGACTTAGTCAGACTTTACTTTCATTCTTTCAATAAGCATCAACCCTCTATATAAAGGGATTTGATTGGTTTAGTTGTGTAATGAGAAAATATATTAAAATTTTGTGTTTAGCATAACAAAGTTACTCATTTTTGTTCTTCATGTATTGTTCCATTACTATGTAATTAGTTTATGAGAATATAATGAAAGAGTGATTTTGAAGTGTCTTCTATGTTAGTAGTTAGCATAAGACAACCAAGGGGGCCCACTTGGGAGGTGGAGTAGATTAGGATAGAGTAGAACTACTTTCTACATTTTCCATGTTTTCAAGTAGAAGTTACTATTTTACTCTTGCAACATTACTATTGTGAATGTTCCTGCAGCACTTGCAGAGATAAACATAGTGAACACTTTGAGTTGTTAAATAGGATTAGGTTAAGTTTACAAGCTTTCACCAATAATTTCATTGAGTAGTTAAGTGTGCTTAGTTTCCTACAACAATAGCATAGGTTTCTTTCATGTATTTTAACTTCCTACAACATAGGTAGAATGACTCTTTAAGGGACTTAGTGCACAAACTGTGCTATCCCATTTCAAGTCTATGTCCTTGGGTTGACAATCTAAATGCATTTCATGATGGGAAAATTAATCCTTAGTATGAATACATTATTCCTAAGAGAGATAATGGCATGATTATCATTACCTATTGTGAGACTATTCACCAACCAACCAACAAACCCCTTGAACAAATAACTACTTGTCCAACTAGTCTATCCAATACCATTATGACATGAAATATAGGTGTTTGGGAGGACAAGGGATCCCAATCGCTTTCCCCTCTTTTAGGTGGAGTTGGTTGGAAATACCTAACTCATCCCTTGTTGGCTCATTCCTAGAATCCTTGTCAACACCACCATGCCTCATACTATTTCATAGTCCTTACATTTGTGACTCTTAGTCTCCATCCCCACTATAATTGCACCTAATTATCAAATTGAGAAAAGGCCACAGTTAGGAGAATCATTGCCCTCCATCCAAACACATCTCTACTCAATCAATCGAACATGGTTGAACCTATAAGTACACCTTGTTTCTCCCAAAACCATCTTAATTTTCTATGTGGGAGTTGAACATTAATGATACAATGACTTTGTACTTTCTAACCAATACAATATCTCTCTTGTCTATATAAAGTCAAGTTATCATCATCTCCCCCAAGGTACACAATCGAGATATGGTCACCATGTGAATGCCCTCATAAAATCACTAGGTGTACCCTAAATATCTCTAGGTAACTCCCACATAGTAATATACACAATGATATCATTCCTCAATCCAATGTTTAACAAAACACCATGATAAACAATGTCATGTAACTAATAATACAACATCTCTAGGATATAATTCCCCCATTTATAAATCACACTATTTTTCCAGATACCTAATATCATATCATCCCACCCAACAGGAAACCCATTCCCTCATTTTTATCGAGCTAAAATCCCTACCACCACAACACACATCACACCAATGAAACTTACTTATTGCTCTACCATAATCTTGTGTTGAATCTCATATTCATCAATCCCTAATTCCATCTTAGTGTACTCAAAAAACTTACATAAATAATTTATCCCCCTTTATTACTCATATACCAACATTACCCTATTGATAAGAATATGAAGAATTCTCCACACATCCTACAGTGTCATTGAACACTCTCTTGTAGGCAAATAGAAGTATGAAGTCTCCGAGTGCCATCTATCATAAAAAGAAGTAGTCAAACTATTATTTTATCTAATATGGGGCATATATGTAACATGATACAATCCAATTCCATCTAAATGATCACACTTAGTCTTGATCAACTAATGATGAAGTGCTAAAGTATCAGGACGATTCTCCCCCACAATCAAAATGAAATGCCATGCCTATATATGCAATAACATGATGTAGATAAATTAAAATGCACATGCGAACAAAGTCTAATATCACTTCAATTTAAATATTAATATGCACATGCCAAGATTATTAAATGCCAACAATTGTAATGCATAATTCATATAGATGCATTGATTTAATTCATATTATGCCTTCAAAGCATTAATAGGCATATGCATCACACAATTATAATGTGATACATGATAAATCAAATACATCCCAAAAATATATGATTGTGCTACTAAGTTAGTGAATGTGTTCCATTTAAAATAAAGGCAATGAAAGAAATCTAAAGTCTATCAAATAATTGCATCACTTAAATCACAATTGCGATGAAAGTAACTTACACTTGCATCATTTATTTTGCCAATGTCCTAGACTAAAAATTGAAATGCACAAAATAAATGACATTAATTATAAGATTCAACAAGATATGTACTGGTGGACCCACACCCTCTAGTTGACGATATGACTTTACCTTCTCACCTCAATGATCCTTGCATCTGATACATGTCATTGCTCTCCAAATGCACTTGCAAGACTCATAGTTCTCCTTTAACTCCAAAGGCTTAATGTGCATAATAAATTTGAAAATGACCTATTAGGGCTTATTTATACCACATTACCTTCCTCTATGGATGTGCACACTATCATATTTTTACTAGCAATGATAAATATTGCCTTTTAAGGGTCATATATTTTTCCATTTCAACCCATTTTCCAAACTGATTGCATTTCCAGGCTCCTCATCACTTTGTTGAAAAATTGTGCTTCAATTTAATTTTTTCACCCAATTTCTCGAGGGGGAACCATATTACCTCATCATTACCTTCTACATACCAAGGTAGGACTTTTTACTATCTAATATTTAAAATAATGCCTGAAAATGCATTGTCTCAAAGAGGGGCAAAATGTACACCTAAAATTATCCCACTACTTGTGAGTGACATTTTTACTAATATTCATCATAGTTAGTTAAATGATCTTTATTATTTAATTAATTTGTGTCCTAAATTAAAAATTTAAATTCATTTGTTTGTTAATGGGAATTCTAGGGTCAATCCTACTAGTTAGTCTAGGGATGATGTGGCATGGATGAAACCAAATGATGGATAGATTAAAATAAATTTTGATGGGGCCTTGAAAGGCAACCTAGGGACATCAGGGGTCAGTTATGTGGTGAGGAATGCCTCAAGAAACATCTTAGTAGTTGAATTGAAGAAACTAGAAGATGGTACAAATAATGAGGTAGAGGCTCAAGCTACTCTTCTTGTAGTTGAAATGGCCAAACACATTACTATGGAACAACTTGAAATTGAAGGAGATTCATAGATTATTGTAAAAACCATTGCAAATGGTAATTTTCATGCATGAAAGATTGATAATCTTATCATGATCATACAAAGAAGTTGGATAAAAAAATTATTTTCAAAATATCCCACATATATAGTGAAGGAAACTCCCTTGCTAACACAATATCCAAGCTGGTGGTAGATTTGACACCTTGACATGCAGGCAATCAAATAGCTTAGTGACTAGTGAACCAAGTTGGTAGTGGATTTGACATATCAACTTGATGGAAAATGTTGTTTTTTGAATGATGAAAGCTCATTTATGAGGCAATGATGGTGGAGGATTTTGGTGTGATACAAAGTACAATTTCATTACTTTGAACATTGTCTGCAACCTTGGTGTTTGTCAAGGAATGATTTCTTGATTACAACCACATTTAATATCTTAGTGGTGAAGGAAGTACCCAGAAGGCTGGCATTGAAGATGGGGGCCAATTTTAGCTTGTAGGCTACCAAGAAACAATGCTTATTTGGGGTACAATCATAGAAGAAAGGTTGAAGAATGTCTTTTCCACAGACGATCCTTTCTTCCTTACCACAGTGAAGGGAATGTTGGGGATTGAGTACATTCTTTCAAAATTCAAGTAAAAAACTAATATAGATATACCTTCCATATTTTTTAATTGGGATCTTGAGTTGGATGGAATTGAGGAGGTGAGAAGAGTGGTGAATTATTGTGTGAGACCGGAATGGTGAAAATTTTTGGATGTCCTTTTAGTTGTCATTAAACTATGGCATGATTTTTATCATTATATTTGGGGATTGGGTTCATATGCCTTGCTACCCACATCATGTGCACCCCTTTATATTATGGATCTAATTGGAAAATATAGATAATAGAGGGAAGGAGAACTATGGAGGATGTGGAATGCTATTATTGATTACACTAATTAATGACTAGTAGTTGGTGTTGCAACCCAGTCTAAAACAAAGGGAAATGGAAATGAGTAATCTTGAGTTAAAAAAAGTAGACTATTAGAGAGGAGAAAATTGGGAAATGGATGCAAATCTACAGTCCAGTGGTAGTGGGGAAGGTGTAGGAAGAGGAAGGAGGAACATATTTGGTCATGGATGAGTGGCTTGTGGATGGGGAAGGGGTAATTTAGCTAATGGCTGAGGAAGGGGCCAAGATGGAATGCAATGTTAAGGTATGGTGGTATTTCTTTCCTCCACATTTGAATATTGTTTTGTTTTAGTTGAATTTGTTGATATAATTGTTAGTAGGCTTGGAAAAAAAAAATTTGTATTTAGGGTAGATATATCCCATTTTTTTATATGACATGTTGATTGTTCAAATTGTAATGTGTTTTTATATTTATAGTGGACAATAATAGTTGAATGTCAATTTTGTTCATATGACAAGTTGTGGTAGTAGTAGAAACATGTTATTTGATACAGATGGTGTAATCTCTAAGTATATGTAAGGGTGGTAGACTATTGCAGTGATAAGGGGTGTTTGTTATTCTGAAGCTTGATTAACATGACATTTTATAATCATATCAGATAGCAAAAAATTAACAATCATGTTATGAATGGGAGTTTTGAAATATATCAACAATGACATTAACACATTTTATAATTGTATATACTTAAAATTGGTCAAGAAAGTAGAGTTAATTAAACACAAGATATTTAATTAATCAATGCCTTAATTCTTCTACTATGTGATTAAATTTACCAATTTAATTATACATTTTGTATCTTAATTAAATTCCTCTACTATGTGATTAAATTTAATAATTTAATTATATAGCTCATATCCCTATCAATTCTTATAATTCATAAATTAAATCAATTTACATACATCTCATTCATAGATCAAATCAAATTATTACATCTCATTTTCACCCTTTCCACCTCATCTTGTCTTAACCAATTTTCAACTTGACCATGGTTAGTGACACCACACACCCAATCCTTGGAAAATCCTATAAATACTCCTCACTTTTTAGGTAAAGGAATCCCAATTTCATTTGCATTAGAGTAATGGCATTTTTAGTTCTGCATTCCATAACATAGAAGTCATGTTAGCTTGAGCCTTGCATTGTATCTCCATTTTAGCTTAATCTTGCAACCTTTTAGTTTCTTTCACGGCTTAAATAAGAATGACTTACTTAAATATGATAACATTTAGCTTCATTTACATTGATAATCCATTAATTTTGCATCTAATGAATTTTTCATATTATCTTGCATATATCTTGCATTTGAATCATCTTAGATTAAATATCACATTTCAAGCTGGCATATAAATAGTCTAAGTTCCACTGAGAACAATTTAAAAGACTAAATAGGTCCTTGAAGTTAGAGGACAATGAAACAGTCTTTAGGAGCATTTTATTGTGTTTTAGTGTAGTATTTTCATCAAATTTAGCTTCTCAAATGAATGTTTCATTGGTATGCTTGAGTTATTATTCTTGCATGCAATAATTATATCATAGTTGTATCTTAAATCAAACTTCATCCATAAAGGTATCAAAATCAATGTGTATCACCCTAAAGTATTTGATTTTCTTTGCATAACTATGGAAAAAATAACCTTGTACATTGGTCAAAACACAAATTCATCACACTTATTCAATTGCCCATACTCATTTGAAAATTAGGAAGTGTCACATATCCATGGGAAACACAATCCATCCCACTTGTACCTATAGTTTTTTTGTTAGGATTGGCTTCTAGACAACTTTCTATATGAGCAAGAAATGCTTGCTTGGAATTCTAATTGAGTTGGAAGTTTCCAAAGGCAATCCCAACTTGCAAGTCACTAACAACTACATATAGTGGGGAGTAGATGGTCATCATACCATCTACAACCAGTTGTATTAGTTCCTTTGTTGTGATCTTATGTTTACCTTAATATTCTTATTTTTCTTTCTTTGTAACTACCTTGCATTCTCATTAAGTCTTACCCTTCTCTTATATCTTTGACCTCTTCTATTTTCTTATCCTCTTCTCCTCATCTTCTTTCTATTTTATTGTAGCTTTATCTACCCTCATTACTTCCCTTTATAGTTGGCATGCTTCACATTATGCCTTTCTCTCCATAATTTGCTACTTTTATGTATTTTCAAGTCCTCATTTCTCTTCCTTTCCACCTCTTAGTCATTGAACAATTGAATGTACTCATTATATGTCAACATTTGTGACTACCTACTCAAGTGAAGCACTCTTGTCTAGGCTCCCTGTGATGAATGAGTCACCCACTACACTAGGACTTTCAAGAATTGGCTTGTTGACCTTTTCAATTTCTTCTCATCCTCTTGGGTGCATGACACATAGTTAGATTCTTGATCACTTGAGTCATTTTCATCTTGACACTCTATACCAGTTTCCTCGTCCCAATCCCTTACATTTGTAAAATAATAGATAACATTTGTTGGATCAATTTTAGATGGGTTTGGCATGGAAAGGGTGACTTCATCGATCATAAAATTTGTCTGCACTCCAATATTTTTGGTTGCTTATGCAAGCCACTCTAGTTGTACAACTTGTGTTGGAAGATTCAAACCTTCTAATGTGGTTTCCATACTGTAATTCCATGTTGCTTGCACAATAGGAATGTTTGATTGGTTGGTCTATGGTGGAACACTGACACCTTTAATTTTAACCTTTGTGGTGTCATTTTTGGGTGTGTAATTTTGTACAAATTAATCAATTGCTTCCTCACTATAGCTAACCAAATACAAGAAGGCCTCCACTATAATTTTTTCTAGTGCAGTTTCCAATGTAACTGCATCAACCTCTATTCCAATAGTTTGCACTTCATATTGAACATCAAAAGCCTCACTTGGCCTCATATATTTGTCTAGTGCAAACTGATTTAGTGGCCAAATTATAGTCCTACAAAATCCACTTATAATACTCCATGGTGTCATTGCCTGCCTAAATGCATTGCTCACAAGAGTTTCTAACTCTTCTCGTTTGATCTCAATGTGGGAGTTATTTGACATCCATGTAGTTCTTTGTTGTTTGAATTAATTCTTGAAAGGAGAGAAAACACTAAAATATAGTGGTTATAGCATGTGGCTACTATGAGTAGGCAGTGTTAGCAAGTTGATACCTAAGCACTTTGCTTCTTTAATTATTTTTAAGGCAACATTGAAAAGATAAGAAGGGCCATATTACTTGGTGAAACCCCACCAAGTATGGACATTAAAATGATGTAACCAATTAAGAAATAGTTCCTTTTTCATCCATGCATGCTCATGGCATGCCATGCAAGCACCTATGTAATAGTTTTGTCTTTAATTTCTAATGCACTTCTTTACTTTGAACAAGTAAAACTCAAAAATACTCATCCCAACTACACTAACACAAGCCAAAACTATATACACTCTACTTTTGATATTAGGTGTGATACACATCCCTATCCAAATCTAACAATCACTCTTATGCCATAATTCATGCTAGCTTGCACACCAGTCTCATCACAATTCCAAATTCTGCTAGATCCATAGTGGTTCAAGTTGTCTATGTTCTCTAGGATATCATAGAATGATGACACAACATGTCATATTATAACTACTATGTCCTTTTCCACTCCTTTATGCATTCTCACAATCAAATTAGGGTACCTGTGATGAAATTCAGCCCACCATGATTTCCTTGGCATACTATTTTATAGGGTTTGGGCCTATTCCCACAAATTTGGGTAATAGTTGATTGTAGTTGACTGCACTATAGTCCATGACCAATTTCATCCATTTCCTCACACCATTGGGAAACTTCAACCTCCTTGGAAAATAAAATAGCACGTGACTAGTCCCCTCATCTTCGTGGTTGTAACTCCTATTAGTCATGCCCTCAAATTGGTATTAGGGACACCATACTTGATTGTTGTAGCTCTGATTGACATCATGTTATCTTATACACTACCAATTTATTTTCTCATGTTAGCTAGAGACCACTTTTCTCTTGGCTTTGATTGGTGAACATACTCAACAATAATTTGAACAACATGGTCTAGTTGCATGATAGGTTGAACATCAAATTTGATGTTTATTTTTTGGTACAGTCATAAATAAGTATTTATTTTTTGGCAATTATATTCACTTCTTCCATGAAGTGTACTCCATGAGTAACTCTAACTTTCTTCCTTCATCCTAATCTCATTCCCTTTCTACCTCATGCCATGATTATTAGTTTACCTGTATAAACATGTTAGTCAACAATAAAAACATTGACTTAAACATGTTAATCAATAAAAAACATAACATGCATGGTTTACAAACATAAATATCATCATCATCATAAATATGTTACTCGATAACATAAACATAATATATATGAGTATATGTGTACATATATATGCTTAAACAAATATATATGTGTATAGAGACATATGAGCCCTTTTTCACTTTTGCATTGGGAAAGGGTGGCCACTTAATCCCTCATGTCCCTTTTATGTCCACCATCGTCCATGTACATGTGTTCTCTTGGACACATTTCCAAACATTATGGAACCCTAAAAAACTAAGTCTACAATGCAATTGGGCATTATGTAGTCATGTAAACAATATAGGTATATGTATGTGTATATAATTTTATATACATATACATAATTATGCACACACACACACACACACACACACACACACACACACACACCTGTGTGTGTGTGTGTATGTATATAATTATGTATACATATACATAATTATGCACGCATATATAATTATGCATAATATATATATATATATATATATATATATATATATATATATATATATATATATATATATATATATATATATATATATAAAATTATGCACACATATATAATGACACCCTCCATGACATATTGTAGACTATGGTTTCGATCTGTATCTATTTTGAAAGGTGTAAACAAGCAAGCGTTAGACTAATCTAAATATTTATATCAGTTCAAAGCATAAACATAAAAACCAAGCCACCTCAGATTGAGCCAAAATGAATGCATTCAAGCACTGTTTGATTTGCTCTAATAAGAGGGATGTGGGTGTGCTCTCTAAGCACTTGGAGCTTGTTCCTAATGCATTCTAAAAAGGATTTGATATGATGCACAAATGATTTATAAAAATCTTGAATAAAAACTAAGTTCAATCCATTAAGCTTATTCTAGGATGTGTTTAAAAAGCATGAAATCTAACAAATATGCTAAAATGCTTAAGCTCTAGAAATAATATAACATTATAACTCTACTCAATGTAAAAGATGAGAAATTGTATTTTTCTCTTGGAAGAGGAGGGTATTTATAGGATTTGAGGAATGGCTTAGGTTAGGAAGGAGAGTTAGAGTCAGGGGTAAGGTCTGGGGAAGAGTTTTGAGGTAAGCTTAGGGGTATGGTAAGGTTAACCTTGGGTTAAGGTTTCTCACACATGTGTGAGAAACACTAGGGAAGTGTGAAAAGGGGACAAGGGTGGAAGATGAGACATGGGCTTCATCAATGGCTTGTAAGAGTCATTAATGAGGATGTAAGAAGCATTTATGCGGGGTTTTGACCCAAAGTCAAAGTTTGAAGGGTTGAGGCTAAGAAATGTAGGAATCACTTTTTAATCAGGTTTAGAGTGAGATTAGGAAATTCTAGAAAAGGTTATGGATTTCTAGAAGATTTCTAAGGTTTTAAGATTTAAATAAATATTTTATTTATTTAAAGAATTTTTTATCAATTTATCAATTAATAATTAATAAATAGAGGAAATTCACTCAAACTTGATTTAAATGATTTTGGGAAGAGATTTTTTAATTAAAGATGTTTAATTAAAATAGGATGATTTAATGGCATAAAAATAAATTAATTAATTAATTAATTAATTAATAAATGATGATGTCATCAGGGGTTTTTAAAAAATAAAAAAAACTTTTATTTTCTAAAGGATTTTTAGGTGTCTACATTTTGCCCCTCTTTGATGTGATGCTGCAAGTGGTGTGGCATCAAAGACAAGAAAAAAAGATGCCCCAAGCTAGAATTTAGAGGAATAAGGGGATGTGCCCCCTCAAGAAAATAACTCAAAGAGGAAATGTTGTGGAATTTTCTCGAAAGGAAACAGAAAGGAAGGAAGAAGGGAGAATAAATAACCATACTTCCAAGAGAAAAGATGGAGGAATACAAGATGAGATGGAATGCTGAATGTAGGATGAAGTATATGCAAAGATGCAAGATTAATCGATATGATGCAAGATGGGGAATTTTTGGGATCTCCAAGTGTAAATGTGGAGAGGACAACCTAGTTTGATATAGCAATGCGAGAGACCCACCGAGGATATTAGGATCGCAAGGCCTTGTCACTAGCATTGCATAAGACTGACGTGAAAAAGACACGCAAGGTTGCCCTAGCATCACACATGAACCAAAGAGGAAGCATGGTAGAAATGATGCTGGAGAAACTACAAACAAACAACATTTCCCAAGTGTACCATGTAACCCAAAAGATCACATGTGAACCGTGCAAGGGTCATGTCCGACTGACTCACAGGCAGAAGTAAGAAATCAAAAGACCTTGCCCTAGATTGCCCTCATTCGCAATGCACCATGATATAAAGGATCATGGCAACTTTTAGGAGAGGAACAACGAGAAGTCATAAAAGATTAACAAAATTCAAAGGAAAAAATCCAAGATCAAAATGATAACTCCAAAATAAGTTTGATTGATGGTGGGAAGGTTGGTCTGAACATGTGGAAGGATACCTCGACACGAACCTGGTGTGATTGGTGGAAGGTTAGGTTTAACAGGAGGAAGGATACATCCTCAAGGACCCACTTATTGATGAGATAATGAGTGTTGTTGTTCACTGGAAAATGATGAAGTTCAAGGATAACCATTGTGATCAAGAATAGTCGACATTTGATGTTGCTAAAGTACAAGGATGGATGGGACAAGATATTGGATCAAATGCTACTATAGGACATGACAATTATGTACATGGACAGGGAGAGATTTACAATGGATATGTACAAAAAGCTCAAGATTTTGGGACATGAAGATCTCTCTATACATGATGTATACAAGAACGATTGCATTGTACAAGATATATATAGGACTATGTACAAGATATTTACAGGAGAGAGTTCTCTATATAGGATGGGACTTTATTGCTAGGTTGGATAGACTTGAGGATAGAACAGATGGAATGGGATGGTGGTGGGGATGGGGATGGATTAAGGATAAAGGATAGTGGGATGGGGGGGGATGGGAGTTTGATAGATAATCACTCAGTCCACTATGTATGGCACCTGTTTCTAGGTTTTCACCAACATACTTGTCCAAGGCACTTTAATTTCCAAGTTTTCACCATTGGACAAATGATTTTTCTTTTCTTTTTTGCTTTTTTTGTATTTTTTGTATTTTTTTTGGATTTTTTGAAATATGTAGGATCTGGTTCAGGCATAGAACCTCTTTAGATGTATGATGTTGATAGGATCATTCAAGGGCTCACCTTCTGGTGTTGATAGCTAATAGGCTTCGGAGCCAAAGCATGTTGTGAGCACATAAGGCCCCAACTAGGTAGGCTAAAACTTGCCTTTCTTCTCTTGATGCGCTTGGACTTTTTTTATTTTTCTTTAGGACCATGTTGCCCACTTAGAATTGTCTTGGATGGAATTACTTATTATAACTCCATTTGAGTCAATTCTAGTATGCAACCAGATGATCATATGCTTGCTACCTCTTCTCATATAGTATATCAAGCTATGTGAGGCATTCCACTCTAAAGTCTTCATCTGTAGTAAAATTTCTCATGGAGACTCGTAATGATGGGAACTTGACCTTGATCGAAAGAATGCTTCGACACCATATACAAGGGAATATGGGGTGGTGCCTATGGGAGTGTGGAAGGAAGTATGATAGGCCCAGAGAGCAGGATTTATTTGGAGGTGCCAATCATGACCAAAATCATTGACAACCTTCTTGAGGATTTTTAGGATTGTTTTATTGGTTGCCTCAGCTTGGCCATTTCCTTGAGGGAAGTATAGACTGGAGAAACAGTGATGGATGTGAAGTCTGGCACACATATCATTTACATGTTGGTTTTCAAAAGGTGTGTCATGGTCTATGAAGATGGTAGATGGTATGCCAAAGCGGCAAACGATGTGGTATAATATGAACTTGGATATTTGGATGCTAGTAGTAAGAGTGAGTGGAATCGCTTCAACCCATTTTGTGAAGTACTACATGGCAGTTATGATGTATTTATGTCCATCTGAGGAAAGGGGAGTGATTAACCCAACAAGGTTGAAGCCCCAACATGAAAATGGCCAAGGTGGTGCAATGGGCTGCAAGTTTTGTGCTGGTGCATGAATCAGATTTGCATGTTGCTGAAATGGTACACATTTCCTGATGAACTCACAAGCATCATGTTCCATGGTTAGCCAATAATACATGAATCGAAGCAACTACTTTTCTAGAACCATGTCACTCATGTGGGCACTGCAAATTCCACTGTGGACCTCTTGTAAAGCCAGGACAACCTCATTTGAATCTAAACACCTAGAGAAGATATTGTGATATCCTTGACAATAAAGGGTGTTAGCTACAAGAGTGTAGTGGGAAACTCTACGAATTAATTTTTGGCATTGGTTATTGGTGATATGGGGAGATATGATACCATTTTTAGATATGCATGGATGTCGTGGTACCACAAGGACTGAGGACCAACCAAGACACACCATTTCTGCATTGACATTCTCATAAGTAGGTGTGTGTAGTTGCTCAACTAAGAATTTGTATTGTGATGAGTCATGTGGGATCTCTAGAAAGGATCTGATGGTTTCCATTGCATCGACTACTTTGTTCTAAAGCCTTGGTATCTGCGTGAACTATAGATTCAGGAAATGCTCTTTCAGTTGATGAACTACAATTGATTTGACTAAACTATATGACTTGAAAAATTTGTGATTCTAGATCACTGAGTTGTTGATTAGATATGTAAGATGATTAAATCAGTAATATGTTGTCATTGATGTTAACTAGTTTTGACAATACTCATCTTGTAAGTTACTATACCCAAACATCTATAAAAAGAAGAAGAAAAGAGATGAAGAATAAATATATCTACATGAGGAAGATGGATATGAAAGATAAGGATAAGGAACACATTGGGTAACTTATGGATGAGTCTATGACCTTATGTTATTGACTTGATTATGTTGCATTCATCTATGATGACGGATAGAGCAAAATGCACAAAGCAGTGTGGTCGGTTAAAGAACCATTTCAGTATACACCGACACAGTGTAGTGTATACCGAGCACAATATAAACCAAGCTTGTGTTCACCGACACATTTTTTTGTTAACCAAGTAGAAGAAAAGAACTAAATGACTACTTTAGCCGATGGAAGTTGATGAGATGGAAAGTGTTATTATTACGAAGTTGGAGATAATGTTTGTTACGAAGATTGATGACTAACATAATTTGAAGAAGATCTAAGAGATTGAAACAAAAGGTGTTACTGACACATCAGCTAAGGAAGGTTTAAGCAAAAAAATCAACAAAGGAGATTAAGCAGCAAAATCTGATGGATATAATTAAAATGGTTTACTTGTCTATTTAAGAGACTAGGATTTCATGATGAAATCATGCCAAAAGAAGGAGACTACAGAGATATCGTGTGAACAAGCTTCATGCATGCCTAATCAGATTGGTTAAGGAGAACTGAACTATAGAGATTACTGAGCATCAAAAAGCTATAACTGAGCGACAATAAGTTATTGAATATTGATTGAAACAGAATTGATATATTGATCAGAGGATTTGAATGAGCTTAACATAGATCTGATAATTTGTAATTGAAGTTGTGTTATAATTAGATCAACTGCTGTTACATTTTAACCATTGTAAATAGATAAATCTCTTAATAGAGTGGACTAGAAAGTCTTGTAATGTCATTCATAGAGTGTACATTTGTTATCCTATTAACCCCATAGTGAATGTTGGTTGGATGATAACGGTTGGTCTAAAATCCTCTAACAAGGTCACACCTCACAATGTGTTTGTAACCTTTAATAGGGTTGGGTCTTCACCGACCTCACTTCAGAAGAGTGAACAATTTTTGGGTTGTCGGTCCTAGGTGGTTTTTCCCTTTATAGGGTTTCCACATTAAATCTCTTGTGTTATGTGTTGATTGTGATGATTGTTTGTTGTCATACTTTACATGTTGCATATTGGATTTGATCGGTAATCACTATATGTTATTAATTGGTAATCTTTAAAAGCACAAACAGAATGCTATTTTATGTTATCGAGCTTTAGAAGTTTTAGTAAATTGTTTTTGGATATACATTTTGTGATTGGGACTGTGGATAACTGATTCACCCCCCTCTCAATTATTCTAACAATCGGTATCAGAGCGTTGGTTGCTTGGAACTAAGTTTTAAGGACTTCAACACAAAGATCTCAAAATATATAAGAGGGAAGTGCCAAAGCTAAACAAGGATAACTTCACAAAATGGAAAAGGCGAATGAAGCTGCATGTATCTGGAATTGGGAATTCTTCCCTGACACTAACAGAGAATGGCTACATTGCACGGCCCACTGGTCCCTTGACCCTTGATTAACTAAGAGACATGCATGAACATAATGTTACTATGATGGAGATTGTTGCTGCCTGTACCAATGTCAAATTTGAAGATATTAAAAATTGCACTACTGCTAAAGGCATGTGGGATAAACTTGCTCAAGTTTACAATGGTGATGTGAATGTCAAAAGAGCTATAGCTGAAAGCTTAAGGGGAAGATTCAATGATATGAAGATGAAGGAAGGACAAAATACTGTGTAGTACACAAATAGACTAAAAGAGATAGTACATACTATTAGAGCATCTGATGGTGTTATTGATGAAGAGATAGTGGTAAGCAAAGTTCTCAGAACCTTATTGCCAGTTTATGCAATCAGAATATCTGCAATTCATGAAACAAGGTCTGCATCTGGTAACAACCTTACTCTTGATAATCTGATTGGTAAGCTTACAACCTTTGAACTAAACAAATTTGATAATAGTGTTGTACCATTTGTTGAATCTACTTTTATGTCTTCTCTGAATATTGGTAAGTCTAGTAGTAGAAATAAGAATGATGATAGTGATAGCAATACTAATGATGAGCTTGATGAACTTGAAGCTCTTATGGCCAGAAGGTTACCTAAAGGTAAAGGAAGATATAGAGGTAAATTACCTTTAGCATGCTTTAACTATAAAGAGGTTGGTCGTATTGCTGCTAGATGTCCACACAGGAAAGATGATGACAGAAACAAAGACCAATCTAGTGAAGGAAGCTATGGGAGAAGAGGCAATAGAAGTTACCGACACTACAACAGAGACAACCGAGACAATAATGATAAAGGAAAGAAGGTGTGCTACATTGCATAAGAAGATGTCACTGATACCGACACTGATGAAGATGTGGAGGTATTATTTGTTGCAATGAATGATGACTCAAAGGAAGATGAAAGGTATGTAGAGACAACATTTATCTCTAAGGTTAATAAAAATGATACATGGATCATAGATAGTGGCTGTACACATCACATGACTGGTGATGAATACAAATTTGATCATATTAAAGAACACAATGGAGGATCTGTTATAATGGGTAATGATGCACCTTATGTGGTTAGAGGAAAAGGATCCCTAATGATAAATGATAAAATTAGATGTGGCAATGCTTATTGGGTAAAAGGTCTAAACTATAATTTTCTAAGTGTGGCACAGCTGAACAATTCAAGCCACCAAGTTACTTTTGAGAGCAAAAAAGTGAAGATATTTGATGATGGAGGAAGACTTATTGGAACTGGAACAAAATCGGGAGGTAATTTATTTTATCTTGATAATGATCGGTCTTCTTGTTTAATGATGAAAGATGAAGATGCATGGTTGTGGCATAAGAGGTTATGTCATGTGAATTTTGATAACATGATTAAGATCAGTAAAAAGAAAAAGGTTAGAGGTCTGCCTAACTTATCTAAGCTTGATCATGTTATGTGTCATGAATGTCAGAAAGGTAAAATGACAAAATCTAGTTTCAAAAGCAAAGATTATTGAACAAAGAAATTACTTGAGTTAGTGCATACCGATCTATGTGGTCCTATGAGAACTCAAAGTTACTACAGAGACATATATTTTATTCTTTTTGTTTATGATTATACTAGGTTAATGATAGTCATGTTCTTGAAGGAAAAATTAGAGGTATTTAAGATGTTCAAGTGGTATAAACCAAAAGTTGAGAAAGAGACTGGTAAAGAATTGAAATGCTTAAGATCTGACTGAGGTGGTGAATTTATTTCTGATGAATTTACTAACTTTTGTAATGAGCATGGTATTAAAAGATAGGTCTCTGCACTGAGGAAACCACAACAAAATGGAATAGCTCAAAGGAGGAATAGGTCAATAGTTGACTGTGTAAGGACATTGATGTTACAAAAGAATGTTTCTCAGACATACTAGAGGGAAACTGTCAACACAACTATTTATGTTCTGAACTAAGTACAACTAAAAGACACTAATAAGACACCCTATGAGTTATGGTTTGGTCACAAACCCACTGTAAGTTATTTCAAGATTTTTGGAAGTAAATGCTTTATTCTGAAAGATGAAAGAAATGGGAAGTTTGACTCAAAAGGTGATGAAGGGATATTTCTAGGATATTCCACTAAAAGTAAATCATACAAGTGTCTTAACAAAGTAACTAATAAAATGATTGAAAGTACTAATGTTCATGTTGATGAGTTTGATGATAAGAATGCAGAGGAAAGCACAAAGGAATCAGAAGACTTTGATAGATTCAGTTACATTGAACAACCAAAGTACCTACCAAGGTCACAGATAGTGACAATCGGTCCATAGGAAAACAATACTGAGGAATAGGAAAAAGAAACTGACGAGCATGAAGTACCTACCGAGCAAGAAAATGAACCCGCATAGGGTGAACAAGAAAGAAGAGATTGGATACTGGCAAGATTTGTTAGAAGACATCATCCCGAGACATAAATCATTTGAAACAGGCAAGCTGGCATGCAAACAAGAAGTAAAGAAAGACAAGGTACATGTCTAGTTTGTGAATATGAACCGAAGAATGTAAAAGTTGCATTAGAAAATGATGAATGGGTTAATGAAATGAAAAAGGAAATATAACAAATAGAGAAGAACAAAACTTGGAGTTTAGTACCCAGACCTAAGGATAAGAATGTTATCGGTACTAAGTGGATATTCAAAAACAAGCTTAATGAGAATGGAGAGGTAACAAGGAACAAAGCTAGGCTAGTATGCAAGGGATATGCACAGGAGGAAGGAATAGATTATGGTGAAACATTTGCACCTATTGCTAGATTAGAAAGAGTCAAAATGTTACTTGCATACGCTACACACAAAAAGTTTAGAGTTTACCAAATGGATGTTAAATTTGCTTTTCTGAATGTGATACTTGAAGAAGAAGTCTACATAGAACAACCTGAAGGGTTCATTGATCCAAACAACAAAGATATGGTATGTAGATTACATTAAGCTTTATATGGTTTGAAGAAAGCACCAAGAGCCTGGTATGAGAGGCTGCATAACTATTTGTTGAGTATTGGATTTGTTAGAACAAGTGAGAACAGTAATCTGTACATGAAAGGAAATTCTGATGATACTATCTTTATTGCTGAGATATTTGTGGATGACATAATTTTTGGAGGACAAGATCATATCTATAATTCATTTGCTAATGAAATGAAAAGTGAATTTGAAATGTCTATGTTTGGAGAGATTAAGTTCTTTCTAGGCTTACAAGTGATTCAACAGAATGATGGTATATTCATTACACAATCTAAATATATAAAGGAAGTATTGAAGACATTTGGCATGGAAGATGCTAAACCTGTGGGAACATTGATGGCTACTAGATGTAAACTAATTAAAGAAGATGGAACTACTGAGGTAAACCAGACACTGTACCGATCCATGATTGGTAAGTTAATGTATGTAGTTCATAATAGACCTGATATAGCACATGTTGTTGGAATAGTTGCTAGATTTTCTGCAAACCCTAGAGATTCACACATGATTGCTACAAATAGAATCTTAAGATACCTAAAGAAAACCAAATATTATGGACTATGGTATCCTAAGAAAGGAAAGTTTGAACTGAAGGTATACACCGATGCTAATTGGGCTGGAAATGTGGATGATAGAAAGAATACCACCGAAGGAGCATTCTTCTTTGGTGAAAGACTTGTTACATGGACAAGTAAGAAACAAGCTTGCATTTTCCAGTCTACAGCTGAAGTAGAGTATGTTGCTGCTGCTACTAACTATTCAAATATTGCATATATCGAGCAAGTGTTGGAAGGTATGAATGAGGTAATCATTGAGCCGATGATTATATATAGTGACAACACTAGTGCTATTAATATTTCAAAGAATCCAGTGATGCATTCTAAAATAAAGCATATATCAATTAAGTATCACTACTTAAGGGAACAAGTACATGAGAAGCAAGTGAAGCTAGAATTTGTTACATCAAAACAACAACTTGCTGACATATTTACAAAGCCTCTACCAAGGATACATATGAATACTTAAGGACTAGACTTGAGGTTTGTCCCCTGTCTACTGGTCACTAAGGTGATCTGGAGGTTGCATCAGCATAATCTTATTAGAAGATCATAAATGTTGATGCAACAGAGTTCACACTTTGGACTTCTATCTAAGGTTGTGAAAGGTTGAAGTATTGGAACAGATTTTCACATTAGTATACCGAGATATAGAGAATGCACCAGACAACAAAGAGTTATATGGCTACTACAAAGCTGTATGTTTGTATTTCTCTTTGGCATTACTGTCAAAGGGAGAGAGATCAATATGAAGAATATGAAGCTAAAGACAAAGGGAGAGAGATACATAAAAGGAAGAGTATTGAAGATCAGTTACTAAGAAAAGAAGAAAACCTGCGAGCTGAAAAGATCATATCTACAGAAGTCAATCTGCACTTGCAAATGCTTTTATGTAACGTAGTGATTAAACATATTAAGCTAGGGAGAGCTTGTACTGAGTTACAACATTTGTTGATAAAGTTTTAGAATACATGTTTGGTATGTGTATGGCATATTTCATATTGCTTGTGTTGTCATCAATGCCAAAGGGAGAGAGTGATGAACTACAACTGATTTGAATAAACTGTATGACTTGAAATATCTGTGATTCTAGATCACTGAGTTGTTGATTAGATATGTAAGATGATTAAATTAGTAATATATTGTCATTGATCTCAACTAGTTTTGAAAATACTTATCTTGTAAGTTACTATACCCTAACATCTATAAAAAGAAGAAAAGAGATGAAGAATAGATATATCTACATGAGAAAGATGGATATGACAGATAAGGATAAGGAACACATTGGGTAACTTATGGATGAGTCTATGACCTTATGTTATTGACTTGATTATGTTGCATTCATCTATGATGAAGGATAGAGCAAAATGCACAAAGCAATGTGGTCGGTTAAAGAACCATTTCAGTATACACCGATGCAGTGTAGTATATATCGAGCATAGTATAAATTGAGCTTGTGTTCACCGACACATTTCTTTGTTAACCGAGCAGAAGAAAAGAACTAAATGACTAGTTTAGCCGATGGAAGTTGATGAGTTGGAAAGTGTTATGATTACAAAGTTGGAGATAATGTTTGTTATGAAGATCGATGGCTAACATAATTCGAAGAAGATTTAAGGGATTGAAATGAAACGTGTTATTGACACATCATTCGATGAAGGTTTAAGTGACAAAATCAACAAAGGAGATTAAGCAGCAAAATCTAATAGATAGAATTAAAATGGTTTACTTGTCTATTTAAGAGACTAGGATTTCATGATGAAATCATGCTAGAAGAAGGAGACTACAGAGATATCATGTGAACAAGCTTCATGCATGCCTAATCAGACTGGTTAAGGAGAACCAAATTGCAGAGATTACTGAGCATCAGAAATCTATAATCGAGCGACAGTAAGTTATTGAATATTGATTGAAACAGAATTGATATATTGATCAGAGGATTTGAATGAGATTAACATAGATCTAATAATCTACAATTGAAGTTGTGTTATAATCAAATCAACTGTTGTTACATTTTAACCATTGTAAATAGATAAACCTCTTAACAAAGTAGACTAGAAAGTCTTGTAATGTCATTCATAGAGTGTACATTTGTTATCCTATCAACCCCATAGTGAATGTTGGTTGGACGATAATGGTTGGTCTAAAATCCTCTAACAAGGTCACACCTCACAATGTGTTTGTAACCTTTAATAGGGTTGGGTCTTCACTGACCTCACTTTAAAAGAGTGAACAATTTTTGGGTTGCCGGTCCCAGGTGGTTTTTCCCTTTTCAGGGTTTCCACGTTAAATCTCTTGTGTTATATATTGATTGTGATGATTGTTTGTTGTCATAATTTACATGTTGCATATTGGATTTGATCAGTAATCACTATATGTTATTAACTAGTAATTGGTAAAAGTACATACAAAATGCTATTTTATGTTACCGAGCTACAAAAGTTTTAGTAAATTATTTTTGGATATACATTTTGTGATTAGGACTGTGGATAAGTTATTCAACCCCTTCTCAATTATTCTAACATCAGTATGTCCACCAGTTCCTTGTAAGGTAACAACTTGTCATCCTTTGTCTAAAATTCATCTAGGACCTGCTTGATAATTAGTTGTGAGTCTCCAAACACTTATAGGTCTATTATGTTCCACTGAATGGTTGTTTTGAGACCTGAGATGAGGGCCTCATATTCTGCAATGTTGTTAGTGCACGAGAATCCCAATTTGAATGAATATGGAATATAGTCACCTTGAGGTGTGATGAATAGGATTCCTACCCTTGATCCATGCAATGTGTAGGAGCCATCAAAGTAGAGTTTCCATATGGGTTGTTCTTCAATCATACATATATGTTCATCAGGGAATTCCATAATTAGTGGATACACATCCACCAGAGGTGCTTCTGCTAGCTGATGATCAATTACTTTCCCTTTGATTTCTTTATGATCTATGTACTAAATGTCAAACTCACTGAGTAGCATGACCCATTTTGCCATACAACCTGTGAGAGTTTTTATTGATAACAAATACTTGAGTGGGTCCACTTTTGAGATGAGCTTGATTGTGTGGCTAAGCATGTAGTGTCTAATATTTTGAGTGGCGAAGACCACTACAAGACATGTTTTCTCCATTGGTGAGTAATTAAGTTCATAGCCGACAAGAGTTTGATTGATATAATATATGGCTCTCTCTTTGTTGTTGTCGTCATGTTGTGCTAAGAGTGCTCGTGGTGCAGTAGTGTTCGTCGAGATGTAGAGTATGAGAGGCATCCTAAAACTGGTGGTACAAGGATGGGAGAGTTAGCTAGATATTATTTAAGCTTCTCAAAGCTTCTCTGATAGATGGGATCCCATTTGAAGCTTGTGTCTTTGTGAAGTAGGTGTGTAAATGGTTGGCACTTGTCTGCTAGCTTTGAGATTAATCGACACACTGATTTGATTTTTCCTTGTAGGCTCCTAAGCTTCTTGAGTGTTCTAGGAGGAGAAAATTTTGTTATAGCTTTGACCTTTTTAGGGTTGATCTATATGTCGCATCATGATACTATAAACCCTAGAAGCTTTCCAGATGTTACACCAAAGACATATTTCTTTGGATTCAGCTTCAAGCCATAATGATGTAGACGATCAAACACACTCTCAAGGATGTTTAGATGTTCACCTCATGTCTTTGATTTTGCAAGAATATCATCCACATAGTCTTCTAGGATTTTACGTATCATATCATAGAAGATGGCTGTCATTACTCTCTAATATGTGACTCCTACGTTCTTTAACCCGAATGGCATTATGTTGTAGCAGAAAGTACCCCATGGTGTGGTGAATGTTGTTTTGTGTTGATCTTCTTCTTCTATTCAGATCTGATTGTAGCCTAAGAATCCATCCATGAGTGACAACATCTCATGGCCCGCTGTAAGATCTGTGATCATGTCTATGTTGGGCAGTAGGAAATCATCTTACAGACACACTTTGTTGAGATCTCTGAAGTCAGTACATATTCTTATCTCTCTTGAAGGTTTAGTGATAGACACCATGCTGGAGATCCACTCTGAGTAATCAATGCCTTTAATGATCTTTTCTTGGAGGAGCTTCTCCAACTCTATTTTTACCAATAAGGCTACTTTTGGATGCATCTTACATAACTTCTGCTTTACTAGCTTGACATTGGGATCCACTGCAAGATTGTGTACTACTAGATCTAGATAAAGCCCTGGCATGTGTGTGTATGAACATGCAAAGTTCATAGTGGCTTCTTGGAGTAGTGCAATGAAAGCCATTTCTTCACCCTCTGTTAGAGGTGTTTCAATGTAGGTGATTCTCGGACATTCTTTTGTGCCCAAGTTGACTGGCTTGGTCTCTTCAATGATGATAGGCAACTGCTCTGGTCTGTAATCTTGGATAGGAGGAAGAGGCAAGTCTCCATCTTCTAGCACCTCAAAGAGGTTTTCACTTGAAGATACACCCTTTATTTTCTCTTTTTTGGAATCAGAATGTGCCCCAGAGGGGTTTTCACATAAGGACTTGTTCTTTTCTCTTTTTATTTCAATTTTGCGACTAGAGTTTGCCTCCTCCCCAAAATATCCTTTGGGGTCAAACTTGCAGACATGAGTTGCTTTTGGATCTTGATATGTTTGTTGGCCTGATGCTTCCGTGAACCTTAGGAGTCCTTCTGTACATTGGAACTCATCGATATGTGTGAGGCTTGGTTGATCCAAGTCTATGAGTTCAGGGTGGATGAGGGGAAGTTCTATGACATTAATGGAGAGTTGATGGTGGATAGAAGTGCTGAGAAGGATATCATCATAAAAGATGTCGTCATATGATTTCTTTTCTTCCTCTTCAGGGATGTCTTTGATCTCTATGAGGTCGTCCTAACTATTCAAGAAGGGAACGTTGGTCATGTTGGTGCCCCCAGTTGTGGTATTGGGCTCTTGTATATGCAGGCGAGGGGTATTAAAGCCAAGACCTTGATGCTTTGGATTCTTTGATGTGGTGATGGGGTCTTTGCTTCCACCTTCTTGTGGTCCTAAACCACCATCTTGATATTTCCATTCTTTAGTGGTGTACTTGTGTGATTGCGGATATTTATCTTTGAAGTAGCCAAGAAGTTGAGTGTCAAGTTGTGGGGGATCTTTGTACAACCACCTATTGATGTCAAGGTCCATCTCTTGACTATATATGTTGCCATGAGAGACAAAATTCATAGGTCCCATTTGCTTGATTTCATGATTTGCTTCAGTGGACTTGCTTTGGTGACTTGGGTACCCTTGTGTGTGTGGATCAAGGGGTAGGGCCCCTACTGCAAAGGCATTAGTCAAGATGTATTCACCACAGCTTTGATTATTGATCTTGACAGAGGAGAGGGTGGATGCCAGGATTATCTCTGGATCACTATGGGATCATGAGTAGTTGGTGATAGAAGTGCCAATGTTGGTTCCAAGACAATGGGTGGAATGAGGGAATGGTGCTTCTATCGCACGATAGTATGCAAAGGGTTGGGGATCAGCATGGATGGTAACCTTAGTGCCTTAATGAAAAAATTTGATGCACTGATGGTACAACCTTGATGGAATGGATCAATGGCCATCCAAGGATGATGTTGAATGGTAGGTCAAGATCAACAACATGGAAAATGGTGTCTTGATTTGTAGGGCCTATATTGATAGGAAAAAGAATGGTACCTTCAGAGGTATGCTCCAAGTTGTCATATGCCTTGATGGTGATGACTTCATGCAATATGTCAGCTTCTATGAACCCTATCTGTTGAATGAATTTCAAAGTGCATAGGTTTAGGGCTGAGCCATTATCTATCATTACCCTTTTTATGGCAAAGTCTCTGACCATGACGGTGATGCGGAGAGGGAGATTGTGGTCAGGTGCAATGACTAGTATATTAGATGGTTTGAAGGATAAAGTGCAAGATGCAGATAAATGCCCCACAAGGTTTTCAAACTGGATAACATTTATGTCTATGGAGACATGTCTTTTGTGAAGGGCTCGGGTGAGGATTTCCTAATGGAGGGGTGAAGTAAGGAGGAGGTCAAGGATGGAGATTTGGGCAGGTGTGTTCCCAAGATTTTCTATGAGGTTATATTGCATATTGTGATTTGGCCTTGGACAGGCACTGACGAGAGTTATCCAACCTTTGCGGGTAGTAACAACACACTGACTATCTGGTCCTTTGACATGGATAACATTGACTGCGGGCTCAGCTTGGGTTATACATCCAACAAACTTGTCATAGTTGATATGGGCTACAATATAGTCTTTGTGGTCAGCATGGCCTCCTTGCTTGCCTTTGCCTTGGTTATGGGGAGGAGGATTGGGATTAATTTGTTTCCTCCCAACATTGTGTTGTGAAAACACATTTTGGTAGATCTCCAAGTTGGCATTAGGCGAAGCTTGGGTTGGTGTGCCCACTTGGATCTCCTTTCTGTCGATAAGATCTTGGATGTAATGCTTGAGTTTCATACACCTTAAGGTAGTGTGTCCTTTGACGTGATGATAATCACATTACTCATGATCATTGTACCAGTTGGGTTTGGGAGTTGCATCATCAAACTGTTGGATTGGTGGGTACATGATTAGATTGGCCTTGGCCATTCGATGGAAGATGACATGTAGAGGTTCACCAAGAGGTGTGAATATTCTCTTCTAGTAAGTCTGGGCTCGGGGTATGTTTTGATTGGGGGTTGCTGATATGGCATTGGCCTAATAGGGTGGATTTCCTTGACTTACTTGATGTGCTTGTTACTGATAGTGTTGCATGAGTTGATGATGGATCTGAGGCTATTGTTGATATGAATAAATAGGTGTAGGTCCAGCCATAATGATTTGGACATGCTTAGTGTCTATGGCTCCATTAGTGATTGCATTTTTGTTTTAATTCTAGTAACGAGGTTTGTCATTGCTATGTTTGTTGTGGGAATCATCTTTGTGATGTCAGATTGTGCCTTCATCTAAGAGACCTCTTTTGATATCTATCCCCTTGCCTTTGATATCTTGATACCTTTGGATGTAGTTCATCCTCATGAAGTGGGATAGTTTGGGATGTAGGTTATTGATGAAGATCTTGGTTAGATGCTTCTTAGGTGCTTGATATGATAACCTGGTAGTGAGGTTCTACCATGGTTGCAAGTAGTCTGCTAGGATTTATCCTTCTTTCTATTTTGAGTTACATAGGTCTAGTAAAGATAACTCATTCTCAACATTGTGGGCATATTGGGCAACGAACTTCTTAGTGAGCTTGACAAAAGTTGTGATGGTCCCACATGGTATCTTGTAAAACCACTCAATAGAAATTCCTCCCAAGCTTTTGGGGAATAGGCATACAAGGTAATTATCATTGTAAGCCACTTCTTGGCATGCCATATAGAACTCTTTGATGTGGTTTACAGGGTCTCCTTTCCCTCGATATTTATCAAATTTGGGTGTCTCAAAGTGCTTAGGGAAAGGAATAGTTGTGATTGATCGATCAAACAAATAGGGACACACCTCTTCAAACTTGAAGGTCTTATTTTTTGTGCCAACTTTTAGCTCTTTAAGAGCATTTTTCATTTCTTCCCACTCGGCATTGATTGGCATTGGAGTGGGTACTCCCATTTGGAAAGGATCTAATGGTGCTAGTGAATAAGGGTGATTTTGAGGTGGATATTGTGGAGTGGGATATGGAGATTGCCTAGCAAGATAGGTGGATTGGGATGGATGTTGGGGTGATGATTGCTGGGGATGATACTGAAGCTGATGCGTGGGGGCGTATTGTTATGGAGGATATGGAACTGCTTGTTGTTGTTGGGGGATGATGGGATGTTGTTGATGTTGTGCTAGGAAGTACTGTTGTTGCGAAGGAGGCTGGTGGAATGGTGTAGCTTGTGGGTAGGCTTGGCCTTGATGAACTTGGCTTTGCACTTGGTTGATGTAGGATGGATGCATTCTTGCATTGCTTAAGGGTGGAATGAATGTTGGGAAGCTTGAAACAGGGGGTGGTTGTGCTAGGTAGCTTGCAAGATGGGAAGAAATCTGTTGTTTGGGAGGTGGAACTATATGCGAAGCGGTAGGTGGTGTGGATAGAAAGTTGGCATATGAAGGAAAGGGCAAAGTTGGCAGAGGCTGTGATTATTTCTATTGCGCTACGTGAGGGAATGTGGCCTGTTGGTTTATAGGCATGGATGTCAGAGAGTGGGTTGGTATTTCCAAAGCTTGCATCTCTTCACGATTAAGGCCCCAATGAGAACTAGTGCATGGTGGGAATTTTAATGTGGAGGATACTGGTAATGTAGATGTGATGGGAGTTTGGGACATGAATGGTGGATTTGGAAATCCCATGGAAGACATACCTGTTGTGAATGTAGTTTGTTGGTCTTGTGTTTGGGTAAATGTTTGTTGGGGTGTGGATGAAGATGCTTGTGTTCCCCATGAGAAGGGTGGTGCTGATGTGGAAGCTTGCTAGGAGAAGGAGGAAAATGATTGTGTTTCCCCTGGAAATGATGATGTTTCTTGGCCCATGGGAGGTGGCGGTTGGTTTTGTGAAAAGCTTTGGGTATGAATGATGGCTTGAGATGCTATGGAGGATGATGGTGTTCCCATGACAAGAAATGGAGTGGATTGTGTCGCTTGTGTTGTAGGGCTCATGAAACTGCTTTGCAAAAATAGGAGAATGGTGGAGGTTTCTTGAGACATTTCCAAGGTAGGATCATGCATTTGTTGGATGATGGGAGTGTATGCCTCTGCTAGGATTTTGATGGTGTTTACAAGAATGTGAGGTCGAAGATATGGTGGAATGGGAGTACCCTCCTGTGTGAAGTTAGCCAATATGTTTTGTTGATTCTGAGAAACAAGTGCATTGACTATTTGTGCATTCCCCAGATGATTCATGAATGTTTCCATTGCAAAAGAAATGGGGGGGATAGTGGGATCATCCCACATATTACCAATTTTTTGGATCTAGGGATTGTAAGCTACCATTGTGCTGGTAGAAATGTTGGGATCAAATGAGCTGGTGGTCTGATAAGGATCCATATTCCTTCATTTCCTAGATCTTGTCTTGATAGGCATAGAGCAAAGATCTAAAAATGCAGATGTTGGATGGATGCAAAATGTTCCTAAGAGACTCTAAAAATGATGGATGCAAGTCTAAGAGACTTCTAAAGATGATGGATTTATAAGATGGGATGCAATAATTTGGAACAACTGAAAGATGGTAGGATGATGATGGATTTGGTGAGATGCTCTAATATGGGTCAACAAGGATGATGGAGGATTGGTGGGATGCTCTGATATGGGTCAATGAGGATGATGGAGGATTGGTGGGATGTTGATCTGATATGGGTCAACGAGGATGATGGAGGATTGGTGGGATGCTCTGATATGGGTCAATGAGGATGATGGAGGATTGGTGTAGGATTGTGGAAGATTTACTAAGTGTTGGTCAAAATGAGCTATTGATTCTTGATGTAGGATCAATGGTAGTATTTGTCAACCTACGATAGACTGATGATCTTCGCTTAATAGGATTCTTATCAATGTAGGCCAATCTCTTGCTTGAGATGATGAGGCTTTACAAGGACAAGTGAGGATTCCCTTGATAATGTTCTGTCATAGGGGGAGATTTCTAGTTTTGGATAAGGATTAGAAGTAACTCAAAGGACTTGAACACTAAGTTTGTAGGTTTTGGATCACTGGATTTGGTGCAAGGATGGTGAGTTCTGACTTGGATGATGGCTTTTGGATTTGGATCAAGGATGATGGAATAAGGATTTTGGATTTACTGATGGAAGGATGATGAAGGATGACTTTAAATGATGCTACCCCTAAGAGGGTGAGCTAGATGCAGTTGGAAAGGATGCCTTATGATGAAACTAGGAAGATGATATGCAATGATGCAACTAAGGATGGATGGCAATGCAAAGATGAATCTAAGAGTAGTCTAGGATGCAAAGGATGTTGAGATAAGATCTATGGGATTTTGAAGGAATGACGGATATAAGATGGGCCAAACTAGTCCTCTCTTTCTAGATTGACATAATGATGATTAACTTGGAATCGGTATGCAAATTGTTTCACACTTGCATTATACTCTATGTTGTCTAGTCTCCTTGATTCTTTTCTTATGCTTGGATTGGTTCGAGGGAAGGTTGGTGATCTTTGATTTTTCTCTCTGCAACTTTCTTTTCCTAATAAACTTGGGGATTTGGAAGCTTTTCTTTCTTGTGTTGGGTCAAATATGACATAGCTTGGGGAGACTTTTGGGATTTGTTTTGAAGCTTTTGGATATCTGATTTTTTGAAATATTTGTTGCAAAATTAGTTTGAATATTTTTGGCTCAATTTGTGATGTCTCGATGGAAAAGGGCTAACTTGAAAATAGACACTCTGAAATCAATCTCGACAAAGGACAAGGCAACTTTGTGGGATACAAGTAATGATTTAGCCACTAAATCTGAAAAGAAAGCTTTGAAAGGTATATATTCCAACAAGTGTTTTTACTGAGCTTTTAACTATGCAATCACTTCAAGCAGATCTACCTAAGGGAAGGTGAGTACCAAAATGTTTACCCACACCTTGATACCCCCTAAAGGGGATACATATGGTGAGTATCTTAAGGTGATATGGGAAACCACAAGGATCAGTCCTTGCACAAAGATTTTGATACCTTCCGGGGTGAATCAGGTAGCTTATGGTTGACAGGTTTGTAGTTGATCCGTGGAGTCCTCCCAATCAGTTTGTATGTGCGTGACTCACTTAAGAGCCTAGTTGACCATGCCAAAATAGTATGGATATTCACCTACCTCAGGCTACCATCAACACGCATCACCCAAGCTTGAGGGGATGAAGCAAGAGTTTTCTCAATGCTTTTTTTCTATACCGGTCAGGGAAGTACCAGTTTGAAGTCGTTCTCCAAAGAGGAAGCACTTTTCTCTTTGGACAGGCTTCGCTAGAAGTAAAACAAGTGAACTTGTCTGAGTTCAAGTGTTTTACGTCACTTAATTTAAGGATTTTGCTGAAATGGGAAACCTTTTAAAAACACATCAAACAATTTTGATCTTTCCCAAATTGATTAGGGAGCTTTGATTTTGCAAATTTGCAAGCACAAGTGTTTAAGTTTTTGAATTTTTCTTTGAAGACACACAAGCTTTGAAAGAGATTTGTGATTTTGTTAAACTGGCACTCAAGAGTTGTGTTTTTGCTTTGAAACTAATTTGAAAAGAGAAATTAGTTTTTAATTTTGAACTAAGACATTCAAGAGTGAATTTTAAAGCAAATTCCTTCTTTGATTTGATTTCAATTTTTCTTAACGACATTCAAGATTTGATGTTCTAATCCATTTTTTTAGAGCCAAATGAAGATTCCTAGCTTGATCTTTATGTATGAAAACTTTAGAAACTTTCAAGATTTTTGCAACATAGCATTTGTTTCTATCAAGATCAATGTTTTAGGACCGAATAGTTTAGGACTCTCTTAGGAACCAAAAATAGAAATGATATACAATTTTGTGGTTCTTTTTAAGCACCAAAAAGTGTTCAAAGTGTTCCTAGTTTGCATAAAGCTAAAAAACACCTAAATTTTGAAAGTATGATGGTTCTTTTTAGCCAAAATAAGAACATTTAGAAGTGTGTTTGAGTTTTTTTAGGAACATTTTAGGAATAAATTGAGTTGATTAGGATTTGATTGATTTGTTAGCTTTTCAGGCATTCAAGAGTGATTTTTAAGTTCATTTTAAACACTTAAACAAAAGTGTGTAAGATTTTACTTTGTTCAATTTTATGCTTTGTTAATTTTAAGCCCAAATTAAAATTATTGAGGTGTTGTGAGTTCATACAATGTTCATTTTAAGACCTTAGGATTAAGTGTGTTAATTCTATTTTTTTTAATCATTAATTCATGGTCCCGCTGAATCTTCTAGATTTTTGGCACAAAATCTAGTAAATTTGTCTATAGATTTGGATATACCTCTGAACCATCTTTTCGATGCTTTTTGAATCGTCAAAAATGAAGCTCGTATGCAAAAGTTACAAAGGTTTTCCTGAAAGTGCCTCTTTATGGTTTTTTTTGGAAAATAAGCCAAGATCCCACAAGAAGAAGAAGAAGAAGTAGACAAAATAGAAGAAAAATAAAAATAAGAAGAAGAATAATAATAATTCCAAATGCTCCCTCAACCTACAAGATGCAAAAATTAGAAAAACACTCCAAACCACATTTAGAATGTTAGTAAAGAACCCGTGAAGTGGGTCCCACTAGGCATGCCAGAATGTAGACTACGGTTTTGATCTGTATCTAATTTGAAAGGCATGAAAAAGAAAATGTTAGACTAATCTAAACATTTATATCATTTCAAAGCATAAACCTAAAAACCAAGCCACCTCAGATTGAGCCAAAACGAATGCATCCAAGCATTGTTTGATTTGCTTTGATAAGAGGGATGTGGGTGTGCTCTCTAAGCACTTGGAGCTTGTTCCTAATGCATTATAGAAAGGATTTGATATGATGCATAAATGATTTAGAAAAAGCTTGAATAAAAACTTAGTTGAATCCATTAAGCTTATTCTAGGATGTGTTTAAAAAACATGAAATCTAACAAATATGCTAAAATGCTTAAGCTCTAGAAATAATCTAACATTATAACTCTACTCAATGTAAAAGATGTGAATTGGTATTTTTCTTTTGGAAGAGGAGGGTATTTATAGGATTTGAGGAAGGGCTTAGGTTAGGAAGGAGAGTTAGAGTCAGGGGTAAGGTTTGGGGTAGAGTTTGAGGTAAGGTTAGGGGTATGGTAAGGTTAACCTTGGGTTAAGGTTTCTCACACATGTGTGAGGAACACTATGGAAGTGTGCAAAGGGGACAAGAGTGGAAGAGGAGACATGGACTTCATTAATGGCTTGTAAGAGTCATTAATGAGGATGTAAGAAGCATTTATGAGGGGTTTTGACCCAAAGTCAAAGTTTGAAGGGTTTAGGCTAAGAAATATAGGAATCACTTTTTAATCAGGTTTAGAGTGAGATTAGGAAATTTTAGAAGAGGTTAGGGATTTTTAGACGATTTCTAAAGTTTTAGGATTTAAATAAATATTTTATTTATTTAAAAGATTTTTGGTCAATTTATCAATTAATAGTTAATAAATAGAGGAAATTCAAACAAACTTGATTTAAATGATTTTGGGAAGAGATTCTTTAATTAAAGATGTTTAATTAAAATAGGATGATTTAATGGCATAACAATTAATTAATTAATTAATTAATAAATGATGATGTCATCAGGGGTTTTCAGAAAATAAAAAAACTTTTATTTTCTAAAATTTTTTTAGGTGTCTACACATATAAAGAATTATTATTTTTATAGATACATATGATATATGTAATGACATATATATATGGACAAATAATTATTTCATAGACAAATGAAATAGGTAAAACATAGATAATCATTTCATAGCATAATGAAACCTTGGAGGCCAAACATAAAATATTAAAAATTGTTTTAATGAAACCCTAGACAAGATTGAGTAATCATTTCATAGTCAAATGAAATCCTTGACAACATTGAGATAATGAAACCGTCTAGGCCATACAAAAATGATGAAATCATTACATAAATAATGAGATCTTTGAAGAGAAACCCTAAACACTATGGATGCACATGATAAAAAAAAAACCAAATTGCATGAATGAAGGAATGGATTTCATCATTTTAATGTAACCTTTAATGCTATGAAGATAATTATTTTTAAAAAAAATGAAACCCTTATTAATCATTTTTTAGCAAAATGATACCCTCCACGACATACAAATAATTTTTTGATGTGTTTCATATATATATGACTATATATGCATTATGTGTGTATGTGTATGCATTATGTATGTACATGCATTATATGTATATCTATGTATGTATATGTACAATGTATGTATTGATGTATGTATATGCATAATGTATGTATCTAAGAGTAGGAGAGTAAATTAAAGTAGGTGATGGAGGAGGTAAAGAGGTAACTATGATATGATTAAAAAATATTTATTTATGTTGTTACTATATTTTATGTGTGAAGTTTGAAAGCTTGACATGAATTGTAAGATTTAGGAGGCACATATGCAACTGATATATGATTGTAAAATGAATGAGGTTGCAATTTATATATTTAGACCATAAGAATAAATAAACTTAATAGAAAGTAGTAAATTTACTTGGTAACATTGACGAAAATAGTATATTCCTATATGTTTTAAACCCTAAGAATAAATAAACTTGAATGAGAGCTTAAACTAATTGAAAATAGTATATTCCTATATGTTTTAGACTCCAAGAATAAATAAACTTGAATGAGAATGGTATATTCTCATGCTTACATTGACTAGAAATAAGATATTCATATATGAAAATAATTGACAATAGTAACAACTTGAACAAGGTCCCTATAATCAAGAATATGCAGAAAATTCCTTCTTCAACTCTTAATTATGTAGAGGATATTCAGAGACAACAAAGATGAAATAGTAATGAAAATGAACTTGGAAATTCCCTTTGTAAACTCATTTGAATGTGGAAGGGAAATGAATTCATTTGGGGTAGTTGATTTTCAAATTTGGATATTGGTGGGAAAATTTCAGTCATTTGATACACGCATCTGCAATATTTAATTTCATTGCTTTGGATAATTAGTCATTTCATACTTGCATATGCAGTTTAATTAGGATTTCAGTTGATCTAGTTTTATAAAAAAATTATGTTTGTTTTTGTTTCTGTTGGGGTGCCTTACACTAGTTTTTAAAAATGTAGGCATTATTTCTAGATGGAGTTTTTGCACGTAGAAGTGCAAGTTAGTTTGGGAGAAAGTGCATTTGATGGCCTTTAAAGCTAATAGTTATTTTTTATAATGTAATTTCTAGCACCAATAATTGCTCACATGTAAATGTAATTGTGTACATTTGTACTTTTGGGTGACTTGTATAAAGTGGTAAATGTAAATATACAAGTTTTTTAAATGATTAATTAATTTTTTTTGTGCAACTAGCTTTCTATGTTAATTACATGAGTACCAGTAATGGTTCTTTTTTTTTTTGTTTGGTGATCAACTATACATTCACTAATGAACATGTATTGGGGGTCAAACAAATATTTATTGGGTAAATTAAAATTTTATAATAACTTGTATAATTATTTATTTCCAAGGGGCCACTATGACAACAAGTGAGTGGTTATCTATGAGGTTCTTAAGTCTAAGGTTGAGAGGTCCCGACTGAATTGGAAGGCCCTTGAAGATTATGATACTGGTGGAAAAGACTCGGAGGAACCCTTTATGAGGATACTGAAGACGATGAGGTTGACTCTAAGAAACCCAGCAATCCCTCCATGCATCATGACTCCTCGTCCAAAAGAAAAAATAGGAAGGCCAAGATGGAGGATTCGGTTACTAATATGGAGATGGAGGAAGAGGAGATTAGGGATGACAGTATGAAGGGGAAGGGTAAAAATAAAATTGAGACTATAGGGAAGTGCACCAAAGCCAAAACTAGGAAAAAGAAGAGGGATAAGAGGGTTGTCATTTCTTTCGATGATGGCTCTGCTTCATAAGAGAATATTCAGGAAAAATAGGAAAAGCAGGTGGAGAAGGAACCTATCATGGAGGACTGTGATGAGTTAGATCAAAATGTTCTAGTTGATGACAACATCATGTAGGAAATAGCCCAGGATGTGGCTAATATTGAGAAGGATGGTCAGGCTGATAGCAAGGATAGGTTGGAGAGCTCCAAGGAGGAGACAGTGGGTGTGAGTAAGGACTTTGAAAACTTGGAGTGTTCTGCTTTCCTTAACAACCTCGTCACCATGAAAAATGACATCAACACTATTAAAACCCATATCCAATAGCTTCAAAGGAAACTGGGATTCTCAAAAAAATGAATCTGGGAGAGAAGACTATGGGACAGTGAATTGATGAGCTGAAGGAGATTGTTGGCAGGGTTGAGGGGCTTATAGCCTTTAATGATAGAATCATTTCTATGGAGAAGAAAATAAAAGAGGGGGAGGTGGTGAAAGGTGGTAACATGATTAAGAGAATTGACAAAATTGAAAACAGAATTGAGAAGCTAGAGAAGATGGTGGGTAACATCACTGAGTAGAGTTTCACCATTCTCAAGGCCTTGACTGAGCATGTCAAGATTCTTGTGGACAAAATGGAGCAGGGGAAAGGGGAGTAGTCACTCATTGAGGTTAAGGAGGATCATAGACCCAGTAAAAGAACCAGATCAAGATTCAAAAAGTTGGAGGATAATAAGAACAAAGATATTGAGGAACTCAAAGTTTCCTCTGCCAATATGCAGATGCTGGCTAAACAGGCAGTTAATCTTATGAAGTGTATCTAGCCAGCTGTCTGTTGTCCTGCTGTCTTTTTGCTATCTTTTTTTATCTGTCGTTCTTGTTAAGGACTTGTTAGTTTTTTGGTGTCTTTTTTTGGTGTTGTTGCACTATTTTTTTATGGAACTTTAATGCTTTTTTTGTAAACTTGATGTAAAAGGTTTCGTGTCCTTTCAAAACTTGCTTTTACGTAATGAAAACAAGTGAGTGGTTATTGGACCCCAAACCACTATTGGTGTCTTTCCCCTATTTTACTTTATGTTTTCTCAAAATTATATCCCCTTCACCTACTAATTTTCTTCCATCTTATCCTCTTGATTTCTATCTTTTTAAAAATCTAATCTTACTAAATTTCCTCCATATCCTCCTCACTTGCTAATTTATTCTATCTTTTTATCTCATTAACCTTCCATTTATAACTCACTTTTTGTGTTCTCTCACAATTGTCATTGTCGATTTCCTAGAAATCAAATTTATCTCCATTATCAATTGATCTAGAATCACTATTTAAACCTTGTCAATTCCTCTTTGTCAATAACTATGACTTTGATATCTTCTTGCTATCAATTTGAGCTTTGGAATTTACTTGTAGACACTTGAAATTTGAGAGTGTTCTAAGGAGATTAAGAACAATGGAGAAAATATTTCTTCTAATGCAATGAGTGTGATTTGATTTCATATTTTTGCATTTATTTTCTAAATTTAGGTTTTTTAGTTACATTTATACTTCAATATTTACAATTTTTTGGTCGACACTAAATAATTATGCAAATTTGCAAATTTATCTTATCATTTAAAAGTCAAATAATAAATCATTGTACTAAATTCTAAATCATCATCTTTTTCATCCATGTACTTTATTCAAATTCATCAATATCTTGACTATCCATCAAAACTAAATATATTTCATTCACTTGTTCTCATGCCAAGCACTCACATGTGTCCATTTTATCCCTTTATTTAAATTGAATCTTGACTATCCATTTGCATTCTCCTCAAGCATCCACTTGTTTTTATCTCACCTCTACATGTAATTCAAAATGATCCTAACTCTTCATCCACTTGATTTAATCTCTTCTCTTCAATTTCATCTTTAGCATCCTTCATCATAAGAAAATTAATTATAGCAATTCAATCTAAGACAAGATCTCAAATAGTCATACCAAGACCTAAAAAATACATGAACTCTCTTTCCAAGATATTCACCATGTGGGGAGGTGATTCAAAGATCATACATACATGTTATAATTTATTCTCTTCATGAGAAACCTATAGTTCACACATATCAACCTTTCGTCCACATTTAAGAACTTATTCAACAATCATGAAGGTGTAATCTTGGTGAAATAGTGTTTATTTTTTCATTTAGTTGTTGTTAATGCCTTGTCTACTCTATTAGAGATATAATGTCAACTTCATTGTAGGAGTTAATTTTTATGCATATTCCTATTTCATCTCCATATTTTGGTGTTCACAAGGAGCTCACAAGATCAATGGTTAGCGCACAATAAAAATAATAATAATATGCTTGAATAAATGGTCATCGAGTGTAAATTAGATAATATAAAGGAGAATGTGCCACATAACAAAAAAAATGACAAAATTTTATGGTATAGACAATATGGAAAAGTGGTGAATGACACATGTATAACTAGTATACAATGGTAAAAAACAATCCATGCTTGAGGTTATTGTTCTTTTGGCCTCAAGCCAATAGTGGATCAAAATAAAATTACAAGCACTTAGAAATATAACTATAGAGAAAGGGCCTTTCTAGGGTTAAACACATGCATGCTCAAAGTTTTCTTATAACATAGTCCTAATAAAGCATATTAAATTTCTTTAGGGCACCATTAACATGATGCTAAAATATTGATAACTATGCAATATCATTTTATACATTATTAGGAAGTATCTTATGGTTAGTCTTGGGTGGTATGATATTTTATTTTTTGTTTGTAGATAACTTGTAGTTATATCTATACTTATTCTGGACGCTTTTTAAAAATTCTACTATTTTTTTGTTTACTCTATTCTTAATGGTTTTTTTAGGCAGATAATTCATTACAAGGGGAGTGTGTGTTGGTGTGACATCTAATCTATAGCCTTATTCTTTTATGAGTTCCTAATTTTTCTAATTGATTTTAATTTGACAGACATCTTCATGGTATCTCACATGCAATTCAAAGTGGGGGCAAAGTACAATAATAAAAATTGTGTAGCTGGCACTTCCCCCCTCATTTTAGATTTGTTTTGATTAGCTTGTCCCTAATTTAATGACTATAATACAAACTTATGCATTTCATTTGGTGATTGTTGATAACCCAATCCCACTTTTACTCCTCCTTAGGGTTCAGATTGAATCCTTAATTTTACCATTCTCCATCTAATGTTAGATCTAGAGTTGCAAAAATGATTATAGTTGAATGCTTGATTCTGGAAATTGCCCCTAGAGTTATCAAATTCAAACCTAAATCTTGGGACCAAAATTTTCCCTCCACTTAATATGTATGGGCTATCTTGAAGCACAAAATATTTAAATTGCATTCTAGGATATTATATTTAAGGACAAACGCTCGTACACTTAGATCAATTAACAAACTTTAAGAAATACATCTAGCACCTCGAAAGAAGCTTTACTATTTAATGCATTTTCTTTAGAGCATCTCCTAATTATACCACATTATGGGGTTTATACAAGGGCCAAACACAAACTCTAAAAAGATCCAAACAATTTATATAAATTTAGAAACAAAGATAAATAGTTTCCAATGCTCAAGACTGTCACAAATCAAATTCACATAAAAAAAATAAATTCATAATAATGTGATCAATTATATAACTGTGGAGTAAAAATTCAAATTTACACAAATGATCCGTACAAAAAATAATTTATTACCATTTCCAATATACTCAACTAGTTCATATCCTATTTTTTATTAAAAACTAAATAAATTTAACACACTCAACAAAATTAAAATGTACATAAATCTATAAAATAATTCTTAAGATCTTATTCAATATTTTCATTAACCGGAACTATAATTATGGACTATTAATTTGATTATTATTAGTTCCTGCCAAGGCATGATACTATTTTTTTTCATCAATGATAATTATATTTATTATTAATAATATAAAATATTACAAATTTTCATGAAAATAACATATCCAATTGAACTTAAGTTACCTCCAAACTTCTACCACATCTACCACTACCTACATTAAAACAAACCATGACGCTAGAGCCCAAACCAAAAATTGGTCTATCACTATTTTTATTAAAGCCCTTACCATTACAAAATAGACAATCAAAATCCTAGCTCTGTTACATACTTAAAAAACAACTACTACAGAAGCCCATATAATAACAAAAGAGGGCAATTAATTACATGCAAGAACCAACTGACTAGACCAATGCAAAATATAACACATATTACCAATTCCTCCTAATATAGGACTTTAACTTCAAATATTGGACCTTTTGCTCATTCGAGAATGAATATTCCTCCCTTCATGTCCAGATGAGCTCTTTTAGCTCTCCTCTTCTCCATCTCCTATTGCTATTTATTCACCTTCTACACCTCCAAAAACTCCACCAACATTTCCCAACCTCCCCTCTTCTATTTGCACTTTCTTTCTTGTTTCCAAAATCCATACTAAAAATAACTTAAACTTGTGGTATCTCCTTCCTCATCTCTCTAGTAGTCATGCTCCACCCTTAAACCAACTCTAGGTTCCTCCATTGATAGAATTGGCATCATTCCTCCAGCCTAGTGGGACTTTACAAACACCTGCATCACTCTCAAGGTCTCCTCCTTAGACCCTAATTGTAGCACTTATGAAAATAAATCAAAAGAGATGTCAATATTTGTCATGTAACAGTGATCTGTTTTCAAGAATTCCTCACCCAAAATAATTTCCACACATTGCTAGAATCTGGGGAATATCCTCTTCATTTTGCTTCATCTTTATCTCACCCCTAAACTCTTGTAATTGTTTAATGGTATTCAAAGTAAATTTTTCTTCCATATCTTCTTGTTCGGCACCTAGAAATTTACAACCCAACCACCAAACTCCTACTAAAAATGCTGGTAATCTAAAAGTAAATGATATGAATAAACTGCCCATAAGCTTCCACCTTTTGTTAGGAATGGCAACACTGAGAAGGGGGGGGGGGGGGGTGAATCAGTGTTCTATATTATTAATGTTTTTCTGCTTCTTGAAACTTAGCCCAATTAATCAATTACTGAACTAAATATTAAAGCAAGTAAAGTAAACAACCATAACACATAACACCAGATATGATTACAGGGAAACCTTGGCCAAAGGAAAAACCCCGGTGGGAATTAATACCCACTAATAATTGTACTTTGTATTATGAACCTGTTAATGTTCCTTTGCCCTGTTAGGAACAATCTTTACAATGCTTAGTACAATGACCTAGTCAAAGGTCAGACCCTATTAGGAGTCTTGAAGTAACAAACCCTGTTAGGGGTGGAAGGCTCACTACCAGAGCTCACTGCTCGATAGAGAAGGATACAACCTCCTGAATATCAGATACACACTGTATCTGCAAGGGTGAACTGCTGCTATGACACTGCTTGTTTGATTAGTTCCTTTTGTGCGTTGATGCTTTAACCTCTTGTAAAGCTCTATATCATTCATACTACTCTTAACACATAAATTGCATACTTCTGCTCTTAAATTACATCTTCTATATCCACTACATACTTAAATGCAAAAGCACATGTCTCATATATAGGTGCAACCAAACGTAATTACTAAGTCGGCCTATAACCTATTACATATAATGCTTCCAAATGAATTGGCTCAACCGTATTTACATACAATGAGATTAACATTTTTACAACATATTTACAATAGGCGCATAGCCTTAACAAAATGAAATATTATATGCTAATCAAAATCTTTCCTATCGGCTCCATGCTCTATTCTGTTCTGTCATTTACTGTATGTGTCACTTCAATTCGTTGTACCTTCTTCATGCCATCACATCTGACCATGCATTCTTAACCATATCTTACTAACATACTCACAAGATTATCTTCAAGGGTGCATACCAAAACTCAATCATACACACGTGTGTTGATGCTCTGTGCATTAGGTACTTCACTGTCTACTTTGTCTTCCATACTTAGCCAAATTCTGATCTTCTAAGTTATTGCGCTAATCTCAAAACTTCATATGACTTTCTTGCCATAATGACAACACTAAAATTAGTCATATACACTAGTATAGTCAACTTGCCAACAATCTCCCTCTTTGTTATTAATGGCAACAAAGGAATATGGCGAAGTTGCTAAACTACATCTTTACACAAAAACTTTCTATCTTATACTCTTATCCTTTTCTGAATATTGTACATCATATACTATCTTCCTTATATCATATTATTCTACTACTCCCATATTATTCTACTCCCCCTTTGACATTAATGACAAAGGTGCTCAAAAAATGAATCTTCAAGTACTTACATAGAGAGTACATCTGGGTATGCAATCTAAAGGTTTGCAATTTCTTGTTACCAAAAAACCTTTAGTGCATCAACTGTTTGTAGATGGGCGCATAATGCATAGGTTAGCTTCTCCATATTTTCCAAATATATACACAGAACTTGATCATATGTCACAATTGTGACATCTATCTCCTTTATGTTCTAATTCAACACATCTAGAGAGGGCGCTAGTGCATGTCTCAACTATTCTTGTCTAGCCCTTATCTTAGCAATCTCCTTTTCTGCCTTCTCAATTTTGTCCAACTGTCCTTGATAGACATTATTGCACATGTTTATATCTTGAGTGGGATCTTCCATTGATTTTCTCACAGTTGCCAGCATAGATTCAACTTCCTAAATCTTCTTTAAAAGGTCTACAGTCAGTTTGTCTTTGTTCATACAGTCAACAATTATTTTCCTTCCTTTTGCTGCTATCTCCTTTAGCATAGCTTGACCAACCTTAAGATAATTAAGGTCAAGTGTGAAATTACTTATCAATTCATTCATCCTTTTCTTGAGATATTTCTCTTCTGCAATCTTGGATGCCGATTCCTTAAGACTTGAGAAATTTTCTTTGAAGCTTGTAAGGATGGTGCTGACATCATCCACTAAATGTACACTTGATACTTTATTATCCTTTGGTAGTAGATTGTTCAGCATGCTAACTAATTCTACAAATAATGGATTTATCATTAAATGTTTCTCTTTTGCTTTCTCCATTGCTAACACACTAATCTTCATTAGATCTTCTTCTCCCCATAAGTCTAAACTGGCTGTATCAGGGGTCAAACTTGACAATAATGAAACTGATGGCTTAGGGGTAAGGAGTATTATTTGACTTACAACCATTATCTCAATCTTTAACTTCACTGGGATCTCAACAAAAGGCTCTTCTTTAGGTTCATCTTCCTTCTCACTTTCTTGTCCCATTAAGTCCTCAATTCAAACTTCTTCTTGCTGCTTAGGTGTTTCTTCAACACATAGAATCTCTACTTCCTTAGTACTCACAAAAGTTTCTTCAAAATTATCCAGTTCATTACTAGCTATCACCATGGTGATTTCAACATTATCAATCATAATTGTTTCATCCTTATCTTTAGCCTTGGGCTCAAGATCCTGTGGACCTATCATAGGTACATTTGGGATCTCAGATACTTTATCTTGCTCAGAGGGAACTTGGGTTGCAGGTGCAGAAGGTGGATACATGTGTCTATCTAAGAAAACATTCTCAAATGCCTTCTTAGTCTTCTTCACAACCAACTCATAATCCTTGTTCATAATTTGTAGAGTTCTTAGTTTAGTTCTTAAGTGAGGCTTCACCAAATCTAATAGCAACGATTTCTCTTCAAATGTGCATACTAGGAGGTTTTCATCCAATGTCTTTTCTCTTATCCTTAAATCTTCTTCTATAGCTTGTCTCTTCAAAGAATCCAAAATTTTCCATACATTATCCGGAATGACTGTTTTAAGTTCCAGAACTATCTTCTTGAACTTGATCATGTGTTTGATAATCATTGAATGGATTTCTAATTTATCAATCTCATGATACTTATCATAGAACTTTGCTATTTGATTTATCCTTCCTTCATCTACTACTCTAGTTCTCAACACTTCAAGATTCGGTCTAAATCCTACCTCAGGAGGTGCTTGAGTGTTTCTACCTTTACTTCTTGTTGATCTTGCGGATGGATGGCTTGCGCTAGACTACTTTTTCCTTCTAGAAACCTTGCTAGGCTCAAGAGGTGGAGTGGACTCTAGATCAACTGTGATAGTGGGCGTAGAGGTGCTAACATCATTTTTACTCTTCTTCTCCTTAGGATCATCTAATTTCTCTATTTTCACTTTAGAAGAGGGTGTCTCTCAATTTGCATTGCAATCTTGGCTTCCCTAGCTTTATTCAAGTCTATTTGTGTAACACCGTGAATTTTCAGAATGTCTGATGTAATCTTGGATGCTTTTCTTTTTGTTGTTGCACTGTATAAGACAAAGTCTACTTGTCTTGTCTTCTCTTCATAAGTACCCCATCTTGGTTCATTGGGATCCTTAGGTGTTGATAAGAGGACTTGTGCATAAGCTTCCAAAATGTGTTCCTACACTTCATAACCAAGTGGATGAATCCACTTTGTTCTAGGCTCCACTACTTCCATGCATGTGATATCAGTTTCCACCATGAGATATATACTATCCTTATATTTCTCCACTATACTCTTAGGTATCCTATATCTTCTCTGCATCTTAATTCTAAATGTATTAATCTCCAATTCCATGTAATCTTTCAAGGTGCTCTTTGATGTTGCCTTGAATGAGATTTGTGGCAATGTAGGTAGGCTCTTGTCAAGATAAAGATCTGACACTTTACCAACAATGTGAAAGTACATGTAGATGATTAGTGACCCAAATATGAACACTTTGCTTTTGTCATGCTTGATGGCTCTAATGTTTTCTAACAACTGTGCACATAGAATCTCACACAGGTTAAACTCTCCATTTTCCTTCACTATTCTTATAGCTACTAGAATAGTGGCCGCAAATACACTATTGACTATGTTAGCATGCTGGAACTTATAACCAAGTATCATATCCATTAGTTTTATATCCTTTTCCTCTATAGGCTCAATTGTCATGCCGTGCTAATCACTCTGAGACTTACAAGCTTGCTCAACTTGTTTCTTGACATCCTTACCAGTAGGAAGAATGGCGTCGGTCTTAGAAAGTCTGATCATCTCATAAAAGAGATTTGATGTAATGCAAACTGGAACTTCTCCAATCCAAAATAGGTCATCATGAATTCTACTCCATAGGATCTTGATCCATTCAGATTCATAGAACTCAAACGCAGTTGCATACTCAATTATTGGGTGATCTGTGAAGCGCACGAACTCATCCATGAATGGCATGTCTGGATTCATCATTGTTTCAATGTGCGACCTAATTCTATGCAACCCTATAGGTTCCTTCTTACAATATATATATGCACAAATATCTTTTATGTGCATTACTCCCATTGGAGTTCTAGAGAATACTCCTTCTAGGTCATCTAGGACTGACTTGAATGGATGCTTCTTGAATATATATCTCTTCCTCTCTATAATATCAAATACAACTAGAGTGGCCATTACTTACTTGATCAATGCTTAAATAGGTTTCCAAATGATTTCTGAATTGTCACATCCAAACTAGGGTTCCGAAACTAACTTAACTTCTTTCGCTAATGAAAACAGTTGCAATCTTCCAACACTAACTGCTTTGATCTCATGTTCTCTCCAAGGGCTCAATCTTGAATGAAAATGTGTGGATAATGGATCTCTGGTGACTATTAAAACAAATTTCTACAATTAATGCTTTCCGCCATAACACAGAATGCAACAGAGAATTCCAATCTTCATTTCTGCTAATTATCAGGCTGTGTGATTTTGCATACAACATCAACTAGTATCCAAACAACTATAACCAAAGGTGCATACTCTGAGGGTGAGTATACCAGTCACGCAGGGGTCTAGAGCTTATCTAGCTCCCCCTATGACCATGAGGGTCATTTATCCAGAAGTAGAAGGTGCATTTATTATGGATGCATCCACTACATAGTCATCAACACTATCTTTCTTGACTTCTCTAGATTCATCCAAAATTGATCCTTGAGACTTATTAGGTCTTTCTTGTCCTTGCGCTTGTGATCTGCAAAACTTTGAGATGTCTCCAGCCTTGTTACAAGAATGACAAATAACTGGAGGCCTTATATTCCTCAACGCATTGATTTGAGTTACCATACTACATTGTCTAGTTGTGTAACCATTGTAATTTCATATTTGACATGTAATGTTTAGAGGACTTCTAACACTTTTCTGAGGTTGATTTCTTTGATTATGCTGAGTCTGACTTCTTTGATTTGATCTAAAATTCATAGCTTTATGACCAAATTTATTACATGAATAATAATAACCATTGAAAGGTATTACCTCTTTATAGTCTCTTGCTATATGTCCATGCTTGTTACAGGCATAACAAGTTCGGTTTACTGGCTTGCATTCATCTTTAGGTGGTTCTGCTATAGCTTCAATGTGATTTTTAGTCTTCTTGGCTTCAGTAGATTCTTCTGGTGCTTTCATTCTTTCTCGCGTATCATTGATTTGATTTTGTGCTTCATTGAATCCAATACTAGTGGTATCTCCTTTTAACTTCCGCACATGTACAACTATGACTCTATTAGATCCTTGTGTGCAATTTTTCAATATGATTATTTGCTTCAATCAATTCATATTCCATCTTTTTCTTGATGTTTTCTAACTCGAAGATTTTCAGATTAGCTTGCATAAGTTCTTCATCCAGCTATTTGTTTTCTTTGACCTGTTCATCATAGGCTTCCTAATTATTGATTAACTTTTCATCCAATTCTTTAATCTGATCCTTCAGAGACATGTTTTCTTAATTTAGCATTTTGACCATTTTTTCCAAATCATTTGTTGAACAATCTTTCAAATCTTTTCTCAGTTTCTTGATGAATACTTGAGAACCACTGAACTTCAATTTTAGTTCTTCGATTTCTTTTTCATCTTTGTCAAGATCTTTAAGAGTTGCCTCAAGATTCTTCTTCAGATGTTTTACTTCTTTCGAAACCATGATCTCCTCAAGTGGTTAAACTTATCTTCAGAGGACCAAAGCTCTGATACCAATTGTTAGGAATGGGAACACTGAGAGGGGGGGGGGGGGTGAATCAGTGTTCTATATTATTAATGTTTTTCTACCTCTTGAAACTTAGCCCAATTAATCAATTACTGAACTAAATATTAAAGCAAGTAAAGTAAACAACCATAACACATAACACTAGATATGATTACAGGGAAACCTTGGCCAAAGGAAAAACCCCGGTGGGAATTAATACCCACTAATAATTGTACTTTTTATTATGAACTTGTTAATGTTCCTTTGCCCTATTAGGAGCAGTCTTTACAATTCTTAGTACAATGACCTAGTCAAAGGTCGGACCCTGTTAGGAGTCTTGAAGTAACAAACCTTGTTAGGGTTGGAAGGCTCGCTACCAGAGCTCACTGCTCAATAGAGAAGGCTACAACCTCTTAAATATCAAATACACACTATATCTGCAAGGGTGAATTGCTGCTATGACACTGCTTGTCTGATTAGTTCCTTTTGTGCACTGATGCTTTAACCTCTTGTAAAGCTCTATATCATGCTTACTGCTCTTAACACATACTTCTTCTCTTTAATTACATCTTCTATATCCACTATATACTTAAATACAAAAGCACATGTCTCATATATAGGTGCAACCAAAACTAATTACTAAGTCGGCCTATAACCTATTACATACAATGCTTCCAAATGAATTGGCTCAACCGTGTTTACATACAATGAGATTAACATGTTTACAACATATTTACAATAGGCGCATAGCCTTAAAAAAATAAAATATTATACGCTAATCAAAATATTTCTTGTCATCTCCATGCTCTGTTCTATTCTGTCGCTTACTGTCTATGTCACTTCAACTCGCTGTAACTTCTTCATGCTATCACATCTGACCATGTGTTTTTAACCATAACTTACTAACATACTCAAAAGATTATCTTCAAGGGCGCATACCAAAACTTGATCATACACACGTGTGTTGATGCTTTGTTGATCAGGTACTTCACTATCTACTATGTCTTCCATACTTAGCCAAATTCTAATCTTCTACGTTATTGCGCTGACCTCAAAACTTCATATGACTTTCTTGCCATAATGACAACACTAAACTTAGTCATATACACTAGTATAGTCAACTTGCCAACTCCTTTCTCCAAAAAATTCTCTCACAAACCAATACTCACCCTACTTCCTCCACGTCGATCTCCCCATGTGAATAAGATGACAATGCCACTCCTCATTATTATGCATTTACTTCCACAATTCCTCCATCAATGGAAGATGTCACCTTCATAATTGGTGTAGGAGCACCTAAGGGTTAGTTGAATTAAACCCTCAAATTTTGGCTTGTTTGATCCTATAAGGATCAAGGTGTGAATAAGGACTAGTTGAGATTCCAATAGGCGAGTTTTCTTAGTTTGTTGTGTTACTTTGTCCCAGTTGGTAAAGTTTTTCATGTGTTGGCCCAAAGTTGCCATGTAAGCTGAAAGATGCATAGTGTGGAGAGTGGCACCAAGAGTGCAACAAATGTATTAGTTTGGTTATAGGTTTAGGAGGTGTCTATATTTCATTTGGAACCCATAGATTGGGTCAACTCATTGAAATTAAGGAGGATGTAAAAGATGCAAAAAGTTGTTAGAGCAACTTTTACAACTTTTCAATGTTGCATGACAACATTTGGACAAAATGTTGAACTATGCCCTAAGAAAATTATGGGTCAGAAATGATTGAGGAAACATGAGGAAATAAGGTATATAAGACCTTCCATGACTATGTAAAGAGGTTGGCAACATTCTAGCACAATTCTCAATAGTAAATGTGTGACAATTTTTTGGTTCTTTGACAACATGTGAACTGATTGTTACTGAAATTCATGCTCAATGGATTGATTTTGTTTATTTTTCATGGTTAATAGTTAGAGAAGTTTATTTCCTTATTTTGTGTGTTTTCAGTGTTAGTGTTTGGTTAAGTATATTTGTGTACATAAAATCAAATCCCTAAATCCTGGTCATTAGACTAGATAGGGTGTGTAAAGTTAAAATGGCTCCATCTTGAAAAGTCACTGTGACAAACTCATGACTCTTGGAGGGATGAAAATGGAGTCCTTGTACAATAATTTCCTTTTTTCTAGAGATTGGGATATGTCATTTGTCATTTTTAAACTCTTGCCTAGGTGAGCTCTGTTATAGCCTGACTAGGGATCAAGAGGATCAGTGTTGTAACTTGTAGGAGCAGATTGAATGAATGAATCCAATGACTTGGAGATGATAGATAGGTTCATACAGAGCCTTTGGTGTGAGCTGGAGGATTGTTGAATCCATTTGAATGGATTTTTCTTTGAAATATTGAAGACATGCTTGTTTCCTTTGCAAAATAGGTCAATTAGGGTTTGGATAGTGTACATATAGTCAGAAGATCAAGACCTTAAAAATCTTCAAGTAATTCCAAATGGGTGATAGGAATGGTGATTATTTTTGGGGGTCATTTGGTACTTTTTAAAACTAGAGCCCCAAAACACCATTGGGAGACCTAATTGAGACCTATTAGGCCTAATAGGCCTAAAAACTAGGAATCTTGAAAGTGATACAAAAATAACTACAAGACCTATCAAGAGTGACTGTTTTATGAATGAATTGAATAATTTTCAAGTGTTAGACTCATGGAAGGTGATTGTGAAAGGGCTATAAGGATAATGGATGAACTTACCTTTGTGAGTTCAAAAGGGAATGTGGAAGTGAGAGCACTTTGAATTGGTAGTGGAGCTTTAGGAGGGTAGGAGGATAGTAAATTGAAACCTCCTAAAGTGATAGGGTTATAGGAGTGAAGAATCCCTAAGAATTCTTGGAAGAGACTTGGTGAAGAACTAGGAGTAGTTCTTAGGAGAGCCTCCCTATCAAAGTGGTATTAGAGCCTAAAAAATTTGGGCTAGTGTGAGTTGTAAGTCTAGTCTTGCATCAGTTGGAGAATCCAGGATGATCATCAATGCAGAGTTGTCCAAGAAGGTAGATGATCAAGAAGAGGAGAACATATTGCTTAGAGAATGATTAGAGCAAATAGAGTTCAAGCTAGGTGAAGTAGAGTTGAAAGTTGAAGAAGTTAGTGGAAAGATAGATGAGCAAGAAGGAAAAGGTAAATAAGTGGAAGTAGAGGATGAGATCCCTGAGTCAAACCCTGTCATCTAAGAGGAACCTTTTCTTAAAGCCTTGAAGGCCATGAGTGGAAAAGCCTTAGAGGGGATACCTCTTTTCAGTGCTAAGATGAAACCTGACCTAGTGACAAAGTGGATTGAAGGCCTAGAAAATGACTTTGAATGTGATGGGGTGAGTGAGGCCCAAAAGGTTAAGGTAGCAAAGTCAAGACTAAGAGGAGTTGTCTTAACATGGTAGAAACTTGTTCAGACAAAGAGAGAAAAAGAAGGTAAGAATCCAATAGCCACTTGGAAGGGAATGGTGTCCAAAATTAAAGAAGCATAGATGCCTGAGGACTATGAAATTTAGCTGCACAAGAAGAGACATAATTTGAGACAAAGAGATCTTGATGTAATTGCATACACATAAGAGTTTCAAAAGTTCTGCTTGAGGTCTAAAGTGTTGGAAGATAAAAGTATCAAGGTGGTAAGGTATCTCAATGGATTGAGATGGAACATCCAAGAGGAAATAAGCCTATTAAGCCCTACAACAACCCATAAGTTCTATTAGTGGGCACTCAAGGTGGAGGAGAGAAGCAAGAAGAAGCAAGAATCAAGCACTAGAGGTAGAGGTGGAGGAAGAGATAATAGAGGTCATAGAGGTAGTTTTAGTGGCAGAGACATTGAACAAAGAACCCAAGGTGAATCTAAACTTGCAGAATAGAGTGAGACAAGTAGTAGAGGTGGCTCTAGAAAAGGAAGGGGTCCTAGTAATATCAATAGAAAATGTGGGTTTGGTGGATTAGGAAGAGGGTCTTACTTTTCCACTATGAAGTGTTATCATTTCCATCAACTAGGGTACCCTAATTATAGATGCCCAGAGAAGTCTTCTCCTTCCCAAGGAGGGGATAGGATGTTCAACTATGTTCAAGAAGACACTGCAAGTGTCAAATCCCCTGAGGTGAACTTGGATTCAGAGGTTGGAGATAATTTGATGATAAGAAGAGTTTTGATTAAAGAACCTGTTAGAGAGGAACAAAGGCAAATGAGGTATCTATTCAAGATCAAATTCAATATTTTGGGCAAGGTATGTAAGGTTATTAGAATCAGGTTCTATTTATAATATCATTTTAGAAGAAGCAATCAATAAGCTAAGTTTGACCATAATACCTCATAACAGTCCATATAGGGTTACATGGCCAAATAAGGGGCAACATGTGTTGGTAAATGAATAAGCATGGGTGGAGTTTACAATAGGCGGTTATAAGGACAATATATTATGTAATGTTCTACCTATGGATGCATGCCATATTCTATTTGGCATACCACACCAATTTGATAGAAAAGCCATACATAATGGTGGGAAGAACTCTTACTATTTTCAAAAAGATGGTGTCACCTATAAAATTCAATCTTTGGTAGATGGAGAAGATAAGGCTATGGTCCTAATGTACTAGTGGTGAGCGGAAAATAGTTTCTTAACACTCTTAGGGAAGGTGATGGACTTTGGTTTGCTATTGTTGTGAAGCCTAAAGAAGAAAGAGGAGCTAAGCAAGTAGACATACCTGCAGAAGTGCAAACCATTTTGGAACAATTCAAAGACTGTTAGTAATGGAACCCATGCAACCCTACCACCACAGAGGGAAATGAGTCATCAAATAGATCTTATACTAGGGGCATCCTTACCTAACAAAGCTTCTTATAAGATTACTCTAGATAAGAACAAGGAAGTGGCCAAAAAAGTGCAAGAATTATTAGACCAAGGACTAATAAGGAAGAGCATAAGACCTTGTGCAGTTCCAATAGTATTAGCACCTAATAAATGAGGAGCATGGAGGTTGTGTATAGACTCAAGAGCCATTAATAAGATCACCATCAGATATAGATTTCCTATTCCTAGGATAGAGGATCTCATGGATTGCTTAGGGGGTGCACAATACTTCACCAAGATAGACCTTAAGAGTAGTTATCACCAAATCATAATCAAGGAGGGAGATGAGTGGAAAACTACATTCAAAACCATAGAAGGTCTCTATGAATGACTTGTTATGACATTTGGTCTCACAAATGCTCCTAGTACATTCATGATACTCATGAATGAGGTTCTCAAGGCTTAAATTGGTAAGTTTGTAGTTGTTTATCTAGATGATATCTTGATTTTTAGCAAGACTAAAGAAGCTCATCTTAGGCATATAAAAATTATGTTAAAGAAGTTGCAAGACAAACAGCTAACCATAAATTTGGAGAAATGTGAATTCATGAAGCAAGAACTTGTCTACCTAGGCTTTGTGGTATCTAAAGGTGATTTGAAGATGGACACATCAAAAGTTGAAGCTATACCTAGTTGGCCTACCCCCAAGACAACTAGTGAGGAGAGAAGTTTCCATGGCTTAGCTCAATTCTATAGGAAATTCATAAGGAACTTTAGTGGCATTTGTGCTCCCATGCTTGAAATAATTAAAGGGGGAATAAAAACTAAATTTAGATGGACAAAAGAGGCTGATAGGGGATTTGAGATAATGACGAAGGAGGTGGCCACACAACCTGTGCTAGTGCTACCAAGCTTTGACAAAATTTTCACCTTGGAGTGTGATTTTAGTAATATTGTCGTAGGTGCAGTTTTGAGTCAAGAAAATAGGCCAGTGACATTCTTTAGTGAAAAAATCAATGAGGCCAAGCAAAGATACTCCTCCTATGACCTATAAATTTATACCCTTGTCCACACACTTAGTAAATGGAGGCATTACCTCTTGCCAAAAGAGTTTTTGGTGTACATAGATAATCAAGCATTGAGTTTCCTTAACTCCTAGGACAAATTGAGCCATATACATGTTAAGTGGGTGGAATATCTATAGTCCTACACATTCACTATAAAGCATAAGAAGGGGCAATTGAACAAAGTAGTTGATGCCTTGAGTAGAAGGCTACTCAAAGTTCAAGAGGTGCGTTTGAAAAGTATAGGAGTTGACAATTTCAAAGAACTCTCCAAAGAGGATGAAGATTTTGTAGATGCTTATAAGGTATGCCAGCAATATAGGGACCATTTTCACTATGAGTATATAGATTTTACCTTACAAAATGAGAATTTTCTTAAAGGGGGACAATTGTGTGTTCCAAAGGGGCCAATGAGGGAGAATTTAATTTAGGAAAAACATAATGGAAGCCTAAGTGGGCACTTTGGCTTGAACAAAACCTTGGAGTTAGTTCAAAGGTACTATTATTGGCCTAAAATGTACAAGGATGTGAGAAAATATGTTGAGCAATGTACCCTCCATCAAAAATACAAGAGAGCTTTAACAAATGATGGTCTTTATCAACCTCTGCCAATCCCCAACCAGTCATGGGAATGTGTAAGTATGTATTTCATTGTTGGGTTATCCAAAACAAGGATTGGTTTTGACAATATCCATGTAGTTGTTGACATATTTAGCAAGATGAGTCATTTAATTCCATGTAAAGTGATTCATGGGGCCAGTCATATAGCTCACCTATTCTTCAAAGAAGTGATTAGTATCCATGGACTCTCAACAAGCATAGTATCATACAATGATACCAAGTTCAAGGGGTACTTTTGGAAAACCTTATGGAAAAGGTTAGGAACTAATTTGTCTTTTGGATATACTTACCATCCTTGGACTGATGGGCAGACTGAGGTTGTAAATAGAACACTTGGAAACCTCTTAAGGTGCTTGACTAAGGAATATGGCCAATCTTGGGATCAAGTAATTCATCAGGCAGAGTTTGCCTACAATGACAATGTAAATAGAACCACTAGGAAGAGCCCATTTGAAATCATTTATGGAATGCATCCTAGGGGTGTATGTGAGCTTAAAGAATTGAGAGACATGGAAGGGATAAGTGGACATGTTGAAGACCTTGCAAAAATCCATGAAGGAAGTGCATGAGAAGGTGAGAAAAACTCTAACTGAGAACACCCAAAAGATAAAAGACAAAGTTGATGTCAAGAAAAAGGATATATAGTTTGAAGTGGGAGTTTGGGTAATGGTCCATCTGAACAAGGCTAGACTTTAGAAAGGAGTGCCAAACAAGCTACAAATGAGAATAATTCATCCTTGTTAAATACTGGCTAAGTATGGAAATAATGCCAATAAGGTGGATTTTCCTAAAGATATAACATTGTCTCTTGTTTTTAACATAGCATGCATAGTCCAATATGAAGGTCTCAGTCTTGAGGAAAGTGAAGAAGTTCCTGATGTTGAAAAGATGGTCAATGATCTGACACTACCTTCCCCACCTAATCCTACAACAGAGAAGGTGTTGGATTCAAGGATTGCAAAGAAGACTAGACACAAGAATTACATGGAGCATCTAATCAAGTGGACACATATGCTTGAAGCAGAGGATACTTGGGTACGTGAAGGTGATTTCAAGAAGTTAGGAATTGATGCTACACTCCTGTCACCTAACATAACTTGAGCTCTTTTCATATGGGGATAATGGTGCAGGAGCACCTAGGGGTTAGGTGACTTCAACCCTCAAATTTTGGCTTGTTTGATCCTATAAGGATTAGGATGTGAATAAGGAATAGTTGAGAGTCTAATAGGTGATTTTTCTTAGTTGGTTGTGTTACTTTGTCCCAGTTGGCAAAGTTGTTCATGTGTTGGCCCAAAGTTTCCATGCAAGCCAAAAGAGGCATAGTGTGGAGAGTGGCACCAAGAGTGCAACAAATGTCTTAGTTTGGTTATAGGTTTAGGAGGTGTCTAGATGTCATTGGGAACCCATAGATTGGGTCAACTCATTGAAATGAAGGAGGATGTAAAAGATGCAAAAAGTTTCTAGAGCAACTTTTGCAACTTTACAATGTTACATGACAACATTTCGACAAAATGTTGAACTATTCCCTAAGGCAGTTATGGGTTGGAACTGATTGAGGAAACATGAGATAATGAGGTATATAAGACCTTCCATGACTGTGTAAAGAGGTTGGCAACATTCTAGCATGATTTTTAATAGTAAATGTGTGACAATTTCCTAGCTCTTTGATAGTGTGAACTGATTGTTACTGAAATTCGTGCTCAATGGATTGAGTTTGTTTATTTTTCATGGCTTAGTTAGGGAATTTTATTTCCTTATTTTGTGTGTTTTTAGTATTAGTGTTTGGTTAACTTTGTTTGTGTACATAAAATCAAATCCATGAATCTTGGTCACTTGGCTGGACAGGGTGTGTACAGTTAAAATGGCTCCATCTTGAAATCTCACTATGGAAAACTCATGGTCCTTGGAGGGATGAAAGTGGAGTCCTTGTACAATAATTTCCTTTTTGCTAGAGACTAGGAGATGTCATTTGTCATTTTTCTTTGAGCTCTACTATAGCCCAACTAGGGATCAAGAGGATCAATGTTGTAACTTGCAGGAGTAGATTGGATGAATGAATCCAATGACTTGGAGATGATAGATAGGTTCATACAGAGCCTTCATTGTGAGTTGGAGGATTGTTGAATCTATTTGAATGGATTTTTCTTTGAAAGATTGAAGACGAGCTTTTTTCCTTTGCAAAATAGGTCAGTTAGGGTTTGGACAGTGTATAGATAGTTAGAAGATCAAGACCTTCAAAATCTTCAAGTACTTCCAAATGGGTGACATGAATGGTGTTTAGTTTTGGTGGTCATTTGGCACTTTTTCAAACTAGAGCCCAAAAACACCATTGGGAGACTTGATTGAGACCTATTAGGCCTAAAAACTAGGAATCTTGAAAGCGATAGGAAAATGACTACAAGACCTATCAAGAATGACTATTTTGTGAATGAATTGAATAATTTGCAAGCCCTAGACTCCTGCAAGGTGATTGTGAAAGGGCTAGAAGGATAATGGATGAACTTACCTTTGGGAGTTTAAAAGGGAATGTGGAAGTGAGAGCACTTTGAATTGGTAGTGGAGCTCTAGGAGGGTAGGAGGATAGTAAATTGAAACCTCCTAAAGTGATAGGGTTCTAGGAGAGAAGAAACCCTAAGAAGTCTTGGAAGAGACTTGGTGAAGAACTAGGAGTAGTTCTTGGGAGAGCCTCCCTATCAATAATTGCCTTTCATCATGCAAGCATTAAACAAATCAAATTTAAATTTGAATTTGAATGTAACATGAATACCATTGTTACCATCCATATTAGCCTTCAAATACTTCTTAACCAAATAAACCCATAGTCTAAGACCGCCACATCTACTTATCCATTATTGTTAGACTAAACACAACTCATTCCCGTCAATTCCCCTAAAATCTTCTATAAGCTCCTCTTATCCCAATTCTCTCAAACCAATTCCCACATTTGACATGGTATCAACTACCTCATGCCCTTCTCTCAACACATGATAGACCTTATATTCTTCAAAGGACTAGCAAAAGTTTAATTTGTTGTATATACTTGTTGGGATACCAAACACAAGACTCACCCTTGATAATTGCATTGACGATAACTAGTGAATCGTCTTCCAAGTGCAATTTGGACACTTGCAGTTGCTTTGCCATTTTGATTGCAGCAAGAGCTGCTTGAACCTATGCCTCATTGTTAGTTTTGTCCAGTATTCTCCTTGCTCCCAACATCCAACTAATACCAGTCCAATCCCATGCCACATACCCGACCCCTGAGGAGCCTTGATTACCTCTAGAGGCACCATCAAAGTTAACTTTAATCCAACCCTTGTCTAGAGGGATCCATGAAATTACTTTAATTGAAGAGGACACAAGATGAACCCTCAAAAGCTCATTAATGGGTCACCATGGTAGGATCCTATTGCATTCATGCGATTCTATTTTTCAATCAGTTTAACCAATCACAATAGAGAATTAAAAAGTTTTTGATAAAAACACTATAGTTTATGATTAATTTTATTTTAAATAATTTAAAAATATCATTTAAAATCATTTAATTTTTTTTTCTCATTGGTTGTATTTTTTTTAAATACAAATTTATTCATTTTATTCAAATCAAACAATTGTTAGATTGTACAAAATCTGGCACATACTAATGGTTATTCATGGCGACTTAAATATTTGCCATCTACAACATTGCGTGATTTGACAAATATTACCGCCCATGCCTCACACCATACATTTGATGGTACTGATATAGTTTGTCCTCTAGCCTTCATCGACAAAGCCATAGGACAATAAAATATTAAAGAGTTTAAATGGGTATGCAATAAAATGTTTGCCAAGCTCACATAGTTAATAATTATATGTTTAAAAAGTTATAAATATATATATTTCTTTAACATTAATTTTATAATTCTAATATAGTATGAATTTACTAAATCCCTATATTAATATTTGAATATAATATAATATATTTTGTTTTTTAAATTATATATATATATATATATATATATATATTCAATTTAATAGCATTCCTTATCTTTTTTATCAATCCCTCTATAGGAATCAGTATTTTAAGCTTGTGTTTCCTCTGCTGAAACAAATGATGAAGATGAGAAGTGCGACATTGTCAAATGCTGTAGCTGGTAGCACTGGCACCTCCTGCTCTTTATCTTTCTTTCCTTCACGAATGCAACGATGCAACGCAATTTCATGCCGTCCAAGATTTCTCTCAAGTAAAACTTCAATGCCTTAGTCTCACCTTATCCATACCTATTGCTGTTTCAATTGAAAAATGGAACCATGCATTGTGGTTATAAATAATATGAGACAGTTTGTTTTTAGAAATTCTGGCGCTATCAACTAACGATATCAAAGTGGGTACCAACATAGAAGTTGATGGAGCTCCATGGCGTGTAATGGGTACGCACATTTTTCTTTTTTCTTACTCATTTATGGGATGCCCCATTTTTAGCAGCACACACTCAGAATTCATATTATACAAAATATTTGACAACCTTCTTTTAGCAGTTTTAAAATTTGAGGAAACAAACATGTCAACTATTGCAATGCGAGGTTTCTCATTTATAGTGAACTTATCGTGTGCGGCTGAAGTGTTCTGTTCTGATGAGATCAATCGGGATAGGGCCTGAACCCAACAAAAAGTCTCATCAAGTTATAAGACAGTTCCAAAGGATTTCACGAGCAGTGAATTCAACCAACAAAAAAACAAACCAGCAACTAAAACTACCAGAGACCAGAAACAACACACAAGAAACTAAACAGAAGGGAGATGATCTCCTTCCACTCCTTGTTGAGTTCCTTAAGAGTATCTAGAAAAGAAGTCTTTATGGGTTGATGCGTAGCCATATTAGAAGCAGGTCCCTTTTTTGCCGGCTGGGTAGTTATCACCTGAGTCTCCTCGCACTTCCTCCATTTAGCCTTCCTGTACTCCAGCTCCTCCTGCAGAGTGTTGAAGGAAGAGGTCGTTTTATCCATCATTTCCTTGTTGAATTTGACCACATCAACCAACTTTTTGTTAAGCTGGCTTTGATTTGCTTTGACATTTCCCAAAGCCCTAATCATCTCTTGTTTTTCCTCATCCGAGGGAATGAGGGCTTTCAGTTCCCGAATTCAGTCCTCCATGATGCCCCAATTATCCAATTTTTGTGCCGGTTCATCTGCCACTTCCCACACGCTGTTATCCATATTGTTATTAGACCAGTCCTCAACTTTGGCTTCAACCTCTGCAATGGCTTCCAATCTGTTGATTTTCTTTTTTGCTGTGTCTAATTGGGCAATTAACCACTTGATTATAGCATTTTGACGGTTATAGAGAATGCACAACTTATCAATCTTGTTCACAATCATAGAATAATCTAGAAGATCTTCAGCAAAAGTGGGGTTCCGTGAGTGGGGCGGGGGAACATTGAGAAGAACTTCAGGGTCATCATGATACTTTTGAGGCTTGGGAACAGGGGATGGGGGATTAGGCGCCTGGCTAGAAGTGTTGATAGGGGAATTCTCAAGGGTCCAATCCGACCTTGTGGACCAAGAAGACACAAAATCCTCAGACACAACAACCGTAGTAATACCAAGAGCTTTCATCTTGGCTTTACACAGAGGATTAACCCTAATCGAGCTACTGGGGGGAGAAACCAAAGCAGATGGGGTGACAAGGCTTTTTGCAGGGTTACTGAGATCTTGAGTGTTCTGTTGATACGAGTCTGCTACCATAATAAAAATAGTACTTCCATCATTACAAGAAAAGAAAAAGATAAAAAAATGAATAACAAAAATAACATTATGACTTAGATAGGCTTAGGTTTTATGGTTCATTCTTGCAAATAATATTTGAGTATCCATATTTTAATTCAGGCACATTTATTTATTTTAATTGTCTTACTATGTGTGTGGAATCTTATCAATCATAGCCGAATTAAATGAATCCCAAAAGGCAGGTTGGATAAAGGTTTAATTATTTCAGATCATAGTAAAGTAGATTCTGCACGAGAAAATGAACCCTAACTGTGAAGTAGCTTACAATGAAGAATCCAATCAGAACGGCCGATCTATGTACACTAATATGTAATTACATACTGTTGAAAATATGAATAGCAAAAACTCACAAATCTTAACTCTCAATACTGCATCTATCTTTTTATTTATACTAAAAGAATCACATTGCACCAGTCCAAAACTCAAATATGCACTCTCTATTTGATTTCTCAATCTTTCTTATTTCAGTGTTGTGCCCTATGTCTCTTTTATAGAACAAGAGAACTCTTAAGGTTTGCAAATGAAGGATTGCCATCTTTAGATTGCCTCGGCTAGAAGAAAGACTAAAGCAGACAAGCAACTAAAGAAAAAAACTCTTAGTTCCAAGATAAGAAAATCATCTTCTCTCATAATTTAAATCCCATCTAAATATAAGAAAAGCAAACAACCTGTTTGTAATGCCCCTTGCTAGGAGGCTGCCAATTTGCAATGGTTAACATACATCACTATGCATTTAAATCAGATTAAATTAAGAAACATTTAACAATTCAGAATACATTTGACAGTTAACATACTCAAGCCCTAATTCCTTACTTCTCTCCTAATCATCAACCCTCGGGAGGCTGGGGAATTACTTGTGATAGGCTGCTTGGAAAGCAATGTACAAGTAGGCTCCCTCAAGGCTTTAGGACCATGTCCACATCCCATCTTGGAACCCATCTTGGGATTCACCTACCTTGTGAGGAATTACTCTGCCTCTCCTTAACAAAGCCAACCTATCCTCTTAAGGGGCAATAGCGAGATAGCGAGTGATTAAGGAATGGGCTAGGAGTCTACTAATTACAAATGGATTGTGAATAATTATGAATATATATGTATAAATAAAACACAATATAACTGTGATACACACACACACACAGATTAATGCTACAATATATATATTAGACCATATATTGGGCCCCTTATTCTTAACAGCATACCAACTTGCTGTTACATGATGCTTGCCAGCAGTTTAATAGGATCTATTTCTTCTGATCTCTTCCTTGTGCAGAGTACCAAATATATTTTATAATCTGTAATCCTTTGATGCTTGAATGAGTGATTGGGACTGCCCTTTATATCGCGTGTTTGGAATGACAAGTCACTTAGCCAACAATAGACATGTCTAGTGCTCATCCATAATCACTACTTTTACAAATTGCATCCCTTTATGACAACTGCTACTTTTGTCATAATAATGGTAATAACATAATCACTGGTAAGTAGGAATATTTTCCAAAGCAAGTTAAATTGTGATATAGCTATCAGGATTCAACTGTGTAGTTTTCCGAGTCAAACTCATTGACCCATGTTTCATGAGTAGTGGTTCACAAGGACCCATCTCTCATGAGGATGTATGGAACACTTAGCACTCATTGCATCTAGGTGATGCTCACAGAGGTGAAGCACTAGGACTTCTCGGGAGGTCACCCATCTCAGTACTACTCCAGCTCAAGTGTGCTTAGCCACAGAGTTTCCTCCAAGGTTAAGCCCACTAATCGCTATTACTCTAACTAGTGATGAGTGGTTAAATTATGAAATTGATATATTAATAGAAGCCACTACTATTCTCTATCATCTCTTGACTCTTACCGAAGTCTACTTGTTTTGTACTCTCATTTGTCCAACAATTGATTAGTATGGTAATTGCGAACGTTTGTTGAGTCAGTGAGAGCCCATACTAATAATAGTTGTTGTTCATATTATGTCGATTCGGGGGCCATGACAGCCTCCTCCCCAAATTTCTTGTCCACAAGCAATTTCAAGTTTGGATGATTGAAGATTTCTTCTCCTTTCCATGTGGCATCTTCCTCTGGTAGGCCCTTCCATTTGATTAAGAATTTGGGAATGGTCTTATTCCTTAATTGCTTTTTCCTTCATATTGAGGACTGCTTTTGGTTCCAAGATCAGCTTACCCTTCTCATCAAGTGGAGGTAACTCTATACATAGAGTAACTTGCTGTCCGAGAACTTTCTTAAGTTGAGATATGTGGGAAACATTGAGAATTCTGTTGTTCTCGAGCAATTCTAATTCATAAGCTACCTTGTCTATCTTTCTTAGGATCTTGTAACACCCATAAAATTGAGGCCTTGGCTTTTTTGCTCTACTGTCATTGGTTGAAGACTGCTTCTATGGTTGTAGCCTTAAGAAAACCAAATCTCCAACTTCAAATGTTCTTTCAATGTGATTCCAATTGATGTAGATCTTTTGTTGGTTTAGGGCATGGATTGTCCTTGAGAGTGTTCATTATATCCTTACTTTGTTGTACAAAGTCCTTTGCTATTGGTATTTGGCTTTCTTGAAGTGCCAAACTTTCAAAAGAGCTTGCTTCGTAGTCGTATAAGGCCTTAAATTGACTCACCCCAATTGACATGTGGTGAGTGTTATTCTAGCAATATTCACCGAGATGCAACCATTTTATCCATTTATTTTGTTGACCAATGACATAATTCCTTAAGTATCCCTCAATCCACTTATTGACAATTTCCATCTGACCATCAGTTTGGGGGTGATAATTTGTGCTGGGTGTCATTTTAGTTCCTGCCAACCATAAGAGCTTTTGCCAAAATAGGCTAACAAATCAACTATCTCTATCACTAATGATGTTTCTTGGTAATCCATGTAATCTGAACACTTCTTTGAAGAAGAATTCGGCTACTTGAGGCACCCTGCATTTGTATATGTGGCCATGAAATGAGCATACTTGGTAAGTTGACCAACAACTACATATATACAATATTTTCCTTGAACTTTAGGAAGCCCTACTATGAAATCCATAGAGATACTATCTTACTTTTGATCCGGTATAGGAAGAGGTTGAAGGAGGTTGGATGGATGTGTTTGCTCCGTTTTGTTCCTCTGACATGTCATACACTCTTGGACATATTTAAGTATATCATTCTTAAGTCTCTTCCACAAATATTTTTCCCTTATTTGTTTATAAGTTTTGAAATAATGTTGGTGTCCTGCTATGGGATTATCATGGTATTCATTGATGATTTGTGTCTTCATTTTTGACCCTGGTGCAAGATATGTCCTATCTTTATAGAGGATGAATTTATCTGCTAATTTATATTCTTCATTTTGTATGTTTCCCTCAAGGATGTCATTTGCACGTGGATCTTTAGCATATTCAGCGATAATGGAATTCTTCCAATTCGTTGTAATACCCGTTATGATGCACAAGTACAGTTTGCAAGACAATGCATCTGCTATGGTATTGTTCTTCCCCTTAACATATTCTATATCAAAGTTATAAGCTTGTATTTAATGTCCCTTTTTCTATAAACTGAGACACTACTTGTAATCTTTGTAATTCAATGAAACATTTAACAAACAATTGCTGATAATTAAATACTATTGTACGATACTTAATTCCAAATGCATATGCTGTTACAATTGATAATGACTGATATTACTGACAATCAAGTATTACTAAATGATGCTTAATTCCAAATGCATACGCTGCTATAAAATGATAATGATTGCATAACAATCAATTAACAATATATGATGGCTGTGTCTGATATGAAGATAATTATATGCACAACTGAGAGTGATCTCAGTACCTGGTACTGCTGTCTTTGATATACAATTGATAATATGCGAATATGCAGGCCGTCTCTGGTATAACAATAACAATATGCTCTAACTATTGGGATATGCTGTATCTGATATGTCGATATTATTATGCTATGAATAATGCTAAAGCTGTCTCTGATATGACAATATAAGTGTGCTTCATGTATGATGCTGTCTTTGAGTGGTCTTTATGTGCTTGCACTGATGGTTGCCAAAGTCAATAAGCTCTAAGATAGAGCGATCCAAAAAGAATACAATATATAATATATTCTCCAAATCATGTCTCCATCAAATGATGTGATCTTCAATATATATGTGCACAATGAAGGGAAGAGGCACGTAAGAAGAGTTGCCCTCTAATTATGAATGGTTACCATAATAGTCATACAATGATTATTATGGTAATCAGATATTACTAATTGCCATATTAATCATGCATCAATGTTTAGTTATGCTGTGTAAAGATAATCGCAGGCATTATGCAATCTTATGAAGAATATGAAAAGTGTGGTTATAATGCAATACGAATGCAATGCGAATTATGTTGCAAGGTGATCATGATGCAATACTAAGATGTTGCAAGGTGGTTATGATGCAAGACTAATATGATGCAATGGTATGCAAGGCTGATGCTCAATATGAATGCGGTGGCATGATTATATGTTATTGGTGGAAAGATGAATGCGATTACATCAATTTGGATGCATGTATACATAATATTATTATACTACTGCTATATATGTAGGCATGACAATGATGATTGTGGTGCATATGTATATGAAAGAATGTATGATGGTATCATGGATGGATTTATGCAGGGCGATGGCATTTGCATATGCAGCTTGATTACTAACTAAATCAGATGCATATTATGATGGTGATTACAAGATGATGGTTGCTACAACTGATCATCAAGCCATCGGTCCATCATATAGCCAATGTGCTATGGTAGTGTTTACAAGCGATCATTTATGGTCACTTATAAATAACATCATAGTCATGTGGCCTACATGGTGGATAGATGTCATGGTGATTGCCAAGCTCCATCAATCATCATAATTTTATTTCTTTGTTATAAAAATGCAGATTATGTACAAGAGACAAGGTATGTTCACTCCTTGCCAAACTTATATATTTCATAATGTTGGGATATCACAGTCTCCCCTCCTAAAAAAATGCTTGCCCGCAAGCAGTTGACTTTTCTAATCTAGCTGACAACTTCTTGTAATTGAGGCATAGTCTAAAGGTTCCATCTTTCTTCTTGAACATTTCAATATTTGGTTGATGTGATGTTTCTTTGCCTTATATGAAGAGGATCTCCTTAAGTTTATGGCCTATATTGTGGAGGGTGTCTCTTGGTGAGTGGGAGGATTGTGAGACTTTTTATAGCGTCCTTAGTATGGGGGCTTAGGCATTTGTCAAGGCTTTTATTGCATGTAACCCATATAAGATGTGTCTTTGATCCTGTATTTTGAATTGGAAGGTTTGCTGGATAACATCTTGTTTGAAGGGGCCTATGTGCTTCATCCATGGAATACCAAGGATCATTTCTATACTTTCAAGTCTGAGGATGTGGAATTTGCCTGTTTAGTAATAGTCTCCCATCTTAAGAGTAAGTGTGGGGGTTATGGTGTTACTCCTTAGGGATGTCCCATTTGCCATTGTTATGTTGATACCCTTATGTTTGCAAATAGGTATGTAATAGTTATCAATCCATTTCTGGCTGATGAAATTATGTGTGGATCCACTGTCTATAACCACCTTTATGTCTTCTCCACCCATTTGACCTCTAACTTGAAATGTATTTTGGGAAGATCCTTCTAAGGTGGCCAAGAATCCTCCTTGATCCGAGTCTCCTTTTTTGATTGATTGCTCATTAAATTCCTCTTCAATTCGGAAGAAGGGATTTTCATAAACCATATTCTTTTTAAACTCAAAAAGGGGGTTGTGTGTGGTTTTATTTTTTATCATAACCCTTAATTTTGTGGTTCTCTTCTTGTCTCTAATATTGCATTCCCTTGCGTTCTCTCCCTTCAAACGGGGATGAGAGTGTTTCTTTAGATGGAATCTCCTCTCCCCATCTTCTTATGGTTATCCCTCTATTTGTTAGGGACTTAATTGAATGGAATGGATTGGAGTTTGTTTCCTCGTTTTTGGAAGTGACAGAGTTTCCCTTTGGGAGAAAGAAGGATATCCCACATTTGCTGGATTCATTTGTATCGTAGCTTGTATTTTCATATTTTTCTAAACCTGTATTCCTTGTGCATGATCCTTGAGAGGAAGTAGGGGTCTCATTGTGAGTCCTCGCAATGCACATATCGTTCTTTTTGTAGTTTGCTTTTGTGGAGGATTTGTGGGGTTTTTCTCTCGAACTTGTTATGATTGGTTGGTATTTCATTCTTAGTTCTAGATACTCCTTGAGAGAGAGTTCGTTTTTCAGGTTACTATTTTCCCAATCTTTTCTAAACTTTTCTTGTAGAAAAATGAATTCAGACTGCTTGGGTGGTTTTTCTTGGGGTGTAAAAGTGGGAATTCCTGGTCGCAAGCCTTGGCTTTGTGAACTTCTGTTTGGTGGTTTCATCATTTGACTGTTCTTTGAAGTTGGTTTTATGGTGACCTGTGTTAATGCTTCAATGAGTTGTGTCATGGAGTCTTGGATCTTCCACTGTCCATTCAGGAATTGGTCCAATTTGTTGCTGACCCTTTCTTCATCACCAATTGTGTTTCTCCTCTCTCTTTTGTATTTCTCTAATGCAGGAAAGGTAGCTTTGATATTAATTTGTAATGTCCCTTTTTCTATAAACTGAGACACTACTTGTAATCTTTATAATTCACTGAATATACAAACAATTGCTGATAATTATGTGTACTATTGTATGATACTTAATTCCAAATGCATATGCTATTACAATTGATAATGATTGATATTACTGACAATCAAGTATTACTGAATGATGCTTAATTCCAAATGCATACGCTGCTATAAAATAATAATGATTGCATAACAATCAATTAACAATATATGATGGCTGTGTCTGATATGCAGATAATTATATGCACAACTGGGAATGATCTCAGTACTTGGTACTGCTGTCTTTGATATACAATTGATAATATGCGAATATGCAGGTCGTCTCTGGTATAACAATAACAATATGCTCTAACTATTGCGATAAGTCGTATCTGATATGTAGATATTATTACGGTCTGAATAATGCTAAAGCCGCCTCTAATATGACAATATAAATGTGCTTAAAATATGATGCCGTCTCTGACTGCTCTTTATGTGCTTACACTGATGGTTGCCAAAGGCAATAAGCTCTAAGATAGAGCGATCCACAAAGGATACGATATATAATATATTCTCCAAATCATGTCTCCATCAAATGATGAAATCTTCAATATATATGTGCACAATGAAGGGAAGAGGCGCGTATAAAGAGTCACCTTCTAATCATGAATGGTTACCATAATAATCATACAATGATTATTATGGTAATCAGATATTACTAATTACCATATTAATCATGCATCAATGTTTAGTTATACTGTGTAAAGATAATCGCAGGCATTATTCGATGTTATGAAGAATATGATAAATGCAGTTAAATGCAATACGAATTATGTTGCAAGGAGATCATGATGTAATACTAAGATGTTGCAAGGTGGTTATGATGCAAGACTAATATGATGCGATGGTATGCAAGGTCGATGCTCAGTATTAATGCGGTGGCATGATTACCTGTTATTGGCGGAATGATGAATGCAATTACATCAATCTGATGCATGTATGTATGATATTATTATACTACTGCTATATATGTAGGCATGACAGCGATGGCTGTGGTGCATATGTATATGGCAAAATGTATGATGGTACATGGATGGATGTATGCAGGGTGATTGCATTTGCATATGCAGCTTGATTACTAACTAAATGAGATGCATATTATGATGGTGATTACGAGATGATGGTTGCTACCATAGTTACAAGACTCGGACTCGCCTTGGACTCAGCAAGTTGGATTAGGGCTCGGACTCGGACTCAATAAATTGAAAAACCCAAGAAATTCAAATATTTTTAAGGATTTAAAACTTTTTTCATGCATCATTCAGTCAATTAACATCAAAGACACAATAATTGAGACAAATAGAAGCTACTTTGCACACATATACAAGTTTACATTCCAAGGATCATGCAAACACATGAAAAATTACTTTAGATTGCAAAGTTAATGTCGCCCTGCCCTAACATATTTTGAGAGAACAACATCCTTGTGGAGGATTTCTACTTGTTATACGGTCTCTTTTTGACAGTTTTTAGCTGCTATTTTACTTGCAGAATTCATCAAGGCCTTTCAACCCAATCCACGACAACCTAACAATCTGTGTAGGGGTATTAACAGCCAAGTAGTGGCCATATAGGTCTGAAAATCAGTCATTAACTCCCCCAGTCTGAAAATCAGTCATTAACTCCCCCATCTGCTAGCCATACAGCTACATTAACTTTGTGAGTAGAAATGAATCACTGGTAAATCTGAAATTGTGATTTATGTGCATGATATCGATCTATGTAATTGTTCCACTTGTTACTAATCAAACAAATCACTTCTCCAATTTAAAACTTAAAAGATCATGTTTGATAGAGATCTAAATGTATATCAAGTGTATCTAATACCCTACTGTTTCATACTTACTGATTCTTGCAATTAGGGGTTAAATATATCCATTTACACCCATATCAGCATTTATACTTGATGTATTTGAAGATAGTTATTCGGATCTTTGCACAGTAGTTTTCATAAGGCTTCATATTGGTTGTTCATTACTTATTAGTCATAAATCAGCTAGTATATATGTGGTAATTTGATATCTACAAATTGAATCTGTTGTATTTGATGTGCTTGAAGTTGCATACGAACAATTGAGGGTTTAGAAATAATTTTCATTCTTTAGGCTGCTTTTTTCAGAGTTGTTTCATTTTTTAGGTCTTAGAGAAGGCATATAACACAAAAAGAACAATAAAAAACAATTAGAAAATGTTATTTTTTCCTTATGTGTGTTGGATGGCCGCGGTAGAGTCCTATTGACGGGACTCGCCAAGTCAGCAGAGTCCTGGAAGGACTCGCCAGGACTCGGCCGAGTCTGCTAGCAGAGGCAAAAAAACTCTGCAAGCTCGACTCGGCTTGGGACTTGCAGAGTCCTGTAACTATGGTTGCTACAATTGATCATCAAGCCATCGGTCCATCATATGGCCAATATGCTATGGTGGTGTTTACAAGCGATCATTTATGGTCACTTATAAATAACATCATAGCTATGTTGCTTACATGGTGGATGGATGTCATGGTGATTGGCAAGCTCCATCAATCATCACAAGTTTATTTCTTTGTTATAAAAATGTAGATTATGTACAAGAGACAAGGTATGCTCACTCCTTGCCAAACTTATTTATTTCATAATGTTGGGATATCACATTGTATTCTACTAACCCATTTTTGTTGACTATCATGCAGATTTTTTTGTCTTAGGAAAAATTGCAAGCTGTTATGGTCTGTTTTAACTTCAATTTTTTCGCAAACCAATCATTACTTGAATTTGGCCAATGCGTGCATTATAGACAACATTTCTTTATCATCTACATCACCGGGTTCATACCCACAAGCCCCATATTGGGTTTGGATATGCACACACATAGGTACATCTGTGGGTATGCGTTGGGTACGTACAGGGTGCGTGCCTAGTTCTGTGGGAACGCTCGAGTGTGCACACCAGACTTGGGCGCACCAACAGGCTCGACCAAGGAAAAGTGGGCCCAAAAGTATTAAAAAATATTTTTTTAAACTTTTTGGTTCCTAACCCTAAAACGGCCCTATTTGTGGCCTTGAAACACACTTCCATTTCATTTTTTCCTCTCATTTTGCTCTCACAATATTTTCTCTCCATCTTGGATTTTTGATGGAAGGTGATTGCATTCGAAGGAGATCAATTGTGGAGTGCCAAATAACTTCCGCAAAGGAGATTTAAGTGTTTAAGGTATGCATTTAAACCCTATTCTTTAGTCTTTTGATGATTTTTTCAAGTTTTTGATGGATTTTTCAAGTTTGTGAAGAAGTTTTTAAGTATGTGCTTTTTCCATTTTTTTATAGATTGCAACAATGGCTAGTAGTCAAAGTCAAGTGGGTGGGGAGGGAAGTCAATTTAAAATTGATAAAGCATCTCCTTTATGGAGACATACCACAAGAATTTCACAAATTCTTGGAGGTGGGGGCTTTGTTTGAAAGTGTAATTTTTTCAATGCTCAATATAATAGCTCTTATTACCTAGTGAAACTTCATTTTATGTGCCGTATTGGTAAAGGAACTAATATGTGTGAGGGCCTAGATAAGAAGGGGTTGCTTGCTGTACAAATAACAACATTTTTAAAGAACACGATGTTGACAAATTGATTGCAAAAGGAAAACAAGGTGGTTATAGTTCCGCAAAGAAAAAAACAATTACATTACCCTCTCAAACAATTACGGCCTCTAGACATCCCTTCTTGCCTATGCCCTCTACTAAAGATGAAGATGAAGAACAACCAATCCCCATTTGCAAGAGAGGTCCATTGGAGAGGGCATTTAAAATGGAGGCAAGAGATATCATTGATGAAAAAATTGCACGTTGCCTCTATGCCAATGGTCTTCCATTCAATTTGGTGAGATCAACATATTGGAGGGACATGGTGTCAGCAATGAATAGCGCACCTCCTGGTTACACAGGTCTTGGGTATGAAAAGGTGCGTACCACCTTATTGCAAAAAGAGAGGAAAAATGTAGAGGGGCAACTAAAACCAATTAGAGATTCTTGGGGTGAAATAGGTGTATCGATTGTTTCCGATGGATGGAAAGATTGCAAAACCGGTTCATTGATCAATGTTATTGCAGTGTCCCCCAAGGGGGCAATGTTTTTGAGGGCGGTTGATTGTGAAGGGGAAGTGAAAGATGCAAAGTTCATTTCTAGGATTCTCATTGACTCCATAGAGATGGTGGGTAATGAAAATGTTGTCCAAGTAATTACGGACAATGCAAAAGTTTGTAGGGTTGTAGGTGCTCTGGTAGAGGCAATATTTGAGCACATCTTTTGGATACCATGCACCATACACTCAATTTGGTGATGCAAGCGATTGTGTCATGCCCCGCAAGGGAACCAGGGAAGAGAACAAAGATTCTCTTAACAAAAGAAAACCTAAGTAAAAATTTATGAAAAATTTTGAACTCTGAAAAGAGTTATGTAATCAAAACTTAAACTTAGATTCCTCCTAGGTTCCCTTCTTATTAAATCCATGATTCATTTAAGTCCATAATTAAACTAACAACAAGATAACTTCTCAAGAAAATTACATCATATCATTAGAAGATTCTTTATGAAATACAAAGTACGTTCATTTCAATTTTTTTTCTTTCTTAACACCATCTATATTCCTAAGAATCTTTTATGAACATCATAACTTTTAAATCCAATAGAATTTATCTAACTCATTTGATACATTACAAATATACTACATTTTATTTTTCAAAAGCTTCACTTAAACAACAATAATGAAAACATACTACAAAACTTGGAATTTTTCAAAATCTTTCTTTCTTTCCCAACATACATCTTAAACATAAAGTTCACATTTCCCTTTTCCCTTCTTCCTAAGTCTACCCATTCCAAATACATCATTTTGAAATACATTACTGATTACATTGCATTCAACTCCTCATGAGAGGTAACAAGATTTTGCATCATGAAATATAATCACAAGGCCTTCATTCTTCAAAACTGGTACATAAGCAAGCATGAATCTTCAAGCACTGTATCTGCAAAAGATACCTCAATAAAAATGTTTACCACCCAACCATGTGGATACCTATAAGGCCCACTCCCCCGTGCTAGGAGATAAACACCAAGGTCCACAAAGAAGGAATAGCTAGGCCAAACCTAGGGTTGGGTAATCTTTCCCAAAATAGCAAATGAAAAGAGAGTCAAAGTATAGGTCTTTCCCAAAATGTTCTAAGGCTTGGTAGAAACTCTAAGCAACAACCTAAGTGAGTGTCATCGCATAGCCCTCACCCCTTGGGTTGTCCTGGTACTAGCCACTCTGGGCCCCGGCCCCCAAGTAGGCACATGCGGGATTGAATGCCTTTCGTACTGACAAGCGTCATTCGATCGTACCTACGCATAGGTACCTTCTCCCACTCCCATCCATAGCCTTTACTAGCGCTAATGGCATGGGCGAGGCATATTTAATCTTTTTAATGTTTTAACCCATTCCCATAAGTTTAATTAGGTTTTCACTTGTTAAATAACTCTTCAGTCGGTTATCTTGGTTCTAGCCACTTAGGGCCCCGACCCCGCACTGAGAGCCACTCACTAGGTGTCGTTAGGTTTTCTACCCTCAAACCACATATCGCAATCACATCATACACATAGTAAAAGCATATTATAAACGCATTTGAGAACTACTACAAAGAACTGAAAATAATAGGATAGTTATGTATGTTTAGAGAAATTAGGTACGTTTAAGAATGTTTAGAATGTCTTGATCCTCTTAGAAGACTCTAAACCCTAAACTGCTCCTTACAAACATTCTATCTCAATAAAGGCATCTAAATGTACTGAACATAATCTCCACTAAACAAGGAATGAACAATCTTCAGGTTTATACAAAATTTCTTTCTAAACCTTAAACTTGGCTAATCCTGAAAATTGACTAAGTCTGATTTAATTAAAAATCTAAAATTTAAAAGTTACAACTTAACTCCTAGGAACCTGAAACCTATGCCAATGGATTCAAAGGGTACCTAATCCCTTTATACAAGTATAACTTAAAGTATAAGAAATTAAATGTTATACTTGTATAAAGCGAAAGTATAATTATTGTGCTAGTTGGTCCAAAAATTTTACTTCGGTTTTAATATTAAAATTCTTCCACCCTAACCCTAATATACACGCAGCAACTAAACGCGCGTAGACAACGTAGGTAGAAAATATTATTCGGCCAAACGACAGAGATATTCATTCCTGACAAACTTCTACAACACCCTGGCTGGCCTCATGGAATGTTATCTTGTTTCTATTGAAATGACAGTGTATTATAAACGGCTGGCTTTCTATAAACGGCTGGCTTCCTATAAACGGCAAAGATGGCTGGAGAATACAACAATAATATATATCCTACACTTTAATGGCCTATTTGCATAAACGTTTTGCAACTTGTAATTTGTACAAACGGAAACAGAAAACAATCCCACAGCATGAACATTGAATGGCTGGCATTGCACATTAATATATATGTATATGACCAGCAATAATATATATAACCAGCAATGATGCAATATTGTATCAATATTCTGTAATAATACATTATTACAGAATACCTTAATACGTTATTACATGGTATATTAGTGTATTAACATTCCGTAAAAGTAATACACAATATAACAATAATACATTAATGCACACACAGACATTCTGCAATAATATTACACAAAATAATAAATTTTATGCACACACAAACACTCTGCAATAATATTACACAAAATAATAATATTAATGCACACACAAACACTCTGCAATACTATTACACAAGATAATAATACTACAATAATGCATATATATATTTTGCAACCATAGTACAATATATAGAAACTTTTCAAGAAATCTAAATTTTACATTCATTCTACAAAATAAATCTACTTCTCAGGATGGATTCCAACCTGGAGTCCTGCGAAGACCAGTTGGAGAAGAAGGAAGATCAAATCCTCTCCAATGTTTCCAACACTCCTTTGAATCCCTTTGCTTGCAATCTTCCAGCCTCTACTCGTAACAATCCGAATGCCAAACTCACAGAATACGAGACTTCTCTCTTTAAAAATATAAATTTTCTACAATAATAATAATAATCCTCTTCTCGAAATCAACTCTTCTCCCAACTCCTTTTACACAGGAAATCTTTCCTGTAAATAGAATGGAGGAGGTGGTTGCACAGGTAATCCAACCGGTGCAACCATCTCAACTATCCATCCGTTAATGAGATGGTTTTGAAAACTCATTCCCGTAAAGGAATACATAAACTATAATCTAAGTCCCTAAATTTAAGGATATTAAAATAAATATTATAATCTTAAAACAATTTATTAAATTATTTAACTATGGTAATAGGATAACCCTATTTACCATACCGCTAATTGATCTATTTATTTATTAATATACATGGTAATAATTATACATAAATATATGTATGCATATGCATATGTGTGCACCCATATGCCTATGTATTTATTATTATAAATATTATTACAAGCATAATATTATTATTATAAAACATATTATTATTTTTATTGCTATAGACTCTTTGTCATTATTAGTATTATAAAATAATACCATAAATAAGGTACATTATTATTAATGTTAAACATTAGAATAACATTATTATAAAATATATTGTTTATTCATACCTTAATCCCCATTCTAAAATATATATGTATATATATTAAGTAGCCACTAACATAGGTTAGAATTTTACCACTATTATTTAAAACCTTTTTTTTTATTAATATTTCCTTAGACATTAAAATACCATAAAATTAATCCTCATCATGGGTATTAAAACCACATGATTTAATTGCACTCAAAATCGCTCCTAATGAGATATGCTACTAAATCATACCCTCAAATGAACAATAATCTACATCCATGATCTACTAACAGAATTGAACATATCACGAAGGCAAGAACTAGCTACAAGATCCACAATTCCATCAACTACAAAACCACATAAGACATTCACACAAGGGACTGACTCGACACTTCCCACCTAAGGATAAAAGGATCAAAGGTGAAGTTTCTTCCTGTGGACCTGGTGATACCTCCGTAAGAACAACAACGATCGAGGATTTTGAGGGATCGCTCAGACCTGTGAAGCCAGGTGGAGACGATACCCGGTACTTGCAATCCTGCATCACCAAGAAGAGATACATATATATACATATGGAGATACAAATCAGATATATGCAAGCAGATGACCAGGATCAATACATCGTGTGGACCTCAACTAAGTGAGTAACTACGACTTCGTCCTGGAGTCATGAAAAACACATCAGACACATCCATGAAACATAAAACATCATGATAGTGGTTAGATTCAAATAATTGGGTTAGATCCATAAACATATAAAAATAGATAATTTTCTAATCTCATAAACGTGTAATTACTAACCATAAATGAGCATATTCATCATGTCATCATCCATAAATGTAAATGTATAGTCTTGACCATAATAATAATAAAATGTCCAAATCAGAAAAGTCGAAGTATCACCATAGGAGAGGTATTACAGATTGACACCCAAATAAAGTGGGTGGAGGAATTATACTAGGAGGCCAAGGAGTTCTAGATGTTTGTGACAAACCACTAGAGTCGCAAACTATTTTCAGAAAATTTTCAAAATTGGAATTGTTGAAGGTAAATTTAATTTATTTAGGTTCATAATTTCATTTATGTCATGTTTTACATAATTGAATAAAATATTTTTTTGCATTATTTACATATTTTAAATGTGTTATTAACTTACTATTAACATGTTCTTAGGTTGTTGAGACCCGGTTTGCATCTCACACAATTGTTCTGAGATGACTTGTGAATGTGAAAGAGGCATTAAGTCAAATGGTTATTAGCAACCAATGGGGTATATGGAAGCAATCAAATCTAGAGAGGGCCCAAAAGGTCAAGGCATTGATCATGGATGACGATTGGTGGGTTCATGTGGATTATGTATTGGAATTCACTGAACCCATCATGTCTATACTTCGGTTTGCTGATATAGATGCACCATGTTAGGGGGATGTCTATGATAGCATGAACACAACGTTAGAGACAAAAAATGGTAAGTTATAATAGATTCCTTTGCCCTTGTTTATTGAGAGATATTTAAATTGACATAACTTACATCAATTGATACCCCAGGTAATACAAAGGAAAGAGAATGATTCTGAAGACACATTTTACAAAAGGGTGGAAGCAATTGTTCTTCATCGCTGGAACAAGATGACCGCCCCATTGCACCTCCTTGCATATGCCCTATCTTCGAGGTACTATAACACTTATGTACTTTCTATCCCTGGGAGAGTACCACCATATAGAGATTTTGAAGTTGCTATTGGGTACAAGCAGGCATTTAGTAGATTCTTCAAAGATCCAGAAGTGGAGTCAATTGTTAGGCAAGAATTTGGATTGTTTGTCTTAGGAAAAAATCAGACCCCTTGTGCTGTCAAATACCAAGCCAAAATGGAAGCTACTACATGGTGGTACGTCCATGGTCAAGATTATATGAACCTCCAACCTCTTGCAATCAAGATCCTCTCACAAGTAAGTTTTTTTTGTTTTTTTTGCCACATGTATTGTAGAATTTAACGCTTAACATTCTTGAATTTATCTTGCATTTTTTAATTTTAATTTTATTGATTTTCTCTCTAGGTTGCAAGCTCTTCTGCTGCTGAATGGAATTGGAGTACATACTCCTTTGTCCACTCAGTGAAGCGTAATCGGTTGGCTGCAAAAAGAGCTAAAGACATGGTGTTTATTCATTCCAATTTGCGTCTTGTGTCATGTAAGGATCCCTAATACAAAAAGGGGGTAGCGAGGCTTTGGGATGTAGCACCTGAGTTTGCTGACTTGGATGCAACCATTCAGGATCTTGCTAGAGCCACTATGGTCGACGATGACGATGGCGACGACGACGATGATGATGACATACCACATGGTGCATCTAGGGCAAGTGGAATTGCTTTGGGTTCAAATGATGATGATGATGATGATCTTGATCTTGCAGCCCATCAAAATCCAATAGATTTTTTTGATAATCCTTTTGATGATTGATGAACATCGAATCATATTTCATGAACTACATTTTGTAATTCAATAATTGTAATGATTTTCATTAGAATTGTGAACAGACATATATGATATTGTTGATATGGCTTGTTCAAATGAAAATATGCCATATCATATATGCCTATGTTTATGACTCTAATGAAAATCATTATAATTACAAAATGTAGTTCATGACTCATTAATCATCACAAGGATATGTTTTAACAATGAATGGCCTCATAAAGGGCCATTTTAGGGTTTTGTGGAAAAAATAATAATAAAAAACTCTATTTTAATGCGCATGTTATAAGTGAAATTTCACCATTTTAAAAATGTTTTTTCATAAAAAAAGGGGCACTGACATTCGGATGTTCTCCGGATGCGCATAGGGAGTGCATCCACCCCCTATGGGTGCCTCTGGAGGCACCCACAAGGGGTGGATGTGCTCCCTGTGAGCATCCAGACACATCCCACCTCCGCATCCACGCCTAGACGCACCTGCATCCGGAGGTAGGGGGGATGCACAAATCCAGTATTTGAGATTTGCTCTACTCACAAGCATTGAGTTATGGTGGTTTGGGACTTGTATTGGAAGATTTCGGATGTGTCGAGATTGAAACCAAATGTATGGACTTGCTTCTTGTGAAAAGTATTGGTGTTGTGAGGGTTTATCAAGTCTACTGAAAAAATCTGAAGCTGTCAATGTAGTTGAACCCAAACATTTCACTTATGGTCCCCCTAATTTTACACTCAATTGTAGTTTGGTATTTTGGTTCACATTCACATTCAATTTGCTTAATTGTGTCATCACTATCAGATTGATGAAGAGGATTAGATGGACAAACATCTTTAGCCATGTAAAATTTTTTAGGATTATAGACATGGCTTTTGTTTCAAGGTTGGGAACACTCATGACAAGGATTTGTATCAGATTTGTAGCTAATGGAAAATTGGTGGGGGTTGGTTGCAATTGTGGTTTTTAAACTGCCAGGAATCTCACACTTAATTTGCTTACTAAATGCATATCATTTTTTCCCAAAACTCGGAATTTTCTTTCTCATAGCTTTCACATGGTTGTCTGCATTGCTGAATACTGAATAATTTTTTTCTAGAGTTTTTGGGTCAAATGTCCCTCCTTCAACTCAACATGCATATATTAAGCACAATGCCTTATGGAAGTTTGGCCTTTGATTCCAAAACTTGGAATTCCTTTGTTATTTGTCCACTGCCATGTATTTTTGGGTTGGGTGGATTAGTTAGACATAATAAGAAAGTGTCCCGAATCAGGTCTGCTCTTTGACTTAATGCATCAACAAATTAGCAAAAGATTTGTGCAATGTTTGAAGAGAGACATCAATCTCCCAAAGTATTGGCTGTCCTATTGCAATGCAACAGGGTCATATATGGATTGCACCTTGAAGACATGTATAACCTTGTTTAGCAATGTATGCACCTTAACTTCTTTTCTAAAATTAAGCTACATGATCTTTGTCTACAGATTTAAATAAGGGGTCTGAGAATGTTCTTATGGAAGCTAAGGGTAGAATCAGTTTCTTGTAAGGGTTTACATCCTCTTCATGTAACTCAAAAAGTGTAGATTTATTGACCAAAGACGGTGCATCTTTTTCTTTTTCTTTTCTTTCTAGGAATTTTTAGTGGTAAATATTACAGATAATCTCTATACCTCTTCCTTGGTGATAAACTCGGATTAGTTTCTTGGATAAAACCCCTTCAAATTTTTTTTCAATGGTGACAAAAAGATGGTGGCTTGAAAGTACTTGCGTTGTTCCTAAGTGAGTTGAAAGAAATGATTTGCGAATATAACTAGAGCATCTGTCCATGCATGATGGATTTACATGCGCAAGCCCAACTTAAAATGTCACAAATTAGTGCTTTCTATGTTAGATTACCCATTGAATGGAAGAAAGAAGCACTGCTTAGGATTTATCCTCATTGTATACTCAAGTGGGATTAAAACCTTACAATTACATGGTCCCTTATTCATCTAAACATAACCTTAATATGATCCTTATGTAATCTCAATATACCATATATCTGCACTAAACTCATGCATAGATTATGGGCCTAAGGAGAAAGTAAGCCATAACATACTTGTAAATTTGTAATACTATTCTGTTCTTAGGTAGATAATATGGTGCATAAATACGCTATAATAAACTAATAAAATATGGTACCAATTAAGATCTAAGTTGCCAGTCTTGGTTCAAGATCAGGTTCGAGTTTAGGTTCGGGTTCGCAGGTTTGATCAATTTTTTTTTATTTGGGGGGGAGGGGGAGGGGGAGGGGAGGGTGGGGGCGTTTGGGTTAGCTTGTACAAAAAGTGAGTATATGTATAATTTAATTAATATATAATTGTAGGTTATATAAGTAATAACTAAGTTACCCAGTACGCCCAAATTGCCCATTGGACCAGACAAAGTTCGAATTGGTACCTCGTCCCGGTATAGTTCGACTGTTGGTCTGGGTAGGGTACAAAATTTACTCACCCAGTTCGAACCAGCAGGGAATGCAATCAAACTCGGGCGGACCAGGCATTCCCAGATTGAAGTGACGTCGAACTGGGCTCACTTCGAACTGGGACTTGCGGCTTGGTTTAAGTGATATTTTTTTGCAAATTTTATAAAATTTTGGCATCCACAACCCTAAAACGTGGATATGAAAGGCTTATGTTGATTTCTCATTCTCATTTGTGGTGTGCAAATAGGTTATTTTGTCTTGAGAAAGAGCAAATAGGTGGTTGAGCAAGAGCTTGGTTGTGCAAGGAGTTGGAAGATTGATTTGTGGATCTTCTTCAGGTGTTTGTGCCTCATTCCTACACCTTTGCAAGCTTACAATGACTAGAAGTGGTAATTTCTTGTTCCATTTGCTTTTTGTTTTTGTTTAAGCTTTTTATTTTTTTATTTCTCTTTCATTGTCCATAAGATCTAGCAATTTCTTGCCATAGGAAAGGGAACTGCAATGGCATCTACCTCTTCCTTAGTAGGCAATACCGAACAAATAATAAAACCCCAATCCGATTCTCCTTTGTGGAAGTATGTTGATACTGTAAGATCCGTTAGGTGGTGAATTCTATTGGAAATGTCGGGGTTGTGATGTAGAAAGGAATAGTTCATATTTTCGTGTGGTAGGTCATTTGTGTGGATATCCTGGAAGAGGCGTCAAGAAATTGTAATGCCCCCGTTTTTTAGGCTCTTGGGATTAGCCTATCATGTGACCCTCGTAGGCTAATGAGGATGGACAGAGGGTCTCTTTTAGTGGGCATCTACTTCAGGATTCAATATGCTTTGGTTTGGCGTCATTTAGACTTCATTTGCTATAGTTTTGCCACGTTTACTATTTATAGTAAGCCTGATGTTGTTCGAGAAGGACCCTTGCTATTTTTGGAAAGTGCATTTGGTCACATGGGGAAATAATAGATGTGACTCCTATTTCAGACGACATATTAAAAAGATTAGTAGTTTGGGAGTTATTATTATTTTGGTAGCCAAATTATTATTAAATCATTAAATGGCTTATTATAAAGTTATAATTTAACTTTATAATTTCACTTAAGTTGAGGGTTGAGTCATTATGGGAAGGGGCCATTTATTTAATTAATTCATGGAAGCCTAAGCTAAGGAATTATCTTAAAGTATTGGAGTAAATGAATTATTAAAAGGAAAAGTATATTTATTTATCCCACATTGGTAAGAATTGTGTTTGAGCTCTCACAAGAAAGAATAAAAAGGGACTTGAGAGCTCATTCTAAGATATCTATTGATCTTTTGATAATTTGGTTGTGAAGAAGATGGCTAGGGTTTGAGGACTGATTCCTCTCTTTTGACAATTTGAATCATCATTGATTGATGGTGAATTTTGCTACCGAAATCTGAGAATACAATTCTGGTCCTGTGTATTCGAATTTGATGCTGAAGTATATCAAATTCGAGGATATTTGAATAAATTTTGAATTACAATTGGTGATTCGATTTTCTTCCTGGTGGCTATTGTTTGGTAGAAGATTGTTCTATTTCTATTGGAGCTGCGATCTATCTACTGGCAACGTATGGTAAATAAGTGCTGCAGACTTCATTGTTTAGGAGCTGCGAATTCATTTGGAAGCTGGCATCACCTTTCCCAGCCTGTGCGTACTTCACCTTGTGGCTGTGTTTTACTCATAGCAGGCTGCGTTATTTATTCAGGGGGCTGCAATCACTCATTGGAGGTTGTGGTTGTTCAAATGATGGCTACGTTAATAATCTGGGAGGTTGCATTCTTCATTTGCAGCTGTGCTTCAATTCCCTTGGGCTGCGTTTCTTTTCCAGCAGTCACATGTAATTAAAGGTGCCCAAATTTATTTGTGAATGCTTGTAATAGGGAATTAATTTGATAGTTATTATAATTCTGATTTTTTGTAAGCATTCATTGATGAATTAATGGTTGTAGTTATTTATCAAGAGGTTAAAAATCTGAGAAGTATCATTGAAATTCATATTTGATGTTCATTAATTTCTATATATTTTGAAAGAAATTTAGAAGTGCAATTTAATTTGAGGAAAGAGCTAGATTGTAAATGAGAGCCAGTTGGGCTCTTTACAGAAATGCCCTAGAAAAAAAGGTGCACCTGTACCAAATGCAACAATATTAAGATATATTCAAGAGCATGAGGCAACAAAAGAGAGAAGAACGTAGGCAAAATACAACTGATGGCACTGGCAATAAAAGTAAAAAAAAATCGAAGGGAATGTAACCCCCCACAAATGTTGTGATAGAAGACCACCCCTTTAATACTACCTCAGCTGCCCTTGAGTTTGAAAGTGAAGCACCCCTTACACACAAAAGAAAGGGAATGTAACCCCCCACAAATGTTGTGATAGAAGACCACCCCTTTTATACTACCTCAGCTGCCCTTGAGTCTGAAAGTGAAGAACCCCTTACATACAAAAGAAAGGGACCATTAGAAGCTGCATTTCAAAATTAGAGTTCGGAAATTGCCAACATTGATGTGGCAAGATGCTTGTATGCAAATGGGCTGCCTTTTAATGTTGTTTGCTCTCCATATTGGAGGAAGATGCTGAAAAGTGCCAATGAAGCTCCAAGAGGGTATAAGGGCCCCGATTTTGAGAAAGTACAAACCACCTTGTTGGATCAAGAGGCCAAGTTGCTTGATGATCAATTGAAGCTTATAAAGGATTCATGGATTGAGACAAGGGTATCAATTGTTTCAGATGGGTGGAAAGATGCTAGAAATTGTCCCTTGATCAATGTCCTGGCGGTGTCTCCTAAAGGGGCAATGTTTTTGAAAGCGGTGGATTGTGAGAGGCAAGTAAAAGATGGGCCATTTATTGCTAAATTCTCATCTTTGTCATTGAACAAGTGGGTGCTAGAAACGTTGTCCAAGTCATAATGGAAAACACAAATAATTCTAGAGCTGCTGATTTGTTGGTTGAAGAGCGATATCAACGTATTTTTTGGACGCCTTGTGTGGTCCATTCACTCAATCTTATGCTACAAAAGATTGAGAACAAAATTGAGTAGATCAAGGAGGTGTATGTAGAGGTTGAGGACATTCAAATGTTCATCACAAACCACCACAAGACTCAAGGAATATTCAGAATTTTCTCATGTTCAGAGTTATTGAAGGTAAGTGAACTTGAACTCAAGCTAGTAATTTAATTTAAAAAAAAAATTAGTATCTTACAATTTTTGATTTTCATTTTTTGATTGTGTCATGTGTATTCTTTTTTAAAGTATGTATCTAATAGTGGTATTTTTTTGCTCTAATTTATGTCTCAGGTTGCTAAGACTCGTTTTGCATCAAATTTAATTGTCTTGAGACGACTTGTGCAAGTGAAAGAGGCACTTTCCAATATGGTAATCAGCAACAATTGGGCCATATGGAGGCAAAGCAATAGTGAGAGGGCAGCCAAAATAAAGCAAAGGATATTGGATGACTTATGGTGGGAACGTGTGGAATATCTCATTTTCACCAAGCCCATTATGAGCACACTTAGGTACACTGACATGGATAGGCCTTGCCTCGGAGAGATCTATGATGACATAGATTCAATGCTTGAGAAGATCAAGCAAATTGTAAATGAAAAAGAGCAAGATCCCCAAGAGACCTTCAAACAATTGCAAGTAATTATTGTAGAACGATGGAACAAAATGACCACTCCTGTACATTTGCTTTCCTATGCATTGATGCCCAAATACTATAGCACCCAATATATGATCTACCAGGAAGGCTACCACCCTATAGAGATTTAGAAGTGTCTGATGGATACAAGACAACATTTGAAAGACTCTTTCCTGATGATGATATGTGAGATTTGATTACGGATGAGTTCATTGAGTTTGTGGATGCAAGAGGTCGAAGTAATAATGCTCTTCGTCATCGGTTTCAGAAGGATGCTCATAGTTGGTGGTACCTCCATGGCCAAAGATTCCAAACATTGCAGCCCCTTGCAATCAAAATTATATCACAAGTAAGTTTTATTTAAAAAAATATTAGTCTACTTTATCTTCATGACTAGCAAGTAATTTTTATTTTATAAGATTAATAATTTTATTTTAATTGTTTACCTTGTCTTGTCTTCATAGGTTGCTAGTTCATTTGCATCAGAAAGAAATTGGAGCACATATTCTTTCATCCACTTTGTGAAGCGCAATAGGTTGCAATCAAAAGGAGCAAAGAACTTGGTATTTGTGCATTACAACTTGCATCTCATCTCACACAAGAGTAAAGAATACAAAGAAGGGGAGATGAAGAGGTGGGATGTAAATGCAGAGCTTGCAGACTTGGATGCTTGTACTTCTCGGCTTGCATTTGATGAATTTGAAGATTTTGATGCCAATAGTATTATTGCTGTTGCTGATCCCATTGGCCTTAGCTCTAGTGCTGAGTCAACTAATGTTGAAGAAGAAGATGAAGATGAAGAAGAAGAATATTAATTAATTTTTAATCCATTAGTTGAACTTGAAACAATGATACTTGAACTTGATGTTGTGATTTAATTTTAATGTTTTGAATCTTTGGTGTTGAACTTGAAGTATATGATGGTATGATCACGATTCATGATGCTATGATTACAACTTTATGGTGTTTTTGTTGTTTAAATGTTTTTATGATACTATGTGACATACTAATTTTTACTCATGGTTCTAGGCTTCATAAATATGTATATATGTAATTTTTACATGTTTTTGTACTAACGAACCCAAACCCCTTTTCAAAATTTTGCCATACCGGCAAACTGGTCCTTCATACCCGAACTTGAACTGGTAACTTAGAGTAATATATATAATTCATTGATATTTAATATTTATTAGTTATTAGTAATATATTATATAATTATATAAGTATCATATACAAAGTATGTATATAATTTATTAATATATAATATTTATTATTAAAATTATAAATAATAAAACTAATATAATATAATATAATACCTTTTTTTATATTGAAATTCGATTACATATAACATCAAAATGCAGTCTGGTTACAATAATAGTGACCAAGCTGGCCACTTACATAAAGCTCAAACTAGTCTGTCTATAGACTCAAAAATAGCATTAATAACTTTACTGTAACAATATTTAAAACAACAGTTTATAGTATCATTCGACTAGTTTATAGGCAAAAACCAAAAATCATCTAAGTCATAAACTCTAATCATCATCTGAATCAGATTTGTGTTCATCACCCTACTTAGCATCCTGGTCTTGTTCATCCTCCTCAGCTACTTTTTCCCTGCCTTTGTCTTGGTCCTCTTTAGGTTTGGTTCCACTGATTTGGAAGGAATCAAATATCTGTCCAAGTGGAGGAGAGATCCTCTCCCAACTTGAATTGTCAAAGTTCTGCTGGGTTCATTCCAAGTCATGAACAACTGCATCTCTCTTGAGTTGGTATTCACGCTCTTTACAATATATGTTTTGGAAGTCAAAGGAATTCTCCATGAAACTTCTTACCCACCTTTATGAGGTCTTATGGCCAGAAATTGACATCCTTGATGTCATCTTTGTATATAGTGGCACCTTCCTCTATCACTTTCATGAATCTATCAGCAGGGAGCTTCAAGATGAATGTAACGTGTTTAATAATCAGTAAAACAGCGAGTCTACAAGAAGACTCAATAAGGATCCTCATCTTCCCTTGATATGCATGTTCATTCCTTTTCTTCCACAAGAACCAAAGGATATTAGTAGACAACAGAACCCAAAATAAATTCTGATTTCAATTTAATAACAAAACCCAAAAGAATCTCATACCAATGCCTTTTATCAGAACTGACCAATCTTTAATGTTACCCATGAAGAGAGAAGATTTGTAACAAGGTAATCTATCTCAATATAAATAACAATCAAAATTTCTTACCATGAAATTTATAACAACCGATAAAACAAAACTTTCACTTTTCATTGCTTTTAAAAACTGAAATAGAAATGAAATCTTTTTCACGTGAACATGAAAATTGCCAAATAAACATATTTAACTACTCTTTTCTTTCAAAAGAAATGCATAAACAAGGAGAGAGAAAAGGAATTATTGTTTCATTCTTCCATCTTGGAAATCTCTTACAAGTCTCGACATAACTGAGAAAGGAAGAGCATCATTAGGTGCTTTACCTCCCAACCATAGATCAACGGGCTCCCGCACAACTTCCTACTAGAAGTTGCCCTACCCTATACGAGGGTGCTGACACAAGGCTAGGTTTGATTGCCATTTGAGCCTGGTGTTTAGAATCTACACATTTCATAGTCGGTCACACACTATAGGTATCTCTTAACTAGTATGACCCTTTTTGACTAGACGTGTATCTGGTTCATGTGAACTGATGGTCGCATGCAATTGTATTGCGCCACCTTGGCTAAGGTTTATAAAGAAGCTAGCACTATCCCGTGTTGTCAGTATTCACCACCCTTACTTGACTTATATATAACAACCAAGTTCAACTAATTCACTAGTCTTAACAACCGACAACAAGCTATTTACCAATACTGACCGACATCAACAACCATAGCGACCTTCAAGGGATGGTGACCCACAAACAAGCAACTTCTCAACTGACTCAACAGTCATAACGATCTTCAAGGGAATGAAACCGACTAACATAAAACTATTGTTTTTTACTCAGGTTTATAAGATGTTCTGCTTGAATCCATTTTGTCTGTTTTAACATGATGTTAAGGTTCAAATAAGCCCTTCTTGCATCTGCATGGGTGTTGACTAACTTCCTTTAAATTCTGTCCTGTTTTCAGCTTATAGTGGCCTTGGGGATTAATCCCTATATTAATATTTGATGCAGGCAAAGAAGCTGATAGGATGCCAAACATATAACAGAGATAAGTGTTCATTCTTATGAACATGAAAACTATGAACTTTTATCACAGAGAAGTTACACTTCAGATTCTTGATTTAATAAACTCCTTTGATTCTTTTACACACGTGCAAGTAATTCAAATTTGAATGCATATGATTATTTTGAATAAGCAGAAAGAATTTGATCTTTTGATGATAAACTTCCTTATGAATCAGACATGCAGTTGATATCATGATGATGAAATACACACACACACACTGAATCAAATCAGAATGCACATGTATACTTGATGTCAAATTATGTTCTTGATTGAATTTCAGGAGTGCTTATGATTACTTATAATGTGTTCAATACATAAATGCTTCGCTCCATGATCAAATATATCTATTGCAAATTGATAATAGCATTCATATCAAGAATGTAATTGTATAAAGGATTGGCTTGCCTGTGCAATCGATGTATCAAATTTGGAATGGAGTTCCTCCACCCGAACCTTTGACTTGATGCTGGTGACTATGATTAAACCAATCACAGTGATCTTGCTCGCTCTATGTTTGCAGGTGTATTACACTCTTAAATCAAATGATTAATATGCTGATCAAGGGAGAGAATGGATAGTTGCAAATTGATTGAATCTTTTAATTTAATGAATGAAAAATTAGCAAAACTCAAGCAGTTCTTGGCTTGAAAGAACGAATGATTAATTGTAGAGCACATACAATTCTTGGTTCGAAAGAAAATGAATAGATTGCAGCAGCCATGAGAGAAGTGTTCTCTCTTTGTACGATGATTCCTTCTTATTACTTTCCCCATGAAGCGAATGAAACTCCTTGAAAAGACGGGTGTGGCAAGATGGAGGAGTTATAGTCTTGTTACTCCACTGCGACCCTTCAAAGATTTAATATGCATTGTGGCATATAGCCGTGGGTTTTGAGTTTGAATATATATATATATATATATATATATATATATATATATATATATATATATATATGCTCGAGTTGCATAACATATATTCTTATTTATATAACTATATGTATATATACATACATACATTTGATCGTATAACTTCACAAATGTGTATATGTATGTATATATACGTATTCATATACATACACATATTTTATATACCTCATATAGACATATACACACACACCCCTATACCTATATATATTTACATAACCATGAAGTTATCACTTATAAGGTTGATTGGAATAATTGAATTTTTCAGATTATTAATCCAGTTCTTATATACATATAGATGAAGGTTCTCTTCAATATTGATTAGATTTAATTTAATTAAAATGATTAACAAGAGAAGGGTCACTTAACCACACCACTAGATAACTAACGACTAGCGACCACAACTTGACCCTGTGACTCTAGGGTGACCAAACAACTCAAGGTTACTTATCTCTAGGTTCTAGGCAAGATGGCACTTTGACCTTTCCTTGTGTCTGTGCCCCTCTCCCTGATGATACTCTTCCTCGCTTCTCCGAGGGTGATCCAACCTCCTGCATCTTCTTAGGCATAAAAGGTAGTTAGACATAATCTTCTTACCATAAAAGGAATCAAAATAATAAACATTAATTGCTAGCAACTTCATCAAGAATTCCATTAATCCATCAATACATGTATAAAATCTGTTTCAAATAGCAACATCTCATCTCTAATTATGCAATTTAAATAGTTATGTAAAAAGTTCATGGAGGGATTTAACAAGATTATAACAAAAAAATGACACTGAAGAAAAATACAAGGACAGGTTTCCATCTCACCACAAAATAAGCAATGCATAGGGGTAGAACTAATTATCAACTTTTAGAGTTGTAACTGCAATCTATAACATTTTTTTTTGTTCCAACTTGTTAGACTAACATTGCTGTAGGGTTCTTTTTCCAAAGAGAATCATTAAGCCTAAGATCTCATTTCTGGTTAACATCGTTCAGGATACTCTCAGTTTGGGTAAGGAAATGGTAGATTTTTAGCCTTGATGTTGAGAAGGGGGGTGCCATCCACCCACTTGATATTGGAGAAAAAAGTAGGCCCATCAATGGTTTTAACCGGTCTTTTCATACTAGAAAGATTTTTATTCAGAACAGAGAATGTCCTTTTACCACTGTCAGATCGATGGAACTTATCCTTCATTTGTTCCCAAGTCACAAGGTCTTGCTTAATGCAGAGATCTTCCAAGGAAGAGACACCTTTAGTATTCCAACTTTTAGCAGAATAGCCTTGAAGAAGGGCTACAATTTTTCCGTTATGCTCAATGTTCCACCATGTAGATTTGTAACTAATAATTTCACTTCTAGAAAAATTAATAGAGGCTCTCCATATACTACGAAACACATTAGATCTCAAGGGGGTAGCATTAAACTCGCCAAATACAATATCATGACTATGCATTCTTTTCCATTTCTTGGCCCCTTTAATAGAGGCATCTTGGATATTTCTTCTTATAAATAGTTTCCATGGCTCATCTCCTTTAAGAGCCTTTACAATTGACTCAACTGCTAATGAAATGCCTTATTTCCGAAGATCTTTTAGACCCAAATCACCTTGAGTTTTATTAGAACAACACCACTCCCATCAAACAACACGTTTTTTGTGATTTCCCTACCATTAGACCACAAGAACTGTCTTATATATTTTTGATCTTTATTAATCTAGTATCCAACAAAGAAACAAGATGAGGCATAATAAATGGCGGAGGATAGAATTTTTTGACAAACTTGTAATCTCCTTACCAAAGCTAGGAAGTCTCTATTCCAACTGGCAAGTTTTCTTTCAATTTTCGAGTACATCCAATCCCACATTTTAGGAAGAGAGGGGGAGATTGAAAATGGGATCCCAAGATATCTTACAACTTTATCTGGACGTCCCCATTGCCAACCATAGTTACTGGTCCACTTTGGAGGATTGTCATTCCAACTAAGGAGGTTGGACTTAGTTTGAGACACCTTAGACCTAGAAGTCTTATAGAAGAAATCAAGTCTATTAACCACGTTCTTGATATTCTCTTCTTTAAGAATTGGAAACAAGGCAGTATCATTTGCAAATTGGATATTGATTAGGGGTGAACCATTAGGAAGGTTAATACCATTCAACTTGGGCTTTATCCTATCTGATTTGAGAATGTAGTGTAGCCCTTTAGAAGCAATTGCAAATAATGCCGGGGCTAAAGGACAACCTTGTCTTATTGATCTGCCTAAGGAAAAGGGTTCAGTAAATACCCCATTGATGTCCAACTGTGTATTGGCATCTTTGAACAAAACTTGCACCATTTGCAATGTGCTTTCGAAACCCCAAAGCCCTCATAACAATCGTGATGAATGACCACTCAATTTGGTCATAAGCCTTTTCGAAGTCGAGCAACAGAATACTAGCTTCTTGCCCGCTCCTCTTTGCCAAATCCAACCCTTCCCAATTGGTTATTAAACTTTAGAGGACACACATCTTTTTAGCAAAATCAGGTTGGGTTTGACTGATAATTTGGGGTAGAATGTCTGAGAGTTTTTTGGCAAGTGCTTTAGCAAGAATTTTATAGGAGACATTTAGTAAGGTGATGAGGTTCTTATCTCTATCTTTAGGTAGCATTCTAATTACACCTATATTGATTTTTTCTCCCAAAGTTCCTTTGAGGATAGTTTGTTGATAGACTTCAAATAAATCATCAACCACCCAATTCTTATTTGTTTTGTAGAATTCTGATGGCAGACCATCTGCACCAGGTGATTTTCCATTATGAAAGGAGAGAATAGATGTCTTAATTTTGTCTTTTCTCAGTTCCTTACTAAACTCCATACCAATATCCTCAGTGATTTTTGAGGGGATAATATTTTTGGGAAATTCCTGTGCTTGCTGCAGTTACAGTCATTATCCTCAGTAGTAAAGTGTTTGGTAGAAATTCTGAAAAACATTCATAATCTCTGTATTTTCACGACACCAATTATTATTATCTTGAATTAGGCCAATTACTTCTCTACATTGTTTCTGTTTTAGACAATGAAAGAAGAATACGGTACCTCTGTCCCCTTCATCCAATTCATGCCTGCTCTTATTCTGGTCCCTTGGGCTCAAAGAGGCTGAAATCTCTTGATATTGTGTTTATTAACTTTAATCTGTTCATTAAGGTCATTATCATCAGAATTATTTTGGATTTTGTTCCCAATTTCTATTAAATCCTTTTGAAGCTTGCATTCCTTCTTCCTGCTTTCTATGGCTTTCCTGTTCCCCACAATCCTAAGCATTCTCTGCAAATTATCTATCAGTGAGTTCCAATAGGTTCTTTAGTCCCCTCTGCCACTAACTGCTTTTGTGATGCTTCTGAGTGCAGCAATTCCATCCACATAATCCCGATTCTTCAGAAGATTAGTGTTTAGTTTAAAGATCCCTCCTTTAGAGTTGGTACATATACGACTATTCTTTTTAAGCAGAATTGAGGCTTTAATAGGATGATGGTCTGACAAGGCTCCAGGAATAACTTGAACAACATTGTTATCACTGTTTCCAACAAAACAAATGTTGTCTCCTTGTCCATAAAATCTATCCAATTTACAATAAACTTTTCTACCCGTGCCTTGTTTGTTGTACATGTGTACCAGATTCCCTTACTATCATTTTTCTTACCTTCTAGAGGATCTATCAACTTCAGCATTTTTTTCATCCTTCTCCAAAAAAATTACTTAGTTCCTTTCCAAGCCCAAGGATTCCCTCCTTTTTTTCATCCTTCATTCAAGGAATCCTAGGGAGAGAGTTGGTCATCCATTGCCACAAGGTGGCCCTTTCTTGGTGCTCATTAGGTGCATAGATTGCACAAATTCAAATTTCTCATTGTCTTTTGTTACTTCTAGCCACAGGCATCTATTGTAGGGGGAGAATCCATGGTTAGAGATAAATTTTCTCCAATATTCATCCACTAGCACTGCTATTCCTCTTCCTTACTCATGATCAATATGAAAGATTTTGGATCCTCTCCAAATAAATTTCAGACTATTGATTAGGTGAAATCCAACCGCCTTAACTTCTTGAAGGAGTAAGGAATCCACGTTTTTGTTTTTATTGCAAAAATTCCCAATAATATACTTCCTATCCGGGGATTCAAGACCCCTTATATTCCAAATGACACGATTGATCATAGATAGTTTTTAGGGAGAGACTCTGATCTAACATTTATGCATAGGTTATTTAAAAAAACAAGGAGCTCATTCCCTTTACCTTTTCTTCCATCTTTGACTGCATTTTTTTTCCTACTCTTTGTTTTCCTCTTCCTCCTACCTCTTCCTAATGTACTTTTTTTATCACCTCTCCCTCTTCTTTTCCAAGGGCTTGATTGGGAATATTAAGACATTCAATGTCTATCATCTTTTCCTTGTCATCACCATCTGTGAGTCCACCCTAAGTTTCTAAGGGATAAGCTGAATCAGTCTGCAATGATAAAGGGCTAGTTTCTATATTTTTTTCCTCATTGATAACATCCAAGCAAGTTGCATTACCCTCACCAACTAGAGATGGGTTACTCTTTTCATCATCTATGGTAGAGACTTGTTTAGTGATATTGTTTTCTTCTTCAATTTTGTTTGGCTCTTTAACATTATTGTTTAATGCAACCCCATTCTTATCTAATGTGTTCCCAATACTTGAAGAGTCAGGGAAGGAGTTAATTGTTCTTTGTTTGACTTTGCTCAATTCGTTAAGTTTTTCAAGGAGTTATTTGTTGCTTTGTTTAGTAGTATCAATCTTTTAGAATCTTCATTATTGTTATTAGTGGGCTCAACAATTTTTTATGTATCTTTAGGAATAATGGAATTTTCCCTCCCAACTACCTTTTGACCAATGTTTCCCAATCTTTCTTCTGAGGATGACTTCAATGGGTTAGGTTGTTTCGGGCTCTTGGGCCTAGAAGGATTATTCGTGATATTAACAGTCTCCCTTGTTAGAATCTCATTTTGCAAGTCCCCATAAGAGCCATCCTCAGGAGGCCTATTGGGAATGATTTTTTGAACAGGAGGTTTGGGGTATGATCCACTGTTAGTTTTTCTATTAACAAAACTTTTAGGGCAATCCCTCTTGTGGTGCCCATTTGATTTACATAATAAGTAGGAGTTAGGGCCTCCAATGGCCTCAATTTCATAGGTATAAATTTGCTCATCTAATGGAAATTCAATGGCATCTGGGATTTGAACCCCTTTATTGAAGGAGATTAAGATTCTGGCATTAAGATGAGGCATAGTTGCCTTAGTTTCTTCAATTTATAGGGTTTTTCCAATAGGTTTGAGCAATTGGGGGAGAAATCTCTAGCATTGTGCTTGAACATTCTTTACATTAATCCACCTTAGGGTCGAGCAGAACAAGATTTCGTCTTGGGGGACATTGGTGGCCTAGGGAATGGCCTTGAATAGGAATTTTCTCACATTCCAAAACTTCTTCTCAAAAACCTTTTCCTGCATTGTATAGTTCTTTAAAACAATAACAAGTAATCCTTCTGTATCATTTTGCATAATGAAAAATAAATTCCTAATTTTTTGCCCAACATTGAAATGAGCTAGTTATCAAAAAATTTCCAGACAAGAAGAGTATTATTATCTAAGAAATTGAAAAAATGGCCACATTCTTAAGCCTATATTCTTCTTTTTTGATGGTAGCAACCATTTTACATTAGGGCTAAGTTTTAATATGCTAGGACGCAGAGAATCCTTACCTCCCTCTATTTGGGGGTTGATACTTCCCCTTCCTTGAGCTTTGAGAGTCCCTAAACCATGTTTTCCGATTCCCACATGGAAACAAACTTCTTCTGGTGCTTCTTTAGCTTCCTCGGATTGAAGGGCTTCCTTAAAGGTTTTACTATTTTGGCCTTCTTCATGCCATTTAATTTCATCTTCCTTAGGATTTTCTCTCTCCTCAAAATTCAAGGTATGACAATCCATGTGATGTATGCAGGAGCCAAAAAAAATGTGCAAGGTCTCATTTAAGCCATGGTTAGGGTTTACTCATCACTAACAAGACACAAGCATAGGCAAGAAATGACACACCATATCATAGACTACCAAAACCAATGGCTGTTGTAAAATGGAAAGAACACGTAATACAAGGGAAAAGGAACCTTATAGATGTTGAGATCCTCGAAAACCCTGCGGAGGGTCCCATTGATGCAGACCTTCTCTACTTCGCTCAATATAATATTTATATCATTAATATAAAATATTATACTATTGTTATTAATAAATAATAAAATTAATATATAATAAAGTATTGATAAAACTAATATATAATGTTAGAACATAATAATTAAATTATTGAAATAATTAATAAAATTAAGAACACTAATTTTGTTTGCTAAAATCATTTCCAAATGAAAGTAATCGCACAAACTATTCACTCCTTGTGTGTACGAAATTCGTGGCCGTCTGGCAGAAATTCCGAAATAGATTTAACTTTTAATATTCATGGGTCTAAAGGAATTCTACACCTTCATGATTATGTGATTACCAATGAGGAAAATTCGACATCATTTTTCCTAAAAATGTTAGATTTATGGAAATGGATAATATTCCTTCTGTTGGTTCCCAAAACCACAGATTGGAAATCCAAGAGCTATGCAAATTCTCCTATAGGATTCCTCAATCAGTCTTGGCCAACAAACGGGAATAATCTAATTCCCTTGCACTTTAGGCTTTGCAGAACCAAGGCAGGTAAGCCTATACCTTAACCAGACTTCCTGGCTTAAGGCTTTTTATAGCAGATAGCAACATATGAAAACTTGGGTGATCTCCTTAAAGTGGCAAGTAATCTTCTAGGAAAATCAGATCGTACAATGAATAAATGCAGGAAACTTTGAATTACTTGTTTAGAATTGGGTTCTTTCAAATATAGGGTTTAATGTATATGAATGGAGATTATGATTGACAAAACAATGAACTTCACACCTTTAAGATATTCCCTGATTTATGAAACAATCCTTAGACCAGTCCCTATCCAATATTGGGCAGATAGAGTCACTCCTTGTCAGATTTTCATGTACAAATCTTGAGAGACAACATACACCATCCACTACCACACATATATATGAAAAGGATCTTCTACAATACAAATCTTAGTCTAATTGAATTTAATTTCTCAAAGAGAACCAATTAGACAAAGTTACATGGACAACACTTCGCATGCAATCTTTGATGATCCAAATATACTGCAACACTAATCTCTTCAATAAATATATTAAAAGGTAGCAATTGAATCTGAATCAATAATCCCAGAGGACTAACTTGATCAATTTTAATGAACAATTCTTCAATTTGGACAGAAAAAAGAGTCTTTGTATTAATTTCAAAAAAGAGGTACAATTGATTTGTGCTTTAGTTGCATTATTATGCCTATCCTACAAATAGTATTTTTTTGTTCTTCTCCTCCCTTTACATTTTACACCACACATATATATGTGGTTGAATGGTTTTCACACCCCTTCAGGGTGAAAAGACACCACCCTACATTAAAATCAAGAAACTTTTTTTGAAAAACTTAATCAATAAATTAACTAATAACTACCTATCTTTCGGATTTAGTTTTGGTCGAAAACCCAAAACATCTCGTGAAAAGCTAAGATTATGACTGTAGCTTGGAAATTGGATTTTCTGAACTGGGTCGTTTTTAGATTTGCAATTTTCGCTTGTTTGCACCCTCTGTCGACATCATTTTTGAAGCATGTATAAATTACAACATTTCTGAAGCATGTTTTTCTCAGGAATTTTCTTCTCATAGAATTCGTTCTGATTTGCGAACCTCAGAGAAATTGTATCAATATATCTTGTGCCAATTTATCCTTTTAAGCATCAACTTCAAATCTTCTGACAAATCCTAAGATGTACATAATCATAATTCCATTGTTTCTCAAGTTTCCCCTTTTGGTTCATTGCGAAATAGCGAAATTTCTCTACTTCTCGACTGTTATTAATGTGGCCCGCGAAATAGCGAAAAATCGCTATCTCGCACATCCTTACCCCAGCATAATAGCGAAATTTTGCTATTTCGTGGTTGATGTTTTGAGAACCTACGAAATAGCGAACCATGCCCCTTTTGACTCATTTTAAAAGGATTTTCATCATAATTTTCCAAATATAAGTTTCTCTTTTACCAAACATAAAAATGTGGCACTTTTCCAAGCTTCAAAAAAGAAAATTTTCAGGTGATCCAACACCTCCCACGATTAATATTCCTCCCACTACTAATATGGATGAAATCATTATCGAAGAAGATCCCGTGTGGACAAGATTCATGGCAGTCTGGCAGAAGTTCCGGAAAATTCTTGGCAGAATGTTTGAAATTCTTCCTTGATCCACCTGGATTTGGCAGGGCTGAATCCACTGTCAGGTTTCGTACCCTTCTTGGATTGGTAGTGAACTGGGACAGGACTCGGACCTAGTTTGAACCGGACCAGGACCTGGGGGCCCAGGGGGAAGGACCCAATATCCTAGCTTAAGATCATTGTCGCTAGGTTGTGCATATCGTCAAAATTTGCAGAAGTCTTAAATTCATGTGCTACAAGATATACACACAATTAGGGAGAAAGAGAGACCCATACACTTGGATTTTATATATTGCACACCCACACTTGTACCTGCATACCGTACAAATTATAGCATGTCTTTATATATTAGACATTTAAATATGATTTAGAAATTCATTTACTTTTTGCTTTTTAAGTCTTCAGATTTTCCCTCTATTCACATCCGCTCACTGTTATTCATATTCAGTTGTTCTCAAAGTGATTCAGGTTTTTGATTTCTATTTCTGGATAAATCATCTTGAAAAGTTAAAAGAACCAAATAATAATGCTGTTGTTAATGTTACTTTTTTTTGCAACTGGCTTATTTTGTATTCTTTTTTCTATTGCTAAAGAAAGATCTATCACCATTTGTTTCTTTAGGACAACTTTTCTTATGCTATCTAGGTTCTATAAATAGTTTTTTCCTTACGATGTTTTCGATTGCCTGGCCTTTATGAAGAGTTTCTGCATGTAAAGCCTGGGAAAGGTGCAGCTTTTGTAAGAACAAAATTACGGAATTACGTGTCGGGCAACACAGTTGATAAAACATTCCGTGCTGGGGCATCAGTAAGTTCCTCTATTGTTTTGTATTTATATTTTGTGATTATTAAGTCTATGAAATCTGCAGCTTTCTACTTTTCAATGTTAAATTACAAAAGGTTGCTATTGTTGGCTCACAGCCAGTTTGAACAGATCTATGGTTTTGGTTCTCTTTGTAGCTTGCACAGGTAGCTGGTGACTAGGGAGGAGACTCCTTCAGTCATAGGTTTTACCGTGGAGAGCATGGAAACTTTAATTGCAAGAATATAAGGAATTTGAAAGGCTTACCACTGCAACTTTTGGAAGTATAAAATTATGAACAAATGCATCACAGAGCAACATTTTGTTTTCATGATCATAAAGAGGTAACAATATAGGTGACCAATGCCTAATAATTTTTACCTATTATCATCAGGATAGAAAAACAATAAGAATATATCAATATTTTTAATATGTGGATTCTCTATTATTGAGTACGTTACTACATGTGTGAAAGGAAAAGAAAGGTATCTCCTGTTTTCTAAGACAAATTCAATTTGAGATTACTTTCTTACAGCAATCTATACAAAGAGTATCCAACAATAAAAATCCATGATTGCCAGAACCTAGACTCGATTGAGTGAATTGAATGAAGGGAACAGCAGACAAAGCTACAACAACACACTTCATTGAAATCAGCAATATAAAGCTTGAGTTTATTAAGAAAAACTAGCTAGGATGTCGGTTCAGGTTCAAGTTCGGGTACGAAGGACCGGTTTGCCGATATGGCAAAATTTTGAAAAGGGGTTTGGGTTCGTTAGTACAAAAACATGTAAAAATTAATTATATATATATATATATATATATATATATATATATGCAGCGTAGAAGCATGATTGAAGATTAGAATGTCACATAGTATCATAAAAACATTTAAACAACAAAAGCATTTGTAATCATAGCATCATGAATCATGATCATACCATCATATACTTCAAGTTCAACATCAAAGATTCAAAACATTAAAATTAAATCATAACATCATTTAATGTCCCCATTTTTGTGAGCATCAGAGTTCGAAGGATTAGCCTATTAATTTACCCTCGTAGGCTAGTATGGTTGGTTAGAGGGTCTTTTGAGGGATGCAACTTCTCCAGTGGTCAGAGTTTTGCAGGTTTGGTTTTCGTTTGAGGTCTCCAGGACTCCGTATGTAGTAGTTGCTATTTATAGCACGCCTTTCTATTTATAGTAAGTTTTGAGAGGCTCAGAGAGGGACCCCTGCTATTTTTAGAAATGGGGTATGGTCGTATGCGGCATGATCATGTTAGCTCCCAATTCAGACGACGTGCATAGATGATGAGTAATAATGGAGATATTAATATTTATTTGGCTGAAATAAATATAAATATTTTTGGGCGTATATTATTAAGTTATAATATAATTTTATATTATAACTTAAGTCACTTAAGTGAAGGGTCAAGTTATAGATGGGGCCAAATGAACAATTAATTTTAAAAGAATTATTTTGTGCACTAACTATGGAGTTTTAAGTTAAAAAATTAAAAGTGGGAATATATCTTTTATTCCACATTGGCCAAGAAAGTGTTTGAGCTCTCACAAGAAAAGAATAAAAGGGAATTAAGAGCTCATTTTTAGGGAGATATATTACGTTGATTGCTTGATTTGATATCCTTTCTCTAGAGCATTGGAGTTTGTGAGAAATCAAGGGTTTCAACAGAGTTCTGAGCTTATCGACATTGGAGAGCATTGTTTCTTCTTTGTAGCAGTAGTCAGAGGGTGTGAAATATTCACCTGATATTGCTTATTGGGTTGACTTAATACAGAGGTCAGCACTGTACTGATTGGAGAAATAAATTTCAGAATTTATTGATAGATTGAAGGCATATTTTATGGCAGATTAAGGGCATCAGTTTGAGAAGCTATTGGCTGTTTATAGTGGTTTGAAATCATTGTTTTTGCTGGTTCTTCATGTGCCCTACCTACTCTTCCATATATAGTATGGTTTTGTTGAAAGAGGCAACAAAATATTCAATAAAAATCATAAGGAATGCCTAGGGCTACAATAGGGTTTGGCATCATCTCTTGAAGTTTTGCTGTTGATTGCTGAAGGGTTTTATATTCTTGACTTGCTTTTTTGGCCAGCACTTAATAAAAGGGCTTCTTTTACTATCCGGGTATGCCATTTGATTTTAACAAGTTTTTGCTCTATAAATAATGAAGAAGAATAATTGAAATCTTTTGTTTCGTTCCTTAGTACTTAGTTTATAAATTTCAGAAGTTTTATTTCAGCATATGTATTGCTTTTTATGTCAAACCATCTCAAAAACAAAAAATAAATTGGAAAGCAATAAAACTGAAAAACAAGCATAGTCAATTCAGTAGTTAGAGCCATGAAGGGTTCTTACACATCAGTTCAAGTATCATTGTTTGAAGTTCAACTAATGGATTAAAATTTATTGATATTCTTCTTCATCTTCATCTTCTTCATCTTCTTCATTGGCATTAGTTGATTCACAAATAGAGCTAAGGCTAATGGGATCAGCTGCACTAATAATAGTATTGGCATCAAAATCTTCAAATTCATCAAGTGCAAGCCGAGAAGTGGACGCATCCAAGTCTGCAAACTCTGCATTTATATCCCACCTCTTCGTCTCCCCTTCATTGTATTGTTTACTCTCGTGTGAGACGAGATGCAAGTTGTAATGCACAAAGACCAAGTTCTCTTCTCTTTTTGATTGCAACCTATTGTGCTTCACTGAGTGGATGAAAGAATACGCGCTCCAATTTCTTTTTGATGTAGATGAACTAGCAACCTATGAAGACAAGACAAAGTAAACAATTAGAATAAAATTTAAATTATTAATCTTATAAAATAAAAATTACATGCTAGTCATGAAGATAAAGTAAACGAAATATTTTTAAATAAAACTTGTGATATAATTCTGATTGCAAGGGGCTGCAGCATTTGGAATATTTGGCCATGGTGGTACCACCAACTATGAGCATCCTTCCTAAACCGATGATGAAGAGCATCATTACTTAGACCTCTTGCATTCACAAACTCTATGAACTCATCCGTAATCAAATCTCGCATATCATTAGGAAGGAGTCTTTCAAATGCTGCCTTGTACCCATCAGACACTTCTAAATCTCTATATGGTGGTAGCCTTCCTTGTAGTTCAATATATTGGGTGCTATAGTATTTGGGCGTCAATGCATAGGCAAGCAAATGTAGAGGAGTGGTCATTTTGTTCCATCGTTCTACAACAATTGCTTGCAATTGTTTGAAGGTCTCTTGGGGATCTTGTTCTTTTTCATTTACAATTTGCTTGATCTTCTCAAGCATTGAGTCTATGCCATCATAGATCTCTCCAAGGCAAGGCCTATCAATGTCAGTGTACCTAAGCATGCTCATAATGGGCTTGGTGAACTTAATGAGATATTCCACATGTTCCCACCATGAGTCATCCAATATCCTTTGCTTTATTTTGGTTGCTCTCTCACTGTTGCTTTGCCTCCATATAGCCCAATTGTTGCTGATTACCATATTGCAAAGTGCCTCTTTCACTTGCACAAGTCATCTCAAGACGATTAAATTTGATGTGAAACAAGTCTTTGCAACCTGCAATATAAATTAGAGCCCAAAAAATACAACTATTAGATACATAATACATACTTTAAAAAAGAATACACATTACACAATCAAAATATGAAAATCAGAAATTGTAAGATACTAATTTAAAAAAATAAATTAAATTACTAACTTGAGTTCAAGTTCACTTACCTTCAGTAGCTCCAAACGTGGGAACATTCTAAATATTCCTTGAGTCATGTGGTAGTTTGTGACAAACATCTGGATGTTCTCAGCCTCTGCATACACCTCTTTGATCCACCCAATTTTGTTCCCAATCTTTTATAGCATAAGATTGAGTGAATGGACCGTACAAGGTGTCCAAAAGATATGTTGATATCGCTCTTCAACCTACAAACCAGAAGCTCTACAATTCTTTGCATTGTCCGTTATGACTTGTACAACGTTTGTAGCACCCACTTGTTCAATGACAAAGATGAGAATATCAACAATAAATTGGCCATCTTTTACTTGCCCCTCACAATCTATGGATCTCAAAAACATTGCCCCTTTAGGGGACACTGCCATGACATTGATCAAGGGACAATTTCGTGCATCTTTCCACCCATCTGAAATAATTGATACCCCTATCTCAATCCATGAATCCTTTATGGGCTTTAATTGTTCATCAATCCCCTTGACCTCTCTATCCAACAAGGTGGTCCGTTCTTTCTCATAACCGGGGCCCTTATACCCTCTTGGAGCTTCATTTGCACCCTTCAACATCTTCTTCTAGTATGGAGAGCGAACGACATTAAAAGGCAGCCCATTTGCAAATAAGCATCGCCTCACATCAATGTTGGCAATTTCCCGACTCATTTTGAAATGCAGTTTCCAATGGTCCCTTTCTTTTGTGTGTAAGGGGTGCTTCAGTCTCAGTATTAGGGCCAACTGAGGTAGTATAAAAGGGGTGGTCTTCTATCACAATATTTGTAGAGGGGGGTTGCATTTCCTTTTCTTTTTTTTAACCTTTACTGCCAGTGGTTGTAATTTGTCTACGTGCTTCTCTCTCTTCTACCACCTCAAGCTCTGCAATATATTTTAATACTGTTGCATTTGGTATAGGTGCATTTTTTTTTCTAGGGCATTTCATGACTCCTGTTCTAGGGAATCCACACAAATGGCCTACCACCCGATAATATGAACTATTCCTTTCTACATCACAACCCTTACATTTCCAACATAATCCACCACCTCCTGGAAGGGGTCTTATAATGTCAACACACTTCCACAAAGGAATCATAATGGGGTTCTATTCTTTGAGTTTGTTTAGTATTGGCATAGCCTACGGAGGAAGAGGTAGATGCCATTGTAGTTCCTTTTCCTATGGCAAATTTTTTTATAGATATTCAATGTAAAAGCAAGAGAATAAAATATTCTAAAAAAATAGGTAGATCTTATGGACAATGAAAGAGAAATGAAAAAAAAAAACTTAAACAAAAACAAAGCAAATGGAAAAAGAACTTACCTTTTCCACTCATTGTAAGCTTGCAAAGGTGTAGGAATGAGGCACAAACAGTTGAAGAAGATCCACAAATCAATTTTCCAACTCGCACAACCACCTATTTGCTCTAGCTCAAGAGAAAATAACCTATTTGCACACCACAAATGAGAGTTAGAAGTCAGCATAAGCCTTTCAAAACAACTTTTTAAGGTTGTGGATCTCAAAAAATTATTAAATCTGCAAAAAAAAGTGTGTTGGCCACTGACTTTGACCATTCGCAAGCCGAAATTTGTCATTGGTTCGATCGGGGTCCGTGAATTTTCACGTGGTCCACCCAGGTTCGACCAGCCCATGGTGTGGTTCGAACCAGGCCTATGTGGACCGGACCCTGTCCAGACCCATAGGCGAACCAAAGTAGTACCATGGACCATTTCGAACCGTGGCTGGTCCAGGGTCTAATTTATGCGAACCAAACATCCTAGAGAAAAAGTAAAACAATTCAATTTACTTGCTCTATCCATACATGGGATCACACAAATTTTGATCAATAATATCAATGGAAAATAGGCATAAAAATTGCTATTGCATAAAATTCTAAGTGCCAAAAACACTCAAGTTTACAAAATTTTTGCATGTGATTTATTCAGGATGAATAAAGAGCATACTGAAAATTCCTATACTAAAAATTGTTTGGTTGCACACAAAGAAAGTCTTAAATACAAAATAGTCTTTAAATGCATTGAAATAGCATGTGTTTGAATAATCTTGTAAAATATCATCTCAAAGTAGTTGTCTCCTAAAATAGCAATGACTAAAAATAGTCGTGGCTAAAAGTAGCTAGTGTAATGGTTGGCTCCTCCCAATGATTTTGATGCAGCACCTTGGAACAAAGCTGAAACCTTAATGACCATTGATGACTTCACCAAACAACCTTGGCGACTTTAATCCGATTCCTTCCTTGAAACTTGTAAATTTTAGAGTTCTACACTAGATCTTGTTAATGATAAAAACCTTATAGGAGACAAATCACCAATCTTGAAGATCTTTGGATGAAGAGTGAAGGAAATGATAAGGTTCTACACACCTTCACGTTAGCTACTTTAGGTGTTGGAGTAATGTAAATAAATGTTGATCCTTGGAAAACTGTAATGAAACTTGAATGATCTGCTGCTAATGATCAACAAAATGCTTGTAAACTTGCTCCAATGGCACCCTTCCTTGCTACCAGCAAGATCCTTGTTCAACAATCAAATGTTTTTGTGAAAATGAAGAAGCTTCCTCTCTCATGTAGGTGTGCTTTTGGACGCCAAATGCACCACTTTTTGTGTGTCTTCATTTAAAAGTTGCATTATCCCATTTAAAGGTGCACTTTTAAGCATTATTAGACCCTTCTTTCACCTAGAAGTTGCCCATTTCTCTCCTCCAAGCACACACATTTGTGATTTTTGCACTACTTTTGATGTGTTTTTGTGTTGGCCTAAATGATTGAGCTCACTTTTGGGTCTTCAGACACTTTTCCTTCTATTTCATGTTCACTTAAGTGATTTCTCTTGCAATAGTGCACTTTTTGGATCTTCATGCGTTTTCCCTCTTAGTTTCATATTCACTTACGTGATGTTCCTCACCGAAGTGGACTTTTTTGGTCTTGCTGCATTTTTTCATACTAAAATCATGGAGTGCTTTGCTTGGGGCCTTCATGCACTTTTTCTTATATTTTTATTGTTAAGATTCACTTAAGTGAAAAGTGAATGAAGTGTTCATTTTGGGTTCTCTTCTACACTTTTTTGTATATTTTCATGTTAACTTTGTCCTTTTAGTGTAAAAGCATCTCCTTTTATCATGTAGGTAACTTTTTATTCTAACTCGATATTGGCATTGAACAACTAATGCATTTTAATTTTTTTTTAATAACAAAAAAAAAGTAATGCATTTTTTTCTCTAAAAGTTCACATTTTGTTCTAATTTTAAGTTGACATGCTATACCCTTTACCGAATTTCACTTGAGTCACTTTTAAGACCGCAAAAACAACTTGCCATTTGATTTATTAAGCCTTCTTTCACTTAAAAGTGCACCTTTTGACATTCTATGCACTTTTTCCACTTAAAGTTCACTGAAAATGACCCTTCTATACTTGAGCACATGCTTGAACAGCTTGTGCACCTTTTTTGTGTTTTGTCATTGAATTCTGGACTTCTCCTTGAGGGGTTGCAATACATGAGCCTTGATGTACCATTTCTTTCAATTTTTCCACTAAAATTGAATCACTCAGTGTATTGGCATGTTCCAATGGCCTGAATGTACCACTTCCATGCCTAAAACCATTTTGCCTTTCCTTCCTCGTCCAAGTCCTAATCTTTGCTGTGCCTGGTGCATTAGGAAACATTTTTTGTTAGTCCTATAGAGACACTGATTGGAAACAACAAAAGCAATCTTCATGACTTTGGGAGACAGGGATTCCATTGTGGTTCACAAAATGAGGAATGCCAAGCATTTGACTTGAAAGATGACTCAATATGAAAAGTTTCATATGGTTACAGCATGATTTTAATGAGTTCTGCAGCTCTGTGCCACTCAGCAAGCTTTCCAAGTAACAGCCATTGGTTATCCAGTAGCAAATTGGAATTTATGAACATTATGTTGGAAGGAGTCTTCCATTATGCATCAGATTCCCATGATAAAAGGAAAAGTTTTGGATAAATGACACTTTGTGAATTGGGGCAGTTGTGGGCCCTATCCTTATTTTGTAGAGATTATTAGCTGTTAGACATTCCCATGTGTGGCTAGCCAAAAAATAATGTTTGTTTTTGGTCATGCCTCGAGTGACTTGAGACGCCCCTATATTTGATTGTTCATGTGGTTTGTGTGCTGATATTGTTCATAAGTTGAACTTACCATACTCTTTCATTAAGGATGATGCTTCCTTCCATGCTAATCCCTTGTAGTAGTGATTTGTATATGTGTAGTGTTCAATTCATATGTGAGGGAGATAAGTTGTGGCTTTCCAGTTCCAACATGGCTAAAGAGATCAACATTCCAATCCTTCTAAAGAGATCAACATTCCAATCCTTTACTAGAATCAATTAGATGATTAGCAAGGTAATTGTATCTAGATGTCTCCAAGCCCTAAGTTACCGGATTCGTGGACTGTAGGCTGGATCTAGGTCCGGTTCGCACCGGATATGAGTATTGGTTGGGTTTGAGATGGGGTTTGTGAGGACTTATTAACATCATGCCATCTTGTCTCAAATTGATTTAAGCAACACAATATTGCTCCGAAGAGAATGTTTCCACGAAATAATAAAACATAGCCTGTTCTGTCTACTCGTCCACTGTAGCATATCCCTGTATTGCCAAGAACTTATTTCTGGCTGTCCTTGAGGTCTTTTGATTAAATCCTCCACCAGTCCCGCATTAATTTTCATGGTACTGATGAGTAAAATGTGTAGTAGGAAACAGAGCCATAACCTGATTTTGGTAGGCACAATAACCTTTGTTTCATAACCAATCAACATCTTCGAATGAATCGTATCTTCAAACCAACATTCTGACAGTTGCCTTCTTGTAAAAAATAGATTAGAGTCTTCCAAGTTTTATTATATTATTGTTTTATTTTTAATAATTTAAATTTAATGTGTAAAACATATATATTATTTTAATTATTAATTTTGCTTTTTATAATTTTATTATTAGATTATATATTAAATTTATTATATCTTAACTTTATTATTTATTAATATTAATTTTCTTTTATAATTTTGTCATATCATATATTGCATATATTAATGTTTATTATTCATAATATATATATATATATATATATATATATATATATATATATATATATATATATTGCATGTTTTTGTACCAACAAACCTAAACCCCATTTCAAAAATTTTCCATACTGGCGAATGAGTTCCTTAAACCTGAATTTGAACCCGAAGCTAAACTGACAACTTAGCCCAAGTCCCAAAATATTTGGCTGATTTTGGGTGTGAGATTTCCTGCTCAAGCTCTCCACCAATAACCAAGTTTGGCTTCCTCGATTGACATGCCAAGCTATAGATCCTTGAGAAGAAATGCCTCTTTATCAATATTTCTATATATCTAAGCTACTAAATCCTCTTGAAATTCCAATGATTTTGGGTATGAAACATTTTAGAATCAGAATTGGAATGGATTCATCTATGGATCTGCATAGGACATGAGATTGTTTAGTTTGAATCATTTGGAATCGTTTTTGGGCATACTTGGGCTACTCTAGGTCCATTGGGGTGATTCCAAAATGATTCCAAGGCCATTTGCAGCTTGGGGGTTTGTGTAATGGGCATGTATGATGTATAGGGAGGATGGATGAATTTTGTGGGCGATGGCTACACTAAAGGAGATGGGTTGGGGCTGGAAATGGTGGAGATATTTGTGCCAGTGTAAATGGTGGAGATGTTTGTGAATCCAACTTGCTGGTGCTAGCACAATTTTTTATAGGGTTTCTAAAAAATGTTAATTTATATAATATTTTCTTAAATTTTATGTTTAAGTTGTTTTATGCATAGAAGCATAAATCATTTGGGGAATTATCAGAAAACTAGAGGAGTAGGATCTTTTGAGAAAATCAGGAAAAAAATGGATTTACAAAAAAACGTGAAAAAATGAAGAAAAACAGTCAATAACTACTTTCAAAAATAAAATTAAAGGATGTTTCCATAGCATAGATCATGAAGTTTAGATGATAAATGACTTATATAAATGATGCAAAGCACTTGCACAACCTCTTGATATATTTTTAACTTGGAGGACTCAAAGTTTTAACATTGATTTTGTTTGTATAAATTTCAATCAAGCTATGATTTGAAGTAGCACCAGAATATGATGGGGGCTTTCTTAATTTTCAAAATCAGAATGTTTTCTTCGCAAAATATTGTCAATAAAAGAAAATCTTCATATTCATATAAGTAGAATTCATTTTCTAGAAGTCTCTCAAGTTCCTTTTATTATATATACTCAACAAACAATTATATACAAAGTTGGCATGATATACGCATGTGAAGTGATATATACATGTATATACCAAAACAAATTAATATATGTTGAACTTAGAGATTGAAATGCATGAATTATTTAATTTAATTTTGAGTGGAGATTTAAATACCTAGCAATTTGATTAATCGTAAGAACTTATATGTCATAACTGACAAGCCTAAAATGATTATAATGACTATAGTAGGGTTTTTTGTTTAATCCAAAATAAATAAGGCAAAACTTTGTTACCCTACTCTTTTCGATCATATTGCAACTAATAAACAAAGCAGCTTTGTTATGGACTTATTTTGTTTCATATTGCAACAATTTAAATATTTGAAATATATACAAACAAAATCAATGATAAAAAAGAAATAGTATTAATCAAGCTATACAATATATTCAATGTAGAAAGAGAGGAAAATTTTGTATGTAATCGCCTATCTCCTACGCTACTTCTCGACTCTGCAACACTTTGGGATTTTGCAACACTTTTGACCCAACTTTCTTGGCTGCATCTTCAACATCGATTTTGTAGAGAACCATGTCACGTTTTTGCAGGTTTTTCCCGTCAACATTGCTTTTAGGGTTTCTACTAGTTTCCCGCAATTTTTTCTCTGATTAACTATTGCTTTTTGCCAATTAATCTCTTGATAAATCACAAAAAAATGTGTTGAAAGTCGGCAAAAAATTTTTATTTTTTGGGGAATAAATCACTGCACATGCCAACTCTTGATTAATCGCATATAATTGTGATTTTTTTCCGTTTTCTGCTTCTATGCCATTAATATATATTAATAGTCAATAATAATTTAAATTTTGAAACTACTTTATAATATTAATTATAAACTATAGAGTTTCACTACTTTACTATAAAGGGCCTTCTATAATAGTGCATAATAGTTATAATTTTAAAATTAGTGTATAATATTAATTATATATTTGATCTCATCAAAATCCATGAGGTGAGTCGTGAAGAGAGCTCGGGTCATATTGAAACTGCGATTTAGAACAAACTCATTAGGTACTTCAAATGCCCTCCGCAATTTAGGATGATTGAGGCCCTTTCAAATTTCATTGATGACTGCCATTGCTCCTCCTGCTCCTCTGTTTAGGGTTTTCCAGAGGTCAAAAGGAAAACTAAAGGGACAAAATTACAATCTTTTCGCATGCTAGTTCCACATTGATTTCGCTTCCATCCTAGAATCAAACCCTATATTTGAGTGATTTGTCAATCTCGTGAGTTTTTTTGTAGGGTTTCATAGGTTTTTGCAATGATTTTTTAATTATTTTTGCCTTTTTTTAGGGATTTTAATGGGCTTTAAATGCAAAAAGGTTATTGAAAATTGGGTCAATTATTGGTCAACGATTTTTCATGAATTGGGATATTTTCAAGGAAAAAATTGGTTGGTTCTAGGATTTAGGATTAATTGGTTATAATCGGGATTTTTTGCAGATTTCTGTTTCTATGGTTTTATGCACCCCTAAAAAATGAAAGGAAGGGGGTTTGCATATGGAAATAATTTTATAATTTAAAAAGGGTCCTTTGAGGGAAATTGATTATTTTATAATTTCAAATTTCTTAATTTTCCTTGCAAAAGCTATAAAAGGAGGTGTTGGGACTCTTTCTCCACGTGTTGTCGGATTGCACTTGTGAGTTTTTCCATAAATGTATCAATGAACAGCTAATAGCAGAGTTTAGAGTTTTGGATTTCATGATGAAGGTATTTCATTTCTTCTAATAGCAGATATTTTTTGGTGTGTTTGTAATGTCCCCTTTTTCAATGCTAGGACTATTATTCCACTTTTCCTACTTACTGTGTTAAGTAGATATGATTTTAAACAAGTAATGGAAGATAAATATAGATTCTGATCTATTCAATTGGACAATGTCTGATACTATTACGATGCTCAATGTATTTAACTAAAAAATGCAATGAATGTATAATGATAATGTCTAATACTAGCAATTGCAATATCTGATATAGAATTGTATCACATACAATGGAAAATATCTCCAACGATTGTGTAACAATTGTTTATACAAATATGATTACTGCTGTGTCTGATGAGGCACTGAATATATTCAAAGACTGTTGTAAATCAATAACAGTGTACTTGTTGTTGTCTCTGATATGCAACTGCGTGCCTGCAACTATAATGCTGGCTAAATCTGATGTAACAATAATTATTTGCTCCGAGAAGTGCTGTTTACTGAATATGGTGATAGCGTCAGCTGTGTCTGATATAGTAACATATCTATGCACTAGAGATGTTGTCTCTGAATAAATCTTTATGTTCTTGCACCAAGGATGCTGTGAGGCAATATGCTCTAAACAGAGCAATCCGTATAGGAAAAGAAATAAATATATAAAATTCTCTGATGATTCCCTCAATAGCTTCAACCTCCATATATATTTATTACCACCGAAGAGTTGCATAACTGAAAGACATCGTTTCTTCACTTGAGTCCCTTCTAAGAGAATGCATCCCTTCATAGTTTAGTAATCGGTATTGTTGACTATAAACATTTGACCTTAACAGTGTTTATTGTTTATCTATATTCATCCGGGATTAGTAATGGTTGGCCAACCTTAATTATATATTAATATAGATCATCGCATAGTCCCTACTCTCTCTTTGACATGATGCTGCCCAAAACCCATATCCTATTATATCGCCTTCCTCCAAGGAGTTATTGGTTCAAACAACATTGTTGATCTCTCCATTTGTTTTGGGATAATTGCTCTTGAACGTTTATATTATACCAGTTGTCGTCTCTTTCCTCTATATTGTTTGTCTTTGTGCTTACTGTAATTGATAACAAATTGGTATTAGTAATGCTGATTATAACACACCAAATATTAATTGTGGTCTTGACGCTGATTCAACCATTGCATATGTGGTTGGTATATCGTCTTCATGGTTCAACGACACCTTTTACACACATGGTTGGATATATGAACAGGACCATGTGGCTTGCTAAATTTCCATAATACCATGTGTATCAGCTGAACTTTTGTATATTTTGCAATTTTATCTTGTTTAGAGACTTCACAAAATTGCGCTCCTTGGTTGACAGGGATGGGAACATTACAGTGCTGTCTAACATTTTGCAGTGTTTTTGAAGATGATTTGAGGAGTTCCTTGCAGGGTTGTACCTCTTCACCTAGCTAGGCCGTACATGGACTTGTACCTTGCATGAGGGATATTGTAAGAACCCTTCAAGGCCATAACTGCTGAACTGTCTATGCTTGTTTTTTATTTTTTATTGTTTTCCAATTATTTTAGGTTTTTTGAGATGGTTTGACATAAAAAGCAATATATATGCTGAAATAAAACTTTTGAAATTTGTAAACTAAATACTAAGGAACAAAACAAAAGATTTCAATTATTCTTCTTCATTTTTTCATAGAGAAAAAACTTGTTACAATCAAATGGCATACCCGGATAGTGGAAGAAGCCTTTTTATTAAGTGCTGGCCAAAAAAGCAAGTCAAGAATATAAAACCCTTCACCAATCAGCAGCAAAAACTTCAAGAGATGATGTCAAACTCTGTTGTAGCCCTAGGCGTTCCTTCTTATAATTTTTATTGAATTTTTTTGGTGCCTCTTTCAACAAAACCGAATTGTATATGGAAGACTAGGTAGGGCAGATGAATAACCAGCAAAAAACAATGATTTCAAACCACTATAAACAGCGAATAGCATCTCAATCCGATGCCCTCAATCCGCCATAAAATATGCCTTCAATCTATCAATAAATTCTGAATTTATTTTTCCAATCAGTACAATGCTGACCTCTATATGAAGCCAACCTAATAAGCAATATCGGCTGAATATTTTGCACCTTCTGACTATTTCTACAAAGAAGCAACGCTCTCCAATGCGATAAGCTCAGAACTCTGTAGAAACCCTTGGTCTCACACAAACTCCCATGCTCCAGAGAAGAAAATATCAAATCAACATCATATCCCTGAGAATGAGCTCTTAAGTCCCTTTTATTCTTTTCTTGTGAGAGCTCAAATACTTTCCTGGCCAATGTGGGATAAAAGATATATTCCCACTTTTAATTTTTCACTTAAAACTCCATAGTTGGTGCACAAATAATTCTTTTAAAATTAATTGTTCACTTGGCCCCATTATGATAACTTGACCCTTCACTTAAGTGACTTAAGTTATAATATAATTTTATATTATAACTTAATAATATAAGCTCAAAACTATTAATATTTATTTTAGCCAAATAAATATTAATATCTCCATTATTACTCATCTTTGCACGCCGTCTGAACTGGAAGCTAACATGATCAAGCCGCATACGATCATACCCCATTTCTAAAAATAGTAGGGGTCCCTCTCTGAGCCTCTCAAAACTTACTATAAATAGAAAAATGTGCTATAAATAGAAACTACTACATACGGAGTCCTGTAGAACGGAAGCCAAATTTGCAAAACTCTTATCACTAAAGAAGATGCATCCCTCAAAGGACCCTCTAACCAACCTCATTAACCTATGAGGGTCAGTGATAGGCTAATCTATTCTATTGAGTGATGTCAACTAGAAAGGGACATCACAGTCCGCCCTCCCTGAAGTTGCTTGTCCTTGTTGTCCAAAGTGGGAACAAGCAATAGATGTAGAATACCAGAGTCTTCTAAAGAACACCTGGGCTCTCTTTGATCTTCCTCTAGGGAAGAAGCCCATTAGTCGCAAATGGGTGTATAAGGTCAAGTATCATGCAGATGGTATCATAGATAAATACAAGGCCAGATTAGTTGCTCAAGGATTCACACAATGGGGGGGCATTGACTATGAGGAGACTTTTGCTCCTATTGCCAAGATGAGTACAATTCGTCTTCTTCTCACCATTGCAGCTCAATTTGGATGGAAAGTCCATCAGATGGATGTTAAGAGTGCCTTCCTCAACGATGAGTTGCAGGAAGAAATCTACATGACGCAACCTCCTGGTTTCAAGGTTGCCGACAAATAATCGCAAGTATGTAGACTCAAGAAAACACTTTATGGACTCAAATAGGCTTCTCGAGCGCAGTACATCAAGATTGATCAGTACTTGGTTGCTCATGGTTTTCAGCGTTGCCCTTTTGACAATAATCTGTATAGAAAACACTCTAGTGATGATGTTCTCTTTCTTGTTGTCTATGTGGATGATTTGATCATTATTGGCAGCTCAATACATTTGATTGCTGAAATCAAACAAGACTTGTGCAAGGATTTAGATATGGCAGATTTGGGGCTTCTCCATTACTGTTTAGGTGTTGAGGTTTGGCAAACTGGTGATAACATTTTTATTTCCTAGTCTAAGTATGCTAGGAACTTGCTTGACAAGTTTCGAATGCAGGACTGTAAACTTGCTTCCACGCCTATGGAGAAAAGACTAAAGTTGTTAGCCAAGTTTGATTCTCCTCCTGTTAATGAAACCACTTTCAGGAAACTAGTGGGCAATCTCATCTATCTCACTGCCACTAGACCTAATCTCAGTTTTGCAGTGAGCTACATTTCACGCTTCATGACACCTTCCAAGGCTGATCATCGGGTAGTAGTGAAGCGTGTGCTGCGTTATGTGAAGGCACCTCTGATTATGGACTTGTTTACACTAGGGGTCATGATCCTAGACTCAGTGGGTTCATAGATTTAGATTGGGCAAGTTCGGTTGATGATAAAAAATCAACCTTTGGATATGTATTCAGTTTGGGATCTGGTCCGATCACTTGGACTAGTAAAAAGCAGCAGGCAATGTCTCTCTCCTCAATAGAAGCAAAGTATCGAGGAGCAGTTAAGGCAGCTTGTGACGCAGTTTGGCTTCACCGGATGCTTACGGATATGCATATGTCTCAAGCAGGTCCGACTCCTTTGTTCTTTGATAATGAGGGAGTCCTCAAACTTGCCAAGAATCCGGTCTTTCATGAAAGAACCAAACATGTGGACATTCATTGTCATTACATTCAGCTATTGGTTGAAGATGGATCAGTTCAGTTGCAGTATGTTCCAACTGTGGATTAGACTATAGACATTCTCACCAAGCCTCTTAGCCCAGATAAGTTTGCTAAATTCAGGAGGCAACTTGGTGTTGTTGATAGATTGACCATTAAGGGAGGGTATTAGAATATTATTATATTAATTTAATGGTCATCTTTTGTATATTATGTAAATTAGGTAGATAAGATCGTTTCTACGATCTTCTTCAGTTTCTTATTAGAAACTTTCTATTTTGTAGTCTTGTAAATTCTTTATAATGATCTGTTCGATCATTTGTTAATACAATGAATATTTTACCAATTACTTCTCAGTAATAAAACATCCCTTGGGTACAATAGTATAAATTGAATAGTTTATGAAGTTTTTGATACATTGTTTTTGTCAAGTTTAGTTATTTCTTTGAGCTCTCATAAAGTACAGCCAATGTTTTGTATTTTTCCAATTGAGCTGATTTCTGCATGATTATATTCCAAAATAGGATCACATGCGAACTGAGTAGTTTGTTTGATTCATAGAGCTTTTGTGTCCTTTACTACAATACAGGGAAATTATTATAACTGGTTTTGCTGATCAAAGGTGTTCTGTTACTAATGGAAAAATTGACCTACTCACCATTTCTATAGACTTGTACATTTGGTTATTATTATTATTATTATTATGCTCTAACCGATGTAATGCAAACAAATCCAACTGATAATTTCTGATGTCATTTTCAATTTGGATCATCAACGAGTTGCTTTTTGTTTTCCTTTTCTCTGATGTTGGAAATTTGTTTCTATTGTTAGTCTTGTTGTTTTGTAACAATGTCTATATTTGCAGGTGGATGAGGCAAATATGGTGAAGGAAACAAAACAATATACATATAAAGATGGTGAACAGTTTGTGTTCATGGATATGGTGGGATTTCAGTTCTATGGGGGCACTTATTAGACTTGTATAAATTCCAGGATACTTGTGCTTTATCAGTGCATAAGATAGTGTCTATTGCTAATTCTGGTCATGCCCATAGAAATATTAATGTGAAAAATCCCATTTCCCTTATTACGTGTTTACTAACTCATGGCCCTTCAGATTCTTATCGTATTTACTTCTACAGTCAACATATGATGAATCCCGACTAAGCGAGAGAGAAATTGGTGACAAGAAAAAGTGGTTGAAGGAGGGCATGGAATGCAGTGTCCTATCTTGGAATGGGCGGGTACAACACATTTCCTTCAAACTTGTTTTCATTGTCAAAGTCAGCATTAATGCATTGAGGGTATGGGGCCTGAGTATTGAGTTGGACTTGCAATGAATAATAAATCCTTTTTTAAAGATTCCATTTTCTCATGTTCTTATAAGTGTTCAATTGGATTACAATGTTGGCAAGAAGATAATTAAGGAAAAAGTCGTAATAGACTTGCCAATTTTCTTTTGGAATTTTTATGATGAATAGTGCACTTTCTATGTTGAAATTATAAATATTAAAATATAATACACTAGTATGCAGTTACAAGTTGGAAGGTGGGAAGTTCCCAGAGTGAAATGAGATGTCAGAAGAAATGAACAGAGTATTAATACATCTGCTTTCATGCAATGGGTATGCTAGTATATATCAATAAATAGCTGCAATAAAGATTGAATGAACACTTCTTGCAGATAATTGACGTTGAGTTCCCAATTACTGTCAAGTACAAAGTTACTGAAGCGAAGCTGGGGTGAAAGGAGATACAGTACAAGGTCTTTAATACAAATTATCTACGCCTAACTGTTTATTTAATAGTATTATCTTGGTTGACAGATGGCTATAATCACATTGTTGATTGAGTTTGCTTTGTTGGCAGGTGGATCAAAACAAGTTACTTTGGAGACAGGTGCTGTTGTGACTGTTCCTTTGTTTGTCAATCTTGGTGATGACATTCTTGTAGACACAAGGACAGGAACCTACTCGAGTCGTGCTTAGATGCTATTTCCTAATAATTATTTTTTGTAGGTTCCAATTTTTCAGTGGAACAACATTCCAGCTATATTATCAATTTATATATTTGAGTTTGATAATGTGTCCCTTGGCTGCAACTTTACTAATCTTAGTTTTTATATTTTTTTTTTGTGCATCTTTTACTCTATATTTGTGGATTGGTTTCAGATAAACTGAAGGAAATGCTTCCGCAATGATCTAAGAAAAATGTTCATGACATGGGATGTGGTCCTACCATAGGGATATATGTCCTGATTGTTTCTTGTCACATCTGGGTGCTGTGCAAACCATGATGCTCCAAGAAGAGTCCTACACTGGCCTATCACCTAGACCAAGATGACCTAGGAGCTCACCTTACCAGCATCAACTCCTCAAGGAATTCCCATTATATCTGTTGATGGTCAAAGATGTAAAGATACTGGGACATGTAGTGACCATAATAACACTTGGACAACACTATTCTAACTATGCCAAGAAGCACGCGCACATGCGCGCACACAAATGTCTTCTCCATATTACACTCACCTCGAAGAGGTGTAAACTTATCTAATTATCTTCTACCCAAGGGGCATATGAAGACCTCAGTTACCTATGCAACATATCTGCTGTTCTACAAGCTTATCAATCTACTCTTAGTCTTAGCCTATTCTCACTCTAATCAATCTGGCATAATCTTGGCATGCTTTCACAAGCCCTTCCTGATGATGTTTGATTCATGGACATGGTACCTTCTTATAGGCCTTCGTTCCTCAAGACATGTGGCTAAGAATCCTTTTCTGAACGTTTGGCCAAGAGTTCTTTGATCTCTTGGCTGTAGTTCATCCTCATGTCATCACTTTGGTTTGTTATTTCATGCCACCTACGTGCAGCTATTTGGGAGTTGCCTATCAGGCAGTTTCTTCTCTTTGGGTCTTTGAGTAGATATTTGGCTTCCTTCGGCAGTCTTGTCCTTTTGTGCAAACCTTTCTTTAACCCTGATGACCTACACACAACTTTTGTGCTTCCCGAGCCTTAGTTTTTGATTCCTTTGTGTTTTGCATGTGCCCTGTTCTTTACACATTTTGTCCTGTGTTGTATTCTAACCTTACCCATTATTTCTCCTGTGACCGTATCACATCAACCTCCTTTGCATTCTCTGGTCAACAATTTACAAGTAGATGTAACTTAGTTGCTGGTACTTACAAAAACATTTGTAGTGATAACCACTAAGTGATTCTATTATAGAGAACACAAGATAGCTATCAAAGGACTTGTTGAGTTTTTTTATTTTTTGTTTTCTGGACTGGCAATTTTGGTGTTTAGGACGCATTATTGATATTATGTGGGACAATTTTGGACACAAATGAAGAGGTGTTATTGATGCAGAGTGAAATCCTAGTATTTACACATGCTATGAATAACACACACCTCTCAAACCATCTACAATATAGTCCACCTCGTCTGCATCGTTGTGACTTGTTCGTCATCAACAACCAACCATTATTGGTTGTAAACGTAAATACGATCAGAGATTTTGACAGATACATATAGACTTAGAATTGTAGTATCTTAAATAATCACAAAAATCTGTAATAGAAACTAAAGACACTCGTAGATTTAGCAGCTTTAACACGTGGTACTAATCCTCAACAAAATCAGATCTTTAGCAGTAACATTATCATTTGTGGAACTCATACTCTATAAGATAAAATCTGTAGTAGTATTATCATCAAGAACAATTTTATTGTTAGCAGCTTGGATGGACGATGGATCCACCTGGAATAGCTTCCTCACTCACTCTGGTTTCTCCATTGGGTTGATCAAGTAATAGAGTGAGCTCTTTCCCTTCCATTTGGGTTGCTAATAAATGGGAAAATATGGTAAAAATTATTCAGAGGTCTTCTTATTGGTGACAAATTTGTAAATTTGAAGGTAACTCCATAATATGTAAATAGTTTTGCATAGTTAAAAGCAACAACATAACAACTAGAGGATCTCCAAACTACTAACAAAACTATAATACATTCAACTACAATAAAATTTAAAACAAGAAATATAATATAAAGTTTAAACAATTGTCAATTGCATATCATGTATGTATGGAGTAAAGTCTAAAAGTTTTTAGTTAAATAAGATGGTGACGATTTAATGTCTATAACTATATGGACATAGGAACAACTATTTAGTTAAGCTTTAGGAACATGTCTTAATTGTTCTATAATAAAATATCGGTCAAACATGGGTCAATGAGTTTGACTCAAAAACTACAGAGTTGAATCCCGATAGCAATATCACAATTTGACTTACAAAACATCTGATCTACAAGATCTTGCAGGATCCAATTATGCTTCTAATCTCATGCCACTACCAATCTACCATCCAACTGACTACTAAACATCTACCCAAGCTCTCAATATATAGCTAGCTAAGCCACAAGTCCGCCAGTCGGGCTTTAATTACAATATAGGTCCAGACCAATAAGAGAAACCAAAACAAATGCAAGAATGATCAAATTATACAAAATAGTCATAAATAAATGCATCAATAGAAAAACACAGTAGGATACCCTGGTTCATAGAGTAATCCAAAAGACTAATTGAAAACATATAACTTATAACCACAAATAAAAAAGAAGAGCACTTATCTTTATTAATGTTGAAAAAATAGTACATTAGAGTTCATATTGTAGTTTTGATTGAATTATATCCTATGAAAATTCTAGCTTAAACAAGCCAAGGCTGGTAGGCTTAAATTCACTTTAAACTATCAAATTCTCTATGTTGCACAATTGCGTACATAAATAAACAAAGTTCCTCCCAAGGTGGTGAATGATCCTTGGAGGAAAAGAAACAAATCCTCTAATGATCTCTATTCTATAAATCTTGATTAAAGTGGATTAAACTAAGGATTCAAAAGTAATATTTTTGAAATAATGATTATATAATCTACAAACCACAAAGTATGAACCAAATGACAATTTTCAAATTATAGTTAGATCAGTGCCTTCTAAATACTTGGGCTATAGAGTCATAAAACTTTCAATCCTATGTACAATTAGAGACGGCTTTAAGGTAACTGACTCCTATAAAGCGAGACCATCACCTTACAAGCTTCTATTGAAACAAAATTTAAAACAACTTATACAATAGGTCTTAAGGTTTTTAACCCAATTTAAGAGCCCGAAAGGAAATAATAACAGGTTTTCAGACCATGCTACCATTATTCAAATTGTACAAATTAGTCATAAATAAATGCATCAAATAGAAAAACATAGTAGGATACCTTGGTTCATAGAGTAATCTGAAAGACTAATTGAAAACATATAACTTATAACCACAAATAAAAAAGAAGAGCACTTATCTTTATTAATGTTGAAAAAAATAGTACATTAGAGTTCATATTGTAGTTTTGATTGAATTATATCCTGTGGAAAATATCTCCTACTTATCAATTGATGAGCTTAAGGGGCTTTCTAATGAGTGGTTCATAAGGCACAACACTTGGTGAAGGTTTTGCAAATGGGGTTGCAAGCAGAGTGGGTTTAACCATGGAGGAAACTCCGTAGTTAAGCACACTCAAACTGGAGTAGTACTAGGATGGGTGACCTCTGGGAAGTCCCGGTGCTTAACCTTTGTGAGCATCACCTAGATCCAATGAGTGCTAAGTGTTCCATTAATTCTCATGAGAGATGAGTTCGTGTGAACCACTACTCATGAAACATGGATCAATGAGTTTGACTCAAAAACTACACAGTTGAATCTTGATAGCAATATCACAATTTGACTTGTTGTGGCAAATATCTCCTACTTATCAATTGATGAGCTTAAGGGGCTTTCTAATGAGTGGTTCATAAGGCACAACACTTGGTGAAGGTTTTGCAAATGAGTTTGCAAGTAGAGTGGGTTTAACCATGGAGGAAACTTCGTAGTTAAGCACGCTCAAGCTGGAGTAGTACTGAGATGGGTGACCTCTTGAGAAGTTCCGATGTTTTCACCTCTGTGAGCATCACCTAGATCCAATGAGTGCTAAGTGTTCCATTCATTCTCATGAGAGATGGGTTCATGTGAACCACTACTCATGAAACATGGGTCAATGAGTTTGACTCAAAAACTGCACAGTTGAATCTTGATAGCAATATCACAATTTTGACTTGCTGTGGAAAATATCTCCTACTTATCAATTGATGAGCTCAAGGGGCTTTCTAATGAGTGGTTCATAAGGCACAACACTTGGTGAAAGTTTTGCAAATGGGGTTGCAAGCAGAGTGGGTTTAACCATGGAGGAAACTCCATAGTTAAGCACACTCAAGCTAGAGTAGTACTGGGATGGGTGACCTCCCGGGAAGTCCCGGTGCTTCACCTCTATGAGCATCACCTAGATCCAATGAGTGCTAAGTGTTCCATTAATTCTCATGAGAGATGGGTTTGTGTGAACCACTACTCATGAAACATGGGTCAATGAGTTTGACTCAAAAACTACACAGTTGAATCCTGATAGCAATATCACAATTTGACTTGCTGTGGAAAATATCTCCTACTTATCAATTGATGAGCTTAAGGGGCTTTCTAATGAGTGGTTCATAAGGCACAACACTTGGTGAAGGTTTTGCAAATGGGGTTGCAAGCAAAGTGGGTTTAACCATGGAGGAAACTCTGTAGTTAAGCACGCTCAAGCTGGAGTAGTACTGGGATGGGTGACCTCCTGGGAAGTCCCAATGCTTCACCTCTGTGAGCATCACCTAGAACCAATGAGTGCTAAGTGTTCCATTCATTCTCATGAGAGATGGGTTCATGTGAACCACTACTCATGAAACATGGATCAATGAGTTTGACTCAAAAACTACACAGTTGAATCCTGATAGCAATATCACAATAATAAATTAGACATACAAATGGACATTAATATGGGAATGAAGGTAGAAGTTAGTTGTGATGAGGAGGGCTTTGAAGGGGCATGGTTTGAAGGAACAACTATAGGCATTGTAAACAATTCTGATAAACCAAATTTTCTGTGAGATATGATCACTTCATAACCGATGAATGGGCTCGAGAGCCCCTCGTTGAGCAAGTATTTTTAGACTATATGATACCTATACCACTTGTCATTAGTTTGCCTTGATATGCACCTCTTGGGTTTGCAGTTGAAGTTCTAGACAATGATTGGTGGTGGTCAGGTGTGATTGTTGATAGATTTGTTTTGCCACTTAGTCTTGAAGAGTTTTTTGAAGTATATTTCCCTAACTCTCATACTTATAACCATATTCACGCGTGCACTTACGACCAGGGCAAGAATGGATTAGAGGAAGATGGAGACCAACACAGTGGAATTGAAGAGTTCAGAATTACTTTTTGGTTTGAGATCTAGCACCTTTGAAAATGTGATCACATATTTTTGGGGTTTCATTATTTACTATTTGAAATAAGAGATCATATTTTCTCATGTTTTCACAAAATGGCCCTTTAGAACATTTCATTGTCATTATATATCCATTATTGTTATAACATATTCATTTTGTTATTGTTACAATATCTTGGCTCTCATTCTCTCCATTGATCTATAATTCTTATCATTTCTTCACTCAAATTGTTGTTATTGTCTAATTTATTTTCCTAATGGCTATTCTATATGTATAAATATGTATTTAAACATGATACAAAAATTATAAAAACTAATTGATATGTATTATGAATTAACATGTGGCCTTTCAATTCTATATATAAAAAAGCATATTAATTGACAAGTAACATCCATTCTTTTTAAATATTACAATGTTGTTACATATATATAATATAAAGTTTGTTTAGGTTACTAATTTTACATTCTTTCGTAGTAGATATGGTGAGACCAAGGTTGAACTTTGAATCAGAGGAGGCAAGAAGAGAATATCAAAGACAATATATAAGAGATTCTTGTAGACGTTAGCAAGAACAATTGACAGAAAGTCAAAGAGAACAACATAGAATAAGACATAATGAAGTTGATAGACAAAGAATTGGTAGAAGAAAGGTAGAAGTAATAGTGGAACAATTAGAAAATGAAAACCGAGATGAAAAAAATGTTGAAAGAAACAACCATCAACGAACTTCTAAACAAATCCTTCAAAATGAAGGACGTCAAGGGATTCAAGATGATCTTGAACCAAGTCACAAATATAACAATCCACCTAATGTAAACATTCAATTGGATGTTGAAAATAAAGACTCTGCATCCATAGAACATGTTCCACAAACACAGTGATATGAAAATAAAATAGAAATGAATGTTGACGTGGAAGGTACTATGGAAAACATGCCAAGCCCAAATGGTATGGTTGAAACTGAATTTAGAAGATTCCAAATGCATTTTAGACATCAGATAGATAGTTTGAAGACTCCTAATATGTGTCATGTTTGTCAAGAATCGTATCTTGCAATGAAAGTATATCGCACCTGTGAGGGTCCTATATGCAAATAGGTGTAGACAAGAACAAGGAACTCATAGGTTTTCATCTTCAAACAATATGGATCTTAGCTCTCAACCAAAAGAGCTTGCAAAGTTGACTCAAGTTTAAGAGATGTTGATTGTACGTGTTAGCCCTAATACTGCAAGTTACACATGCAACTGGTGGTAAATATAAGTATAAATGACACACTATAAGTTTTCCTCAACATGTAGAACAAATATCCACAGTTTTGCCACATACAATTGAGCATTTGCCAATTATTATTGTTTATAGAAGGGATCAACGTGGTACACATTATAACTTTACTGTAAATAGGGATTGTGTGTACAGAGCATTGAAATACAAAGTAGAGCATGACAAGTTTTATGTAGATGTTAGAATCGATGAAGTTGCTCTCAATGACTTGCCGAGAAATTCTGATTAGAATGTTTTTAATAGATTGAGGACAATCCACATGGAATATGATTTTGATGCAAACATAGTCATATTTGTGGGTCTAGTCATAGAGACAGATGAAGGTAATATAATTCAACACACATCATCCATGGCTTCAAGACCACCTCATGCTCAAAGAGAAATGGAATTAATCCAAGCATGGGTTAACAATCTCGAGATAATTCCATTTGCATTAATTGAATGGTCAGCTATAGGTGCATCACCCATCAATGAATATGTCACATCGGGATTGTTAGATATGGCATTTCCAACATTATTTCCTGATGGAAGATGTGATTGGTTAGAGCCAAGAATGAGGCAAATTCATCTGCATGAATTTGTGAAACATTTGTTGCCGTATAGGGATCATCGATTTGGTAAACATCTAAGGTTTAGGTATTTCATGATGAACATGATAATGAGACATCGTACACAAAATTCATATGTTGTATTTGTAAAAAGGAGTTTTCAAGACATGCCAATTACCATCAATGAGCTACGTAAACATATGGAAAAAAAATGCGACATAATAATTTGGTGGATAGGTTGATGAGATTTAGAACAACTCTAAGAGGCACAATATTGTATTGGTCTAAATGTAAAGAAGAATTAACAGACCTACTTCACCAAATCGACACTCCTACAATTTTCTTCACCTTAAGTGCAGTGAATATGTAGTGGCCTGATTTGCATGTGTTGATGCTAGGAACACCACCAACTAATCCATGAGAAGCTCAAAAGTGGAGAAGACATAATATCATTGACTATTCTCATATAGTTGCACATTACATGCATTTAAAGCATATAATGTTCATGAAAGAAATACTTAAAAAATGTATGAAAGTCAAAGATTTTTGTTGTAGATATGAGTGGCAACATTGGGGTTCACCTCATGTGCATGGCTTCTTATGACTCGAAGGAGCACCAAACATGGACACTATTGACTGGTCAAATGAGGAACGAAAAAGTGCTGAGAAATATTTTCATTCCATTATTCATGCATGGAATCCTAGACATGATCCTCATCAAAGAAATATATAGGTATGTTTTAAGTAATTTAATCATATATATCAATATAACACGATGTTTACAATATATGTTCATATATATTTCTATATAATTATTATAAAATTTTAATATGATATATTACCCCGCAACCATTTGTAGGTTTTCCAACATTTTGGTCAACATCCATGTCCTCAAATAATAGTGCACAACTAGCTAAGATGGATATTGACCATGACTATGAAGAGATAGTCAACTATGTGGAACGACACACAGTCTGTAAGGATGATGCATGTCTACATAGAAAAAGGGGAAGAATGTTTTGTAGGTAATTATTTCATCGATTAGTAAGGTTTACATTAATATTATAAATTAACTATTTACAAAACTTAATCAAAATAGATGCTCATTTGTCTTTGTCTTAGGTACAATACTCCTTGGCCATTGAATTTGAAGGGATCCAAGTTATATAAGGATAGAGAATCGGGTGAAACAAAATTTGAGCCAACTAGAAATGATGATAGAGTCAATTCACATAATCGGTATGTATTGCAACTGTGAAGGGAAAATATAGATTGGAAACCTATTCTTTCAAAACATGCAAAACTTAATCAAAATAGATGCTCATTTGTCTTTGTCTTAGGTACAATGCTCCTTGGCCATTGAATTTGGAGGGATCCAAGTTATATGAGGATAGAGAATTGGGTGAAACAAAATTTGAGCAAGCTAGAAATGATGATAGAGTCAATTCACATAATTGGTATGTATTGCAACTATGAAGGGAAAATATAGATTGACAACCTGTTATTTCAAAACATGCAGTTATTAAATACATCGCAAAGTATGCAGCAAAAGTTGAGAGAAGTTTAGAAACCTATTTTGAAAAGTTGATGCGTTTGTCAAACCTAGAAAATCCTAATGATTTAGTTGCACGAACATATATAAATCTTCTCACAGAAACAGTTATAGAGAGGGACATTGGAGCCCAAGAAACATGTCATATGTTGTTAGAGCTTCCATTGGTAGAGAGTAGTAGAAGGTTTGTTAATCTAAATGTCTTACATGAAGTTTTCAAACCTTTAGTAGTAAATAATGAGGAAACTGATGAACACACCGAATCTTTTGTAGATGGCTATAAAACAAGGCCAATCTGTATGGAAGGTATCACCTTGATTGATGCAGCAAGATCTTGGATATACAATCTTAGAAAAAGAGTAGACAACAAATGAGGGCCAAGGCAAACAACAACTATTGTCAGAGTTTTCCCTAGATTTATATCCATTCCTCCACATAATTCAAGTAAATGGGTGGAGTTTTGTTTATCTGAGTTGATACTATACAAACCTTTTCATAACATTGAAAGAGACATTGGTCATGATAATGATATCGTAGTAGAAAACTGGGAATCACCCAATTATAATCCTTGGCATGTTCAAAGAGTATCACCTATAGAAAATGATGAACTTAGCAGTGATTCTGAAGTGGAAGATAATGGAGCTATTCAAGAAAATACCACAGAGCATGAATGCAAAATCATCTCCAGGCTACATTGTGGTCAACATATGCAGGTTTTTGAGATAGACATGTTAGGAAGAAGAGATATTGATAGAAATACAAACTAGTGTAGTGAATATCAAAGTGAAGAGCATAGTGCTGTAGCAATCAACTTCATAGGAGAAATGAAGAAATATGGATGTCTCATGTATGATGACATCCCACAATGCATCAACTTTACAACTCTCAGTGACAAGAAAAAAAAGGCAATTGATATTATTATGAAAGACTACCATGGCAATCAGGTCGGAATGCCTTTGTTTATGATAATTCAAGGAACAACAGGAACAAGAAAGTCTTCTTTAATTAGTGCCATCAGTCAAATTCTTTAGATGGAAGCTTTGCTAAGTCCTTCTCTGCTTCTATTACTTGCACCAACTGGAGTTGCAACTTTGAATATAGGAGCTTCTACAATTCATTCAAAGTTGCGAATACCAATTAAAGATTTTGCTCAGCTAGAAGGGACACGACTTACAAGTTTTCAAGAAGAAATGATCCATATCAGGTATATTTTGATTGATGAAACGAGCTTTATTGATAAGTAGGAGATATTTTCCACAGCAAGTCAAATTGTGATATTGCTATCAAGATTTAACTGTTTAGTTTTTTTGAGTCAAACTCATTGACCCATGATTCATGAGTAGTGGTTCACCGAACCCATCTCTCATGAGAATGAAATGGAACACTTAGCACTTATTGGTCAAAAATTGCTGGAGAATATAGATTGTCGACTCAGACAAACCTTCCCACAAAGTGTTGACATAAGCTTTGCACATATACTTTCATTTTTTCTAATGACACTATTTATGTGCTATAATATTAATTAATATAACTCATAAACAATACATTCATGTAATATTCATAAATAGTCTTCAAATCTTTTTTGTGACTTTCTTTACGATATATCTATTATTTTGGTTGGTGATCTTGGTTAGTTACCTTTGATCAATGACAAACCGGCATATGCTAGCATCAGGCAGGAAAAGTTACCATGGCAAGAATTCTAAACAGTGGTTACATTAGATAAAATATTTAGGAAAGATGGAGAAAACATCCACCCAAAAAGATTTTGCCAGCTTCTCACAAATGTGAGAGATACAAGTCCAAATCTAGATGATTGGAACTTGCTTATGATGGGACCCCTATGAGGTTAGATCTTGCAACCAATGATGAGTTTGACAAGATGGTGCATTTGTTCTCTACAAATTCCAATGTTTGTAACCATAACTCAAGGATGCTGTTCTTTTTGAGGCAACCTGTTGCATGTAGTCTTGCAACTAAATCAAGGAATGATAATACACTTGAAGATTGCTCGACTGAATAACTTGATCAAGGGTTATTGTTCAGTAAGGATTCAAGGGTCATATTAACTACAAATCTATGGATAGAAGTTGGTCTTGTCAATGGAGCCTTGGTATATATCTGAAATATTATGTACAAACTAGGAATTGCCCCACCTGAACCACTTGCTTATGTCAGTTGAATTTGATAATTATTATGGAATACCATATGATGAACATCATCCAAAAATAGTTCCAATATCATTAGTACAGAGGGGTAGAACCTTTCAGTTACCATTAAGGTTGGCATGGGCATTGACAATTCATAAATCTTAGGGACTAACTCTTTCCAAAGCCGCAATTGATATAGGCCCAAGAGAAAGAGCAGGATTGACATTTATAGTTGTATCTTGTGTAAAGTCTCTAGAAGGCTTGAGAATAATGTCACCATTCACATATGACTGCTATAAAAAAATGAGAAGTGGGGAAAAAACTTTCGAATAGAAAAGCATAAGAAATTAGACTCAAGTGTCTTGAAAATCAATGATGTATTGTAATGATGTATTGCTATTAAATGTTGCATTATTAGTTAATCTCCTACTTAATTATTCTGATTTATTCTTATGTGATAAATTAGTATATCATATTTTGAAATTGTGTTCACTTTTGCTTCAATTTGTATCAATAATTTAAATTATATCATGTTTCTATACCCAAATTTTTTGTTAATTTAAATTTAAAAAGTTCCACAAAATAATACATACTATTCCACTATAAGTAACATGTAAAGTTCCAAATGGCAATGCAACATGGTTATTCTGATTATTTCTATATACTGATATTTGTTTAAAACGTTGCAGGATACCATTCGACCTATGGATGCCTCTAATAGAGAGTCAAACATCATGGTTACAAGCCCGTCTACTTCGGTTGCCTCAAATGATTTTTTTGAGACTAAATTTGACAAGTGTACATGAATAATTGTAGAATCGTGCACAACTATAATCAAAGTTGTGGAGAACATAGAGTTGTCAATTGATTATGTTCAGGAACTAGAAATAATGCAGATGGAAGATGTTGTGAAAGTTCTGCGTGAGACATTTGCAAAAGTGGATGCATTTCCATCAATGATGAAAGAAGTCTACCATGATCATTGTACAAATAAGGGTCTCAATACCAAATTTATCGTTGAAGAATATGTGATGTACTTGCATCATTATGGAGAATTGTTTAAATTTATTTAGATTGTCCTTATCTTGGTTTTCACACTTCTTGATTATCTAAATAGTTGTATTGGGACTTATATTTCCCCTTTCATCTATATAAGTTTCATGAACAAGATAATATATAAATAGTTCTGACTATTCCCATAATGTTTACCCCTATACTTGCAAGGTTTTGCAACGTGTTTTGTTGAACTCTATTTTTCTAATATATATATATATATATATATATATATATATCATACATATATATATATAATTATATTATATATATATATATATATATATATATATATGTATGTATATATATATATATACATACTATATATATATATATATGTATATATATATATATACATATATATATATATATATACATATATATATACATATATATATACATATATACATATATACATACATATATATATATATATATACATATATATATATATATACATATATATATACATATATATATATCTATACATATATATATATCTATACATATATATATATATATATATACATATATATATATATATATATACATATATATATATACAATATATATATATATATATATATATACATATATACATATATATATATATATACATATATATATATATACATATATATATATATACATATATATATATATATACATATATATATATATGATATACATATATATATATATATATATATATATATATATATATATATATATTTATATATATATATTGATCGGTAAAAGGCCGAAGCAATAGAGAATTTTTATTATTATTAAAAATTTAAATGTACAATAAACCCCGCTTAGTGCAGGCGATGGTAGGAAAGAGCGGGGTAGAGAAAACCTCCAGCCGTGCCCCGGACTACAAGTCCTGATACTAATACATAGATATCGTGGGCATACCCACGACTAGATGGTTATCGAGATTTTACACATATACATAGTTTGAGTGGGCATACCCATTATTTGGGAAGTTTAAGTTTTTCCATTTATTGAATTACAATTTAATTACAATAGTATCTTGTGAGCACATTGCTTGTTTAAATCATTAGAGTTATTTGTTCTGTAGAAGCGTAAAAAGTCTTCCTTTGAGTATCCTCTTCCAAAATAGCTCCACTTAACATTGTCCTCCTGAAATGGTATACAACAGGCCTTCGAGACCACATTGTTAAATTTGTGGAAATTGAAAAGGAGCATAAGAAAAGAAAATTAAAAACCCCTTTACCTTCATTCTGATAGTTTACTCACTGCGAAGAGAATAATGATTTCCAAAGACT